>JAJMGU010000007.1:0-490324 GCA_030582675.1 Suhomyces sp. yHQL142
AAATACCCCGAATTCGACCGAAAAATGGTCTCATAATGGACTCTCCCAAGAGTATACCAACTGGGATGAAGGCGACCTTGAGGACGAAAAGGAACCTCTCGGACCCCAGAGTAACTATGTGATCCACACCGACGATACTCTCGGCTCGATCCCCGAGTATAGTGAGGGGAAACCGACCAGAACCATCACAGTGGACGAAGAAGACGTGATCAAGTACATTGATCTTGGTGTTGATGAAGAAGGGTTCAACCCGAGGCTTATGTCGCTTACAGACTACTTTGGAGGCAACCACCATCACTCACACCATGTTTTCTACAATACCATCAACAATCTCTCGAAGCAAGGCAAAAAAACCGAGAACAGGACGTTCGTAGATCTTAAAGTCATCCGTGCTAAAAGTGGTCGTGGAGGCAATGGGTGTGTGTCGTTTTTCCGTGATGCCAACAAGCCGGTGGGTCCACCAGATGGAGGAGATGGAGGAGATGGAGGAGATATTTTCATCAGTGTTGTTGAACGGAATATGAGCTCATTACACAAGATAAAGAGGTCTTATGAAGCTAAAACAGGAACCCCGGGTAAAGGTAGCCAATTGGACGGTGCAACGGGACAAGACATGATTATAGAAGTGCCCGTAGGTACCACGATCAGGTGGATTCCCGATCCAATTGTGCTCAAGAAGTACTTACACCGTCGTGAAGGAAAGAATTTGGATGATATCAAGCTTGAAGTCAAGTGTGATGAGAAGGATAACGTGCAATTATTCAGAAAAGGATACAATCCAGGAGAAGGGTGGATTTTCAAGGAAAACGACGAAGAATATTACCGTTCGAGAGACTACTTCAACGATTTGAATGCCAAAGTCATTGAGTATGACCAAGAAATTTTCAATGAAGAAATAAGACTGGATAAATTTCCTCTTGTCGGAATCGACTTTGACCGTCCAACCAAAAGACCTATTCCATTACTCCGAGGTGGACGTGGAGGGATGGGTAACATGCATTTCTTGACCAAAGATATCAGAAACCCGAAGTTCGGTAAAAGGGGTAGAGAGGGGATCACTTCATTCTTCTTGCTTGAACTTAAACTTATTGCAGATTTGGGGCTTGTTGGATTGCCTAATGCTGGAAAGTCTACCTTATTGAGAGCAATTTCCAAAGCTAGACCCCGGGTAGGACACTGGGAATTTACTACATTACAACCTACCGTGGGAACCATCAGCTCGAGTCTAGACCGAGAACCATTTACGGTTGCCGATATCCCAGGTATCATAAAAGGGGCGTCTGAGAATAAAGGAATGGGACTCGATTTTTTGAGACACATTGAGAGATCCGGAGGGTTAGTATTTGTCGTTTCGCTCGAGTCCTTGAACCCTGTTGCAGATTTAGAAGTGTTGTTGGGAGAAGTAGGGCCAAAGAGAATGAAAGACAAACATGTATTGGTGGTGGCCACTAAAGCGGATTTGAGTGAGCAGGGCGACAATTTTGCAACCTTGAAGCAGTATGTTGAGTCGCAACAGGGCTGGAAGATCGTACCTGTATGTGCCACCAAGGGACAGAATGTTGAGAGATGTATCAAATTGATGGAAGAAATAGCCCATGATGAGAAGTAAAAGGAAGGACAAAAGGGATCTCACAAAGAAGACAAAGAAGAATAATAGGCGAAGAGACGACAGGATAATCGACAGAAAACTTCGCATGGATACAACACTCAAAATCTACAGATATTACAAATCACAATTTCGAATTGGAACTAATGATTCGAGATGAACATCAATCATTTTTACATAACGTTATCTGCATTCACGAATTACACAAGTTGGACGTTTCTATAGAGCATGTATATACAAAGACCTCGCGTATGTGAAGTGTAGCATCGGGGATCGCATAGAGGTATGAAACACTATGTAAGAAGGCTGTACGATTTGGTTTGTGGTTGGCGGCAGGGTTCGTGTATGTAGGTACATTTTGGTTTAAGAGGGATTGTTTCATGGGGGTATGATATATAGATGCCATCATAACCTGACGTGCCACACACAAAGTAGTGGTGCATTTGCAAGCGATTTAGAAGGATTTGGGCAGAGTGTTGCAAAATGGGGCGTAGATGAAAAGATCAAAACAGAGGTTGAACTGTATATGATAGTGAAGAGGGCAGGTGAGTGAAGACTCATTATGGTTAGATGGAGGATTACAGCAATCAATAGAAAGATTATATGGTGTAGCGCAAAAGAAGAAAGATTGCGCTGGGTTCTTGTAGGACGGTAGCGCAAATCAGCAAACGAAAGAACGCACTTCCCAGATCTAGAGCAAAACATGATGCATGGAAGCCTAGAATATGCAAGGTGTCCGTTTTCTGCGTGGAGGGGAATTCAACGGTGTGGTGGGGCTCGTAAAGAACAACGTTCCTAATTATTCCTACAGGTATCTAGGGCGGGACTGATCTTAAGGCCCGCCCTAGCCGGATTGATTTCGGAAGGTCAATTTAAACGGGAACCTAGCTGCTGGAGTGAATACGCACGGGGTGGTGGTGCCAGGGGATGCTAGCGACAGAAGGCGCAGGGAGTGGATTAAGAGGAAGAAGATACTGGAAGAGGTAAGGAGAGAAAAGACGGCTCTTGAAAAAGATTAGCGAGAGAATGTGTAATTTTTTATGATTGGAATTCCAGGTGTGACCCCTCCAGCAAAGTCCATAAACATCTTGGTTGCTCAACATTGTTCCTTGGCTCACTAGCAGGCGGGCCCGGAAAAAATGGTGAACAAATTCTGCTTATCATGTAGTAGGAAGGACGAGAATTTCAAAAGATTCAGGCTTAAGGTCCGGTTTATCCGTAGTTCGCAGTAAAACAATTGCGATGCCAATTTAGGCAAGCAATGGTGCTAGGGCCAAGATGTCAATGAAGACTCAAATGGACCTGGTTTAGGGAGGACCCATGGTAGAAAATGGAAAGATGAAGAAAAGTGGGATAGAACAGAGAGGAGTAGATTACAGGAGAGGTTGGAAGAAATTTCTAGAAAATTCGGGTGCAAAGAAATGTTTCTGGAGCAGGACGGATAAAATTATTAGAGAAAAAAAGTTTATCGAGGGATTAATAGGGATAGATACTAATCGAGAAATTTGATGAATTACCGTATCAAGGTGGGGTCAGCATGGAACCGGCAACCCAGTGTAGTCTCCTGGGGAAAACAAAGAGTATTGGCTATTGTCAGGCAAATTGGTATTGTTGTCCGAAGATTTGTGGAATAGCGCTGGGGATATCGGAGAAATAGTGTTTGCCAGCCTGGGGATAAAGGGAGATAGTGATTTTTTGGGTATACTTTTTCGGTAATAATTTATTTCTATTCATTTCTTGATGTTATTTGTGATCAGTGGGACTAGATCTATTCAGCAGACTTTATCAGTGGCATTACGGAGTTTATTGGTGCCAGGTACGAGCTTCTAAAAGATAGCGTACGGGCTCGTAAATCTGAGCACCACTAGCTCGCTGGTGGAATTTCCTTGGTTATTCTTCGTAAAGTTTAATAATGCCAATAGTTGATGGTATTCAGCGAACAATATCCCACTGAAAATGCTTCTATTGTGGTGCTGCCAATATAGGCCATCTTTGGGCGGTACCTAGTCGTCTGTACCAATGTTGGGCCCCCTAACTTTCATCGCTATTGTGGTGCATCTCCCACACGTGAAGAAAAACTGGGGAAGGTTAGGACCCTCATCTAGCCCATCTCCATCAGTGGAGAATGGCACGTAGCACTGGTCGTTGACTTGAGACCCCAATGTCCAGGGTGGTATGTCGGATCTGGGGCTCGGCACGTTTGGCCAGACCGTCGTTCTGAACTTCTTGGTATGAAAAAGGAAAGGTGGGGGTCATTGATCATCTCGTCACGGTCCGATCTGTTGAAAACCTCCATCACCAAAAGTGACCGCCTCGCTGGGTTACGTAAGCACACTGTCCCACGTCCCGCTAGAATTAGTGCGGTTTTTTAGCGTGCGTTGCGTTGCTTCTATTTGCTTTGTACCAGGCACTTTTGTGGTGGTGACGACGTTTTCCTGTTTTGCACTTGATTTGAGGGTGGTTATTGCTTTCGGTTAGACGTTTCACAAGCAGGGAAGTAGTGTCATACCATTACGGTAGATCAACTACGGGGACTAGTCGCTAATGACCAAATTTTGTTGACACCGTGGCCCATAGCTCGTATTTGGTGACCACTGTGTGTACCGCCATAACGTATACACTACGGTGGGTCGCCCGTATATCTGCTCTGCCCTCGCAGTATTTTTTGGTGCGTTCACGATGTTTCTTTTCTCGCCTTGCAATCGTCACTAAATTTTTTAAACTGGTGCGCTCGCTATATTGCGGTATGATCCCAGAATGGATGCCCGCCTTAACGCCTGAAATTGTGCTTAGCAACAATAATGCACCAGATTATAAAGATTTAATATATATACCCGCCAGGGTTCCGGCAATCCAAGGAACCTCAACTTTCCACACCCACGATTCTACTTTCTCATATACTCCTCCAGGCTAATGATGGCATCCCGTCCTTTGCAACTCACCACTCCCATCGAGCTAGGCGGAGGCTCCCCCCTGAACGAAGACATCCTGGCGTCCCGCCGCCCCAAACAAATGCTCGCGCCGCCAGTGATACTGGTTGCAACTTCTTCTAGTGAGAGCTCAGCGTCCACCCCCACCGACGACTACTTCTCCATCCGCCCCAAACTCTCGGTAACCATTTCCAACGACATCAGTTCGACCCACTATCCAGTGTATCACTACAACACCCTGGTCCATGACCTCGCGTCGCCGCCAGAATACCTGAGCGCAGAGTATGAGGCCGATGACGACGACGATAACCACAGCGGAGGCGCTCCCTTCACTCCATTCACCCCATTGACCCCTTCCATCCAAGACGACAAAGGCACCTCCAGCCAGCCCCCGCTGCAAACGGCGTTCTTTGCCAACCCCATCAATCTCAGCATGAACATGAACATGGATGTGTTGAAGAGAGGGCCCAACTACACCGCGTACGAGTTTCTTCTTGTGGACGACAATGTGATCAACCTCCGTATCCTCGAGAAGGTGCTTCGCAAGTTGTACCCCAAGGCCAACATGACCAAGATCCAAGACCTGACGTTGGTGCAACAAACGGTGATGTCCCACCAATTCGACATGGTGTTTTTGGACATCGACATGCCCTACGTCACGGGGGTGGAGTTGGCCCGCTACATGAGAAGCCACCTGAAGTTTGACTCATGGGGCATCATCGCCGTCACTACAAGAAACTCGCCCAATGATATTTCCATCTACGACTCTGCTGGAATAGACTTCACGTTACCCAAGCCACTCAACCATAGCCATGACCATTTATTGGATACAATCAATTCTGTTTTACAGGTCAGAAAGGAATTCTAGACCAAGAACGACATTCACAGAAAGTGTATACATTTCAATGCTCCATTCCTCATCTCAATCCAATTGGTATGGCTCCAAATCCTGGGCCTCCGGGTTTCAAGCACTCCTTCCTACATACCCAATCACGACTTACGACTAAGGCAACTCCTGCTCATCGGTATACCCCCACGAAATTGTACCGATCGGCACCGTGCCTTCAATGACAGCTGATCCACAATCCAGACTCTAGGTGAAAACCTTATGGATCTGGATCTGAATTGCCTATTTATTCTTCATTTCTTCCTGTGTTATACTACATTGGGATCATCGGTGTGTCCATGCACCAGGATTCCTCTTTTGCGGACGACCAACGTTTGGTCTTCTCGCTATGGTTTTTTACCTCTCTAATTTTTATAGATAACGGATCTTAATAGACAAAATTGGAGACAATCTGTAGGCCCATCAAGGGGTAATCTCACAACAGCTGATGCTGGGAATGGTGGTAATCACAGCCAATGGTGACTGTCAGAGTACTGAATGGTCCTGGACAGCGTTCAAAATAATAGTCAAGTAGGGGAAAATATTCAGACTCAGGCGGGTATGCAGCTGAAAGGCGTAGGGGAAGATTAGTGAGAAAGCTGCGCAGATGAGCGAAAAGGATCAATTAGTGAGAAAAATGGGAAGAAAGTGCAGGATTTACTGAGAAAAATAGGAAGAAAGTGCATTTGCTGAGTAGAAAATAGTGAGAGTGTACTAATTAGTGAGAAAATAGTGAGAAAATAGTGAGAGTACACAAATTAGTGATTACAAAATAGTGAGCACAAAATACTGAAAAGATAAGATTTACAGGAAAAAATGTTGGCAAATTCTTCGTAAAACCTTCTTTAACAGAATCTATGAGAATCAGGTACGCGCACGTGAACCAAAAGTCATTTTTCAGCCCCCTGCAGACGCGAGTCGATTAAAGGATTGTCCGAATTTGTCAAATTTTGATTCTGCGTTTTAACTCCTTCTGCTGGTTAATAAAACACAAGAGACCTCCAGCACCTACACCAATTGTTATCTCTTACCCCTTAGATTTATGAAATTACTACCGCTAAGCTCTTCACATTTCCAATTTTCTCCAATTAAAACCGTCTATTTTTGATATAAGGCCCTTTAATGGATCCAATCATACCCACCAATTTATTGTCTTTTCTACCCAACCTCTCTTGTAACTACTAATTCTCCGTCGAAACTTGCCACTTTCACCTCAGTCCCCTCCCTGGTCGTCACCTGCGCCTTATCAACGGCCAGCCACAGTACAATATCTTTCATAATCAGTAAAGACTATTGTTGACGGGCACTATTGTTCAATTCATCCGATATCCCCGGACCTTGACCTGCCCTTCTATTGTCAAGCTTGAGTTGTTGGGTTTCAGTTGGAGCCTCCCTAATTCTGGTCCATTTAACTCCTTTTGCACCAATATTCTTACTTCCCGTTATATTCCACTTGACATTCTCGGCCGCATCCTTTTCTGCTCCTAATCTCCTACATCCTTTCTGGCGTTTCACATTCCTCTTCTGGTTTAGCCTTTTTGACGGTCCCATTTCGCCTACTAAAATTTTGCATTCTGTAACCGCACTACCTTTAAACAGCCTGTTATTACCTCTCAAACCACCTGATGATCTGCTGTTATCGAGTTCATGCTTGGCAGGCAGCATGATAATGTAGCTCGGCTCCTTAGCTTCAAAACTTATCCCTTATTGCCCCGCATTGTGATTGTTGGCTCCCCCCTCCCCTGAATTGCGATCTATATCTACAGTTGACAATCCAATTCCTAATCCCCGCCTACATAAAGTGATATTTCGTTTGACAAACGTTCTCCTTATTATTCAGCAGAATTCCCACCTTGCAATACCCACCTACAAGTGGACTTTCGAAAAATATCCACCATCCCTCTCCTTTTTTTGGCTCCTTATTCTCATTGCTTCTAATGCTTACGCCTCCAGTCAAATTGGAGTATCAAATAACCGCCATCGATACAAGTTTACGGCCTGTTTTCACAGCCAAATCTGCATAATTCGAGCTTAAAAGTACCAACACAAATTTAAAATGCCCTTTTTAGAGTCTCCCATTCCAAAGCGTTTCACAGAATCTCCCATTCCAGAGTCGTTCTCAGAATCTCCAATACCCAAGATGTCACTTCCCGCCAGAGTTCAATTCGAAGAAATGATTCTGCTGTCGTGGAATAATTATTCCTTAATCGAACCTTCAGAACTTCTTGTTCAAAGAGAGCGGGAACTCGACTTACAGATCGAAAGATGGACAAGCCAACGGGACTTCCTTATGACTTGTGTTACAGGTAAAAAATCAGAAGATCTAGACTACATGCTGGAAATGATACGAAAATTGAGGGATATTGTTGAAAATGATCCTTCTTCCGTCGCTGTACCCTCTTCAAAACCATATTCATCGTCACTTTGATCTGATAACAGCTTGTTATTAGTCAAGCACTTCTGCATTTAGAACTCTATGGTCAATTCTCTAGGGCTCAAGGGTCATATGTGTGACCTTAAAGGATGGACATGAACTCATTTTAATGGTGCCATTTCGCAATTAAAAAGATGTATACATATATATATATATATATATATATTCTCAAAGGGGTTTTAGGAGGTATATCTTATCAAGTTGGTTATTGAACTTAGTCATACTGGCAAGCCCACATGCTGCATTATTGAAATTCAACTCCGATTTTGGGCTTCCAATTCGATTATTTGATTAATCCACTCTTATCAATTTATACAAAAAACTAAGCATCATGACTCTGACTACATGTTCGATCTCCTTAGTCTAGTTAGTATAATATAGTCAATACCACAAAGAAAAAGTGGAATACGACCCCAATCCGGAGAGAGCCAGCTCCCACAACCTCTTCTCTCTAAGCATTACAATAATTACACTCCCTGTACAAGTTTGCACTCAAAAGGACTCGATATCCGTATCTTTTTTGCACCAATTATGAGCTTGTCCCAAAACGGATATGTAATGAAGTGCAGCACACTACGTAAATATGGTACGCGCACGATCACCTAAACAAAGTATAGATGATTAATTAACTTTTCAAGTAGAAAGTACAATACCCCAAATCATCAAGACCAACGTTTGAAGAAGAAAACTTAGAATTGCAAAGCCCGTACTCCCATTGAATCCAATAGGCAGCCACGTGCAACTCTCCATAGCAGACTCGAAACCCGCTCGAAATGCCACCGCCACCGACTTTTCTCGTAGAGAATCAAGCCAATGGGACCGTTACCAAGGAACCATTTGAGGAGGCGAAACTCACGGCGTACATCAGCAAGCTCATGTTTGGCCTAGACTTCCGTCAGTTAAGTATTGCGGATGTGGTGCAAAAAGTCAGCCAGGGTTTACCCCAAGAACTCACCAAAGCGCAATTGTATGATTTGACCAGTGAAGCTTTGGCCTCTCGAGTCATCTATCATCCTGACTATGCTGTTCTAGCCGGTCGTATTGAAGCTGCAAAAATTCTGAAACTCGTAGCTGGAACCTTTAGCGAAAATGTTGCACGGTTGCAAAAATTCAGCACTCAATTCCGGCGATCGGGAGTACTTTTATCCAAGGAGTTCTATTCCATTGTGATGGAACACAGAGCCTACTTCGATTCCCTTATTGTACCAGAAAGAGACTTTGATTTGCCGTACTTTGGAGTCAAAACATTACAGAAGTCGTACTTGTTGAAGTACCAAGGAGAAGTCGCAGAAACTCCCCAGTTTCTCTTTCTTCGAGTGGCCATTGGAATCCATGGAAGAAACCTCGAGAAAGTCCAAGAAACCTACAATTTGATGTCCGAAAGATACTTTATTCATGCCTCTCCCACCCTATTCAATTCTGGAATGGAATACAACTATCTCTCGTCGTGTTTTCTCGTTGGAATGGAAGATGACTCTATTGATGGGATCTATAAAACACTACACAAGACCGCGTTGATCTCCAAGGCAGCGGGTGGAATCGGGCTCCATGTACATAATATCCGTGCCCGAGGCTCGCACATTGCCAGTACCAACGGCTCATCCAGCGGGTTGATTCCCATGCTCCGAGTGTTTAATAATACCGCTAGATATGTTGACCAAGGAGGTGACAAACGTCCTGGAGCCTTTGCCATCTATATTGAACCATGGCACGCAGACATTTTTGATGTTTTGAATCTCAAGAAGAACCATGGTAAGGAGGAGATGCGGACCCGAGATTTATTCTTTGGGTTGTGGATCCCGGACTTGTTCATGAAACGAGTCAAAAGTAATTCTGATTGGACATTGTTCTCGCCTGATGAAGCACCTGGATTGGATGATTGTCACGGAGACCGGTTCGTACAATTGTATGAGAAATATGAGTCTGAAGGTCTAGGCGAGACCATCAGAGCCCAAAAACTTTGGCACGCAATATTGGAATCTCAAACGGAAACAGGAGGTCCATATATGCTCTTCAAGGATTCGTGCAATGAGAAATCCAACCAAAAGAACTTGGGAACTATCAAGTCTTCGAATTTGTGCTGTGAAATCGTGGAATATTCTTCAAAAGAGGAGATTGCAGTTTGTAATTTGGCTTCGATAGCATTGCCTAGATATGTCCAAGTATCAGCAAATGAGGTTTCATTCGACTTCCACAAATTACATGCTGTGACCAAGGTACTCACCAGAAACTTAAATAAAATCATAGATGTCACAAGATATCCCATTGACCAAACAGAGTTGTCCAACAAACGCCATCGGCCCATTGCCATTGGTGTCCAAGGGTTGGCGGATTTGTTTTGCGAATTAAGGATCCCGTTTGATTCCGAGCAAGCAAAGAATCTCAATATCCAAATATTTGAGACCATCTACCACGCCGCTTTGGAAGCCTCTGTCGAGCTTTCGATCACGGACGGGCCTTACTCATCGTTTGAAGGATCTCCGATTTCAAGAGGACTTCTCCAATATGATTTATGGAGTCATAAACCTTCCGGCCTCTATGATGATTGGGATACTCTCAAAGAGAGAGCAAGGACACTAGGAGTACGAAACTCATTATTGGTTGCACCAATGCCCACGGCTTCTACGTCTCAGATTCTTGGGTTTAATGAATGTTTCGAGCCTTACACTTCAAATATATATACCAGGCGAGTCTTGTCTGGAGAATATCAAGTGGTCAACAAATATTTGCTAAAAGATTTGATTGACTTGGACTTATGGTCTCCTTCCATGAAAGACAAGATTATCCTGGAAAATGGATCCATTCAGAACATTGCAAGTATCCCCGAAGATATCAAAATGTTGTACAGAACGGTGTGGGAAATTTCTCAAAGAACCATCATTGATATGGCAAGTGATAGAGGTAAGTTTATTGACCAGCTGCAAAGTATGAATATCCATCTTCAGAACCCGACCTTCAGTAAATTGACTAGTTGTCATTTCTATGCGTGGGAAAAGGGTTTGAAAACAGGAATGTACTATTTAAGAACCCAAGCAGCATCAAGAGCCATTCAGTTTACCGTCGATGCCAACGAGCTTCTGAGATTCAATGAGTCCGTGATTTCCAGTGTTCAAAAAGAATTAAAGAGACCAAAGTATAAAAGCATTAACATCGTCAAAATAGACAAACTTCCCTCAGCGCCAGAGTTTCTACCTGCTCCATGTCATATCAATCAACCCTCAAAAACAATTAACCAATCTTTAGGAATCACTAAGATAGACTCGAACGATGTGATCAGTGAATTAGATGATGATGATGATGATGAAGACGACGAAGATGAAAATGGTGATGGTTTCCAGCATACGAGGACCAAAAAGCGCAAATCGGATTTTTTCTTTACCCCCGAATCCAAGTCGAGGTCCCCCATAAGTGCAAATGAAGCCAAAGAATTATACAACATTTATGATAGCACTCCCATAGCATGTGCAATAGCCGATCCTGAACATTGTAACTCTTGTTCTGGATGAGGAGAACATCCATAATATATACCCCGGTTCTCCTCACCTTGTAAATATTTAATAGAACTTGTACTTAATTAACACCTTCAATACTTTTCTTGATTAGACTTCATTTTCGTATTTATTGACGATTTCTTTGCAATTTCCTGTTTGCAAAATCAACCACTTGAGATACACCTGCCAGCGTGACAAAAAACTTTCTTCTGACTTTATCAGACCAGATCAAAACCCCTACTTCAGAAGCATAATTTGATAGGACTTCGAACTCCTGCTGGTTTGAAAAGTCTTTGAACAAGTACCCTTCAAATGTTTGGATTCTATCTAATTCTAATTGCCATAGCTTGATTTGGTCGACCACCGTAGGTGGTAAAACCTCTAATCTATGCTGTGCCACAGATCCATCTCTCGACACCATTTGAGACTGAGGAGCACCTCCTGCAGTATTGATATTATGACTGGTATCGAATTCGATTTTCTTGTCCAATCTTTCTTTGGCCAAGATCCTCATCTGGGGATGGGCATGGGTTTCTAAGAACTTGATGATTTGATCTGAGGTAATCCCGTTGTATAATGCATTTCTAATAGATTCTCTTGTTATCTGGCCACACACCATGTTGGCAAACCTAGTTTTCAAATGAACAAACAAGTTAAGTACTGCGATCTCGAGGGGAGAGTTTGTGTAGGCGTACATCTTGAAATTGGTTTCTATAATAATCGTTCCCAGTTGTGGAGATGGAGCGACTGTTTCTGTAGCCATTTGACTTTCTCCTGAGCCATCCACTTCCAATGCTTGGTCAATTGCCACCGAAGGTGATTTCAATGCTGCAGAGTCAGAGGTCAATGTAGTGGCCAATCTTGTGGGGTAGAAACGGGCTGAGTTCTCCGTTCTTTGGTAAACCAATCCGTAGTCTTTAAGGTCCGCCAACATGCTCTGCTGGGTAGCACTCAAGCTAGAAACAGTGTAGCTCTTGCCTAATTCCAAGGATCCAAGGATAAAGATGAAATTAAGGACATCTACAGGATCCATGTTGAGCTCCTGAGTAAGGTTCAAATATTGCAAGAGAAGTGTCCATATCTGAGCATTGACATCCTGTAACAAGAACTGGAACCCTGTATTGGTGATCTTCAAGTTGTGAGGGCTCGTTCCCGGTCCTTCCATCAAACCTCCCAGCTTGAGAAGCGACAAAACTGAGGTGGAAGGGGTAGCTGTTGACTCCGTACCAACCATGAAATGCAAGATGGTCTCCCACTTTTGCGAGGCAAACGAATCCAAAAATGTCACATCGACCTTGTGCTTATCTGCTACCATACACAAGTTCCCAAATGCATTGGAAGCTTGAGATCCAGTAAGGCATGCTCGGAAATTCTTTCTGAACGTTTGATGCAATCGTATATGGTTTCCCGTACTGTCTTCTTCGATCAAATGCAATGATTTGAGTCGCTTCAAGGACTCGAACTGAAGCTTTCGCGCTCCTGGCTTACACCATTTGTCCATGTCCCTTAAAGCCACTGGCTTTTCATTGAAGAGCATCGACATAATGTAAAACTTGGCTAGCGGAGGAAGCAATCTGTAGATGGAGAGACACGTCGCTGGAGCTTCAAAAAGCTGCAGCTGTATTGCCTGAGGGAGTCCCTCGAGATACTCGTTGACTGTGGCACGAAAGAGGTTCAGTGACGACATTGATGGGGATATCAAGATGAAGTTGGATACATCTATATGTTGCCTTTTTATCACGTGTAGCTCGATTATGGTGTCTTGATGTTCGGTCGTGTGGGGCGTCAAGATGATTGCTTAAGTAACAAAGCCGACTATTATTACGTAATACAGAGAGATGAGATTACAAGACAAGCAACTGTTCCGAAATTATGATAAAGCAGAAAGTGAAAGCTCGAAGAGAATAGAGCAGAGTATAACTCAGCTGGTTATCAAAGATCAACTTCATTTTTTTTCCAATTTCTCCCTACATGGAACGAATACTACTGGAACCGATTTTGGTCTAATTCATTCCAAGCAGATTCAATAAGTGAATAATCTCATTCTCAAGTACTAAGAGCTTTAAAAGTAGTATCCAATAGGAAATCCCAAGACATCAACTCTCGAGTAAGTATCGATCGCACGAAATTTTATCTGAGGGAAGATCATGTCACAGTATACACAGCATTAACGACTAACACAAGCTGTTAATATCCCTGCACCTGTGTGTCTACTTATGTGTGATCGGTATCAGATGTATCTGCAATCGTGTAAACAGTATAAGTTCTTTATTCTGATTGCATAATCACTGATAATAGACTGTTTATATGATGGCGATTGATTCTTAGAACGTTCTTAAATAAGAGAATTGATAAAAATCACTTGCTAAATGTGTGCTTCTAGATGGAATTTATTAAGCTCTTTGCCGTTTCTTCTGCTAGTTAGATCAAATAGCGAAACACTGTATGTTAAGATATCAGTAAATGGAATATTTTATATTACATAATCTAATTACAGTCACATGCAAGACCTTTTCTTAAACCCTTACGAGTCTGGTTTAGTGGTGTAGCGGCTATCACGTTTCGTTTACAAGTGCTTTTGCGCAGTAAGTTCCGAAAAGGCCCCGAGTTCGATCCTCGGCTAGATCATTTTTTTGCTGTTTGTTATGATGCGAAAAAATAAAATACTTTTGTATTTTGCAGTCAAAATGAAATTTGCAGTAATTCGCGCTACCTCAAGGGATATTATGTAATAAGCATTTCACCAAGACTACCATTAATTTAAAGCGCCAATTATTTTGATTATATTCTAAAAATTTAAAGTAACTATACAGTTTGTAAATAGCTATTCCATAATAGGTACCACTAAGGGATACGAGCGGAAGTGGATATGACTAAAATCGTTTTTTTTTTGATTTGTTTACCTTAAGTTGAAGGGTAAATATCTATACAATCGTAGTTGTAATAGACGAGGATAAGATTTTGATTGGATCATGATTAACGACTGCTTGGAAGTGATGTACCATGACAAGGACGAGTTGGATTCAGCTTGTAGATTCAACAATTGATTGTCCTTGTGATAGTCTTGATTTTATATGTTTTCTTTTCTTTTCTTTTCTTTTTTTTGTAGTTTTTGGTTTTCTGAAGGTTTAATGAAATAAAGCAAATGCAACACTGTCGTACTGAAACGATAACAAGATAATAGAACAAACATGGTAGAAAAAAGATAACACAAACATATGGATCGAAATGGTCCGAAGGGTAAAGGTACATAAATAGTTTGATAATAAAGTAGTTAAAAAAAATACACCATTGAAAATGAAATATGAGGGATTCATGATAGAGCGTTGAAAATGAAATGCAAAAGTCAATCAGGTTGCTATTACTCTGCGTTAATTTTGATAATAGTTAAGGTTGGGTGCTGCTAAGTTTCCACCATTTTGTGCAGTAAACATCAATCCATCATTCAGGGACCCTCCATTGTACATCGACGACGAGGTTGATGAAACAGAGTGGTTGTGTGTGTGGTTAATACCAGCACCCCTGAAGGTTGGACCCAAATATGGTGCCTGTTGGAGCAGATGTTGGGGTTGCCCTTGAATTTGTTGTTGCAGTGGTTGGAAACTTTGTTGTGGAGAATGAATTGATTGTTGTCCTCCATAATGACCTTGCTTAAACTGTAATGGAGTATTTCCAGAACCCAGACCTTGGGAATGGGGCGTTGATCCATACTGATTCAAATTGGGATAATAGTTCTGATTAACTTGAGGGGGTGGTGTGTAGGGGACATTAGTATTAAAGTTATTACTCTGGCCATTGGCAGGGTAATATCCAACTGGTTGAGGATGACTGATATGAGACATAGAAGAAACGCTATTGTGTTGCTTATGTCCTTGGTTTTGGAATGGGGTACCATTAGCACTACCATTGAAACTCACATCGGCCGATGGTGAGGGTCCAGAATACGAACCCTGATGCTGGTGGTTGTGGAACTGGCTAGGATGGACACTACTATTGCTAAATGAGTAATGATGATTTGGACCACTAACTATACTCTGGTTCTTAGAATTACCGTTGAAATAGTTCTGGTTCGGCTGTTGCTGTTGTTGTTGTTGTTGTTGTTGTTGTTGTTGACCAGGAAATCCGAAAGGGTATTCATTGATCATAAAATCATTAGAGTTGTTGACATACAACAAAGGCGCGGAGTTACCGTTAATCTGGCCATTCAAGTTGAGCGTAGAGCTAGAAGCAGAATTGTTAGACAGATGTCCAAAGACATAATTGCTTGAAGCAGGTGCGCCTCCACCAGAGCCAGGATTTGAAGAATTGAAGTAATTAGTTGGTAGCGATAAATTTCTTGAGTTTTGTTGCTGGTAATTTGCAGCTTGAAGGCTCTTTGGGCCTTGCTCAAGAGTACCTGGCGTTGATGAAACACTAAGTGAACGGTAATCTTGACTGTAATTTGGCGAAGTATTCGAAAAATCTGTCATTGTAAACTCACCGTTCGAATTCATGTTTTGTTGAAAAATGGGTCCTTGAATTGATCCGGAAGAGCTTATACCACTGGAAGTGCCATTAAAATTGCCTGTTTGAGGAGTATTCAAAAAGGAATGAGGTTGACCCTTTGAATCAATCGAAATCGATCTAGATTTAGATTTTCCAAAACCGCCATGTCCGTGACTTTGATTCTGAGTTTGATTTGGACCAGGATGTGGAACATTATTGAGAATAATGTTGATTTTTGATTGGATTCTTTTGCCAAAACTGGAGATAATTTTGCAATTCTGAAACCAAAACTTTATGATCACTACCTGAAGACTTTCGGGATTTAATTGAGTATAATTCTGAGGAATCAAGAGTGACAACTTGGTGGCATGCAATACTGGAGTACCATCTTCCTTTGGTTCGCCCAAGTACTTCACCAGCGGATGAACTAAAATGTCAACCAAGGTTTGAATGACATAATTACCGTACGGATCGTTGATCAACTTATTCAATTCACTGATTAAGATATTGTAGATTAACTCAAGCTTCAAGTTGGAAAAGTTGATATTTCTCGTTTCGTTGTTGTAACAATTCTTCAAAAACTTTTCGATAACATTACTAGAGAATTTCAAATTGCACAAGTTGTTGATACCATACTTGACAAAGTTCTCGAAGATCTTGTAGTTTATTTCCAAAGAATTGATGGAAATAAGATACTGGAGCACGTAGTTACCAAACTGGTCATTGATAAGCATTTGAAAGTTCTTAAAGTTAAGAATGCACTCGGAGAATTCCTGGAGCTGGGTTACTGTAACATGATTCAAACACTTTTGAAGTACACAGCATCCATGCTTATGAGTTGCAACGACATAAAGATCTTCAATGATGGAATCATAAATGAATTGACAGTCTTTGGGTTTGTACTTGTTCAAGATCTTCTGGATAACATGGTTACCGTTAAGATCCTTAATAAGCTCGATAATGTACGGTTTCAAACCTTTGATAAGAAGGTTTAACTGGTGGTCATTATTGAGATTATCGATGATCTTTTGAAGAGCTCTTGTTCCGTGTTGATTGATGGAGATCTGGAACAAATTGAACTGAAGTATTTCCAAAATTAGGTTGAGGTTTTCTTCGTTGCAGTAATTGATGAGCTTTTGGATGAGATAGTTTCCGAATGGGTCAATGATCAATTCGTAAAGATAAGGGTGGATTTGCTTGAAAATAATGTCAAAATTGGAGAGTCTGACTTGGTAATTGGATACCAAATTTTCGTCAATTTTCTTTTGAAGAAAACGACATCCATACTGGTCTTTCGAGAGTTTGAGGATCTCGGCCTTGAGTTGAATCAAGGGAAGTTTATTGATGGAGGCGAGGTATTCTTTATCGATTTTGGACTTGGATGGTGGCGGAGTTGAGGATTTGGACGGAAATGGAGCCGTAACGTTTTCTTTGTCTTCAGAAGCCAGTGACACAGATGCGGTGGATGCGGGACACGCAGATGGTTGGTCTGCAAGCAAATTGACATTTGAAATGGAATTTGACTTGTTGGACCCGGATAAATTGATGGTTACGGCATTCTCGTTAGCGGGGGTGCCCAAGTCGATGTTGAAGTTTGGAAGATTCAAGTGGTGGTTCAAGCGGTTGGACGAGTCCCATAATGCAGATTTGGAGTGGGAATGGTGGGGGTGGGAAAGGGGAGGAAGCCCGGACTTTGGAGGGGTGGTTGGTTCTATGATGGAATTGACGGAATTGACGGAGAGGTTGTGGGAATGGGAACGAGACATGATGAGGGAGGGGGTAGGGAGACAAGGAGGGGAGGTGACAAGTAGGGCTAGGGAGGGAGAAGGCTAGGACGACGCTTGGCGGTGGGTCTATCAAGGGTAGCGGCGTCTTGGTGGTAGGGTGTGAATAGACGAGGTGATGGGTGGTACTGGTGCTGGAACTCGGAGTCTAATGGTCTAACGAGTAGTATTCCAGTGCTAGGGGTGATGGTAGGAACCGTAGTACCGTGGTAGACAGACTGTTGGTTCACTAGACTATTACAATAGTTGGAAGGTGGAAGTCTGACGGTCACTGGGTATCACTAACAGCAGATCACTGGAGGCGATAGTCGTAAAGGTCCGGGGAGGGATGGTGTACCACTAATACTAGGGAGGGTACGGTGGGTAATGAGAAGAGTCTGGTGGAAAAAGAGAGGAAACAAGGGGGAGGTGGAGGGTTATATAGTGGGAGGATGGGTGCCCCTGTTGGATCAAGATAAACGATCAATCCTGAATAGAGGGTTTGTGTAGCTTGCTAATAATGGTAGAGGTGAAGATCGCAGCCGGGTATAACAGGTGTGGTTAGAGAGGGTAGGAGTTGGGGACTAGGGAGAGAGGCTAGGGAGAGCAGGATAAAGAAAGTAGTGGAAGGTTGTAGAGGGAGGATAGGAGGTCGGTAGGGATAGAAGTGAAGCGAGACGACCAGGCTGTTTCTATAAATATTACTGGTAGAGCGTGATAGTGGCTCAAATTTAGTGCTACCAATCGATTCTGATTCTGATACTCTGCTAGTGGATTTCTGCCTATTCTCTCGCTATTCTCTCCCTAACCTAGCTCCACGTATTCGTGGCACCACGTCGTCAACCTCTACCCCTTGTATTAGCCGAATACTTTTCAAACACTCACACAAAACTCTACTGGATAGTGGTGATGGTGCCGCAGGGATGCGCAGGAACTGGGGAGATGAGTATAGTTAGGGAGAACGGGAGGCTAGGGAGGATAAGCAGGCAGACTAGGGAGTGAACAGGCAGACTAGGGAGATGAACAAGAAAGACTAGGGAGACTGGGACTTAGGGACCAGGGGCGATGAACAGTAGCTTGGACTTAGAGAGGCTGGGTCTAAACGACCATTCGCAACCAATTCTTTGGGAGTTCCTACATATTATTCCCACCAATCTCCACTACGTAATACCACGTAGCTCGTACCACCACTCACAATATCTCCCTACGTTACCGTACGTCTCCCTACATTTCCCTACGTTGCCCTTCGGTTCTCTCTCTCCGTGGCGACAATACCACCAGCTCCTACAGTGCCAAGTTCCTCTTGTTCCCACCTTATTATTACTGCTTTTGCCTATTACGTCCATTCTTATTCATTACCACTATGGGATTCTCCCCAAACGGATAATTGACTGTCGCTAAATCTCCGGATATGTCGCTAGAGCATGTTGAAACCCACCTGTCTTAATGAGAGTGTTGGGTCACATACGAGACATTGGCTAGACTGGAGTTAGGGCTAGGACGGTTGTTACTGACCGTGTCAACAAATTCTGTCTTCACTAGAAGACCATCTCCCACCAAGGCTTTTGTTCTCCTATCACCAACCCATTAGTGTCAGTCTTCTGCCTATCACTCTCTCCCTAGCTCCTCCTTAGGACGTCTCCTCCCCGTCCTCACTAAGAGAGGGCTCATTTCTTTTTCCCACCCCTACTAACCATAGCTCCGCCAACTAACTTTTTTATTTCCTCCTGACATCACTGCGACATCATGACAATCACACCTGCGGTATCAAAACTGCCAATACGGGTCTAGACCAGTGAACGAGAATGTTCATATGAAAGTACCCTGGGTGAATAATATCGGATACTACCGAGCCCAAAGCCTTAGTATAGTGGATGATAATAGGTATCGGTTTTAGCAAAACGAACAACAATCAATGAAAAGTCGTCAAAATGTCGTTTGAACCTCTTTTAAATACTCTTAGCAGTACCATTAATCATCAGTAAACTAGCTTATGCCTATTGGTGCCAAGTTGACATTCTGGATAGCGTCAATGGTTTTATTGAGCGTTAAGCCCGAAGCTTATTAATAAAGCCGGACCCTAGAACTCACTAGATGAGTTTCTGATTCTTCTGCTTCTCCTTCTTAAACCTTCCTCTATCTTATCAACCATCTACCCGCCACAACATACCTATTAACAACTTCGTGTCGGAACACAAACTCTCCCACTTGTACTCCATGTTTCACACTGACACACGCCTCTATCCTCCTTTTCAATCGTCTCCTCTGTCGTTGTTCAACCAATTGTCGTCTCCTCGCTTCTTCTTGTGTGCCTGGAAATTCACTCACCATGAACCCTGGTGGCAGCGGAAATTTATCAAACATCTGGCTCATTAAATCCTCAAATTGGTGATGTCTATTATTTTCTGTGTTTGTATTGTTGTCAGATTCATCCAGTTCACCAGACTCATATGGAATGACGATCTTTTCTCCTCCATCCCCGTGTGCTTCTTGTTTAGCATAGTCTTTCTTTCCTCCTGCCATCTCGTAGAACACTCTCCGATTCTCTTCTTCTTTTCTGGTCAAACCCACCTTCCTCTTTATCCCCCCACCAATATCCACCCCAGTCCGTTTCACATACCCAGGATTGGGCGTGAAATCAGATATGATCCACATCTGCTCGGTTATGGGATTTTGCGCTAGATTTATCTTAACATCACCATTTTCGAATTGGTTGCGGTAAAATTGGTATACAAACTCTCGTCGTTGTAAAATGGTATGTGGTTTGTTTATGGGTGGAACTAGAAATGGCAGTACTTGTGGTACACGATGTGAACTGGAGACTATTGCTTTCGCATAAGATGAATTGGGGCCATACTCTCCTTTATACTTTTTTGATTCCGGGGTTCTTGATAAATCCAAACATCTTGACCCTGAGACCAGAATTGTATTAAATCTATCAACATGTTTATTAGGCATGGGATCAAAAGGGCTAGCTTGTGGTTCGGATTTGGAATTGTATACCGGTGGTTTTTTCCCTCTAGGTGTGGGACTCCCACTCCTTGTTGTCCCAGTTTTATCATCTCCAATTTCATATTCATCAGTCTGCTCAACAGGAGTGCTAGGTTCTTGAACTGATATATCATTTAGCTTATTAGGACTACTCGACTCCTTGGTAGGCGACGAATCACTATATTGAGTGGGTCCCAACAGAGAATGGTCCTTGGCTGGTGATAATTTGATTGGAGACGATCGAGTCATACTTTCATCGTCCGAATACTGTGTTGATAGCTTGTGGAACGGCAATTCGTCCTCCTCTATCATAGAGCGACTTCTTAGTGGAGGGATTCTCGTCATGACATTTCCTATTCCCGCAAAAGACTTCATCTTCAGGCTTAAACTCTTATTTACCATCTTAGTAGGCAGACTATTCAGTCCATTAAGTCGGGCTCTTTTTTTGGGATTAGACTCATTAGTACTATTCGCACTGGTGTTTGCAGAATTTTCGACATTTATCCCCTTTGGTATATCATCAACACGTTTGGTCAAAGGCTTTACAAAATCTTCCTCAATAGGATCATCTGAAACAATAATAGGACCGTCTGAAATCTGTGAAGAAGAACCAATTTCAACCACTTTCTTCCCCTCTTTTTGAAGCATCTTCATGATGTCGTTCTTTTCATTTTCTTCGCCTCTTTTTTTCTCTACTTTGAGTGAATTTTCGTTCTTTAACTTTCGTATCTCTTCCTTTAATTGAAGGTTTTCCTTCTTTAAATCTCTTACGAGGGTTTTCCAGGCCGTCCGCTGCTCGTTTTTTATGCGCGCAATTTCATCTGCTACAAGCCTTGAAAGCCTGCTTTGAAACTCATCCAGGCCATCTGAATTATCCATTTATCATTAAAATAGTTTCAATTCTTAGTATTGTTATGATTTCAAATTATAACAAGACGTGTTGTATATATTGAGACGTGTTTGGTCACATGATCAAAGTCACGCAGAAATAACACTATACCTCTCACATGACAACAATTCCTGCACCTTTCGAGGAAGGGCCCTGCACACACGCAAATTTTCATTTTCAACATTAACAACAATGTACATCTCCAACAGTTCATTACACCGGTTTCCACGTCTAATCAGCCGCAATTCACCCAGTGAGAGCATTAAACTCAAATTCACTCAATATTAGCATAGAACACGCCTTTTTTTGCACCCAAAACGGATAAAAAAACACCCATAATGTTTGGAGGAACAAATCAAGCATCTGGAGGATTATTTGGATCCCAGGCTGGAGGGTTGGCACCGCCCCAATCGGCTACTCCTAGTGGAGGATTATTTGGAGGAAACTCGTCTGGTGGAGGAGGACTTTTTGGAGCATCTAATTCCGCCAACAATACGACTAATAACGCTGGAAACAATGGAGGAGGACTCTTTGGAGCATCCAATGCTGCCAATTCTGGGGCTGGGACCGGTTCTGGCGGACTCTTTGGAGGAGCTAATAATGCTGGTACAGCAACTGGAGCTCCTGGAGTCTCGGGTAGTGGTGGTTTATTCGGCAAACCTGCGACCAGTGGAGTAGGTGGAGGTAACGGACTCTTCGGAGGAAACAGTGCAGCTCCAACAGCTCCTAGTGGAGGAGGGCTCTTTGGTGGAGCAAGCACAGCACCCACTGCCCCCAGCGGAGGAGGGCTTTTCGGTGGAAATAACTCTAGTACGCCCTCAACCGGAGGAGGTCTCTTTGGAGGAAACAATAATACAGGAGGCCAAGGAGGTGGTCTTTTCGGAGGCAGTAATAATACCACCACTCCTGGTGGGGGATTATTTGGCGGGAACAATAATACTAATAATAACAATAATAATACGAATACCGGTGGGTTGTTTTCAAAGCCTGCAACGACAGGAGGGCTCTTTGGTGGCTCTACAACTACGGGAACCACTTCTGGAGGACTTTTTGGTGGCTCAAGCAATACGGGAGGCAATACCGGAGGTCTCTTTGGAGCATCGAATAATAATAATAATAGTGGAGGATTGTTTTCACAACAACAGAATCAGCAACAGCAGTTACAGCAGCAACAGCAACAACCACAAATCACGGCGATGACGAGAGTGGGCGATCTTCCACCGGCTATCAAACAAGAATTGGAACAATTCGATAAATACATAAACACCCAGCATTTGATAGCAACAACATTACAAGCAGACTTGACGAAACACGATGCACTCATTGATACCATACCGAAAGATATCAATTATTTGCACAATAAATTATTGTCATCGAAGCAAGCACTCAAGTTTGATTCGAACCAATTACTCAACCTCAAGCAAATGAACACCGAACTTACTGAAGATATCACCATCATCCTCCAATTGATTGTACAATTAAGTACTCCAGGTACTAGGTTATCCTCATCGTACCAATTAAACGAATTCTTCATCAAAAAAATCAAGAAATACTATGAGATTTTGAACAGTTACGAAGCGCTTGTAACCGAACTCGATATTGTCTTGAACGGATTGGAAAGACTGTGTACCGAAGGATTCGGCAATTTATTTAACGTGGTACAAGTGATCAAATCTCAATACAATTTGTTCATGGAGTTATGTGAAACAATGGCACAATTGCATACTGAGGTGACCAAAGTGCTCAAGTGAGTTCTGGTCATTTCTATATAGATCAATACTTTGTAAAATAGCAAAATCTTTGAATAGATATCTCAAATACAAAAATTAAATGGACTAGAAGGACTTTTATGGCAAATGCATATGGGTCACGTGTAATCTCCATCCTATGTACGGCATATAATGCTCTTATATGCACTACAAACATCCACCATCTTATCATTTTCGTATAAAAGTTAAGAAGTATCAACAGACCAGCTAGCAAAGACACAAGGTCTATAAAGCCATGTCACGGTCAGAGTACCTCAGCAAGTACCTCGGAGGGTCCTCTGAAAAGAAGAAGAAAAAGAAGAAGATTCGGACAGAAGGAACGATTGTGGTTGATACTTCGGAGTTTGATAACCTCAACAAAAGAACGGTGAAAGAGGGGTCAAATGACAATTTACCACCGAACGCAGACCTGGATCCTGAAGAGGGGGATATTTTCGATATAGAGGATGAATCCAGGCCCGTGAAAGTTGATTTTAAGGTGAATAAGCCGTTTAAGGGGTTCCGAAGGATCGATAATGGAGAGAGTGTTGGTAACGGAGAGATAAACAAGGGCAGCGAAAGCATTCAAGCAAACGACGAGGAGACTAAACAATTGGTATCAGCTCCAAGTCCAGCCCAACAAAGCACAGTTTATAGAGATTCACAAGGTCGGATAGTTGATATTGAAGCTCGAACAAAACAACATGAAGAAGAGAAAAGACAGCAACAGAAACAGAAAGAAGTACACGAATTAAGACTTACTGACGAGGAACAGATCCGCCAGACTCAGGAGTCTTTCAAATCGAAGATCAATACGGATGCGATCGATGATCCTATGAATGTATTTGATCCTGACAATATAGGGAAAGAACGCCAACATCACCACCTGGAAAATGAGCTTTACACATACAGAAAGGGGATAAATCCTAACAATAGGTTTGGGATCAAAGCCGGGGTTCTTTGGGATGGAATTGACCGTTCGAATGGCTTTGAAGATTTAATGATGAGGAAAATTAATGACAACAGGTATAAAAAGTTGGACCTGGGAATCAACGAGAGCTATGACTTGGATTATGATTGAACTGGTTGTCTCTGACATAGAAGCGGGGATTGTTTTAGTAGAAATAATGATAATGATGTATAATTATAGAGCTTCGAAATATAATGTTAAGTATGATAAAACTACATAAATTGATGACATTTGACGGTCTTAGAAAGGTATGAACTCCTTCACACCTTTCAGATGATACCTTGAAACTATACTTGTGTAAGAATAATTCGATGGTTTCTTTACTTGAACAACTTTACATAATCAATTACCTAAAGAGCCTCACGTGATGCGATATCTAGGAACACTACAGTTACATAAATCTCCAATAGGGATAAAGATTTCTATCTACTTCAACGCGATCCAAGTCAATCAACATGGCACCTCCACCGGGCGTTCCCAATATCCCTGGATTCTACTATGACGAAGATAAAGGCAGGTACTTTAAAATCATCAACGGCGGCCATTCATCATCAAGTAAAGTCAATAAGTATCACAATAACTCCATTCAAGCAGAAACCCGAGTACGAAAGTACCGAGAACAAGTGAAACCAAAGGGGACTGGAGGCAGGGGGGGGTTTATCAATAAAAAGGAACGACGTAAGTTGACGATAATGCGAAAAATTTACGATATCAACTTTCAAAGAAACACGTTTGGAGTGGAACATCATCAGATGATGAATCTTAAAACTGGACATTATGATCCTTTTAAAATGAGCAATGCTAATGATTTGATATACACGGCGGGAATGGATTTGGAACATAAGTCATGGCATATTGAAGGCTTTGATTTAGGGCAGGCAGTGGGAACTTTTGCCAATTATGGCATTTTTATAAATCCAGGAACTACATCTTTTGATGGAGGGTACAGTTCAGTCATCTGTTTGTGGAATGGAAAAACTGAATGTCCAGAAAATGATTATTCAGAAACTGAATATCCAGAAATTGTATATCCATATTGTATCCCTGAGGAATTCATACAGAATGATGTCAGATTAGATGTTCGTTCTTTAAAGCTTTCGGTGAAGGGAAAAATAAGTAGCAATGCTACAAGACGTGGTGACGTTACATCAGGATTCATATTTTACATTCTCAGATCAGAATCCGCTCACTTCATTAAGTTCAAATACATCCGGATAGTGAAGGACAAGAATTTTGAGGTGTACGACCTTACCCCACAATTGCTCGGCTTCATATGGAGATCCAGCCATCAATTTTATGGCCAAGAATATTACATCCAGCAAAGAATAACCAGCTCGTTCGGATTGAATTATGTTTCTCCCAAATCCTTCAAGTCTACAACCAGTTTCGCCGATGCCCTGCCTAGTGAAAGGGATGAAGCTATTGATACCATCAATGAATTATTGAGCAAGGCAGAGTCTGTTGAAGCAAAAAAAGATATTGTTAAGAGATTCCTTTACTCTTTGGAAGCACATGAAGTTGATGCCCTTCCAGGACTTGGGTTTCAATATACACTCGAGTCCAGCGAGTATGACTTACCGATGGCGGAGTTGAATGCCTCTGTTTTACTAAGTGATGAACTCCTCGTTACAACAGACTCGTTGGAAGTGATCAAATTTAAGTTCAAGGTCAATGATAACGATTGTAGAACTATCAACTTTGATGAATTAAGATACGTTCACTTAAGAGAAGAATTTTCATCGACTTATTTTATCAAAGATATTCTTATTGACGATAATTACATCCATTTATATACTCCCTCAGAGCTCATTTCCTTCAAGCAACAGTTGTTTAGCAGCCCTACAGATAGACATATGACATGCGTTTCACCGTTGCACCATTTAAGTTCAGTCTTTTTACTTCTGGCCAAAAAGTTACTCGTGCTATATTCTGGAAATATTAGCATAGTAGATATAGAGGAGGATCAAAAGGGATTGATCTACCATACTGGTGTACGAACTCCGAAGTCGACTTATTTTGATAACAACACATCCATCATACCGTGTTGTATGATAGACCACCATTTGTTGGTGAAAGACGTGGGGCAGACGTACAAGGTTATTAATCTACGTCATATGCTGGAGAATTACGGAGCGACTATAGCACAATTCAAAGAAGAAGAGTGGGATATCTACGATCCTCCTCCTCCAAGCGTTTCTGTCTTAGTTGTTGAAGGAAAATTGCATATCATATACAATCAGGTCATCTAAGGTTTAATTTAGTCACTAATCGTAATAATCATTCATTGCTCAACCGATACCATTTGGACTCGAAAACTTGATCAAACGTCCATCTTTTCAGATCCTGTCGGTGAAGCATTCCATAAATGAGCTCCTGTAAGGGTTTCAAATGATTATCACTACCAATATCCACGAGCTCTTGGTCAACAGCAGGTAATTTTCCGTATTTCATATACTGATTGAAATATTCATCAATCACGTCACAAGTTTCCCAGAGATTGTCTCCACCCGACATGATGTTGAAAAGAGTGCAACCCAATGCCCATATGTCCTTTGCTTGGGCCATTCGGGACAAGTCATAGTCGCTTTCATAATCACTTCTCCAATTTCCGTATACCTTTTTAACAGGTGCAACATAGCCGTCAGTTCCCCAAAATAAGCATGCACATTTCAGTTCACGAGTTATCTTCGTTCGAGTCTGGATAGAAAACCCAAAGTCAATGAGCCTCACCTCAAGAGTATGCAAGTCAACCATAATGTTTTCTGGTTTAAGATCATTGTGACAGATCCCTTGGAGATGGCAATGATGGATGGCCTCAAGAATTTTTCTAAAAATGATCTCGCCAACCTTGGTTGTGAGCTTGGTTTGACTATTCAACAACTCAAATAAGTCACTTCCATCGAAAAACTCTTGTACAAGAACTATATCTTGTCTGCTGTCGAACGAGCTTAGAATATCAAGAGACTTACAAACGAGATTTCTGGATAACTCCTGGGTATTCAAATATTCAGAGCAAACTAATTGGAGCTTGATATGTTCGTAACCCTCCTTTCTTATTAGTTTGACCACGTAATTCTTGTTATTGTGGTCTTCAAAGAGATAGGTGATACCAAAGGTACCTTCACCTAACTTTTTAATTGGTACGCCATACTTCTTGAGTAGGCAGTCGTTGTTTTTATCAAGAGGATTAGATGGCTGGAGTTGGGTGATATTGGCTCGTACTAAGTCAGTGAATTCGGGAATACTTTTCGTGAAATGTCTTGGGACTATCGACCTGAACGTTGAAAGGAAATAGAAGTTCTCTTTATCCAAAGGAAGAAAGTCCATGAGTTCATTTTCTTTGAGAGGACAAGCGTATTTATTTTTCTCAGGTAGACTTCTTAAGAGTGCAAAAAAGAAGCTCTTAAACTTGTTCTCTTCAATGGTTTGTTTGCTAATGTGAATCAAATCAGTACATTTGCTCTCATCTTTGATATGATGAGAAGGGATGCTCTCAATATAGGTGTAACTGCTGGTACGCTTCGCGTTGTTTGACAGATTCCTTGTGATAATTTGTGGGCGGCGGTCAAACATCGTGGGTAAGTAATCAAGTGTGGCATACACCTCCAGATCATTGGATCATCCTACAGATATAAGTAGTTTCGAAGCATAATAAAATGCTTACAGCATATAATGGCTGCGAAAAATTTGGAGGACAGAGGAAGAAAACGAACTAGGAAGGTCACTGCCAATGGGAGGGCAAAGTGAAGTCGCAAGCAGAGCGTAATGCGAACTATCTGTCTTCAAGCTTTCAGTAACCAGCTACGTGTAAATTTTCAATAAATAGACTTATTAGTTGTATCAAAATGACGACAGGGTACAAGGAAATCTATACTTAAAATTTAGCGTAACAAACAAATTTATATAAAACTAATCTCGGAAAAGCAGGGCGTAATTAAGGTTTAAAGAATTAGATCCTGGTTTTCATCTAGGAAATTGTGGAATGAGCCAGTCAAAATCAACTGGAGGGGATTTTCTTTTTTAAAGTTTTATAATATCTTTAAAATATCAATGCTTTCAAACGTTTTTATCAAAGGGGCCAGGAAACAGTTCACACACGTAGGTTACTTCTTATTTATATAAGATTTGTATGCTTGTTCGTTGAAGTTTCCAAACTTGTAGTCAATATCCAATAACAATTTGATGGCATCTTGCGACTTGTAAATGTATTCAGCAGGTAACTTAACCAAAGCATCGTTTAACTTGTATTGACTTCCCAAGTCACTCTTGTTCAAGTAGACGATTCTTTCACTTTTACCATGAGAATTATACACCTGGTCGTTGGTCAAGTTGTAAACACCAGGGTATCCACTGATGGTCTTGAAGTTCGACTCTTTGGTTAATGGAGGACTCAATGGGAATAAATTTTGCAATAATTCATAAGAAGCTAATGTGAAACCGAATTGTGGAGAAGATCTAAACACTCTTGCAAGGGAACCCTTAAAGAATGCACCGAATCCTTCTTCTTTCAAAATCACACTACCAGCGTGCAAGATACCTTTGTATTTGAGTTCGTGAGACTTGGTTTCAACTTGTAATCTTGTTTTTATAACATCAGCGGGAGTCGTAAAGAATGCAGCGGGGGCACCGGCCAAAGCACCAGAGATCAACAATTGCCATGAACTTAATCTGTGGTTCTTGTTTGTATCAGTTGGGTCGAACCCGAACATATATTTCTTCAAGTTGGCGTAGGTTGGGAAATAAATGGCGGAAAATGGCACATCTCTTAATAAACAGGCACTGGCACCTTTATATAAACCTTTAAGACCCAATTGTCTAATGATTTGACCTGCGGTCAAATGTTTTTTGGGGATTTCTCCTGGGTTCAGGTTCAATTTGGACCCACCCTGCATTTGCAATCTGATCTTGACAATTTCCAAAGGATTAGTAAAGATAACTTGACAACCACCAGCAGACATACCGGCCAAAACTTCCCAGCCCATGGTGATCGAACCATCGATATCGCTGGTTCCAAGTTTTCTAACCAAATCATTAACAGTCAATTTGATGGCTTTTTCAGGGGCAACACCAACTAATTGGGCACCCAAACCACTATATAAACCTTTCAAACCTTCATTTTTGACAATTTTTTTAAAACAATCAATGGAGTTATCGTATAACGCTTTATGTTTTTGAGCTTGCATCCGGGTTTTTACCAAATCAATTGGATACACAACAGTGGCACCAATACATCCAGCAATCGAACCGAGGAAGAAAGAATAAAGAGAATCATAAATTGGCCATAAAGAGAAATTATCGGAAGAGAAACTCGAAGGATGGGCGGTATTTGGATGGTCAAACATTGGGTATAAGGTGTTAAGATTGTTGTTATAGTTGGGGTTGAGGTAACTGATCATTTCTTTTCTGGAGATGTTGTCATTTTCCTTTTTGTTGATTAAATGGAACAACAAGTCAATTTCATTAATGGAAATAGGTCTGAAATTGGATGATTTAAGTAAATGATCATTCAAATGACTGTACAAATCCTGCTTATTTATGATGATATCATCCTTATCCTCGGTGGTTGGAGGGGTATTAGCAATAACCTCATTTATCAAATCAATCTTGCTCAAGGTGGTGTAAATGAACAAAAAGTTGGATAACGAGTAGTCCTTGATATCAGGGTAGAAGTCCAGGATATTGCTCAAGTTACCCTTTAATTTGGAGGATAATTTGTGGTTTAAGTTGGTAGACAACAAGTGGATCAATTGTTCGTTGTTGATGGTCTGGGCCTTGCCGGCCAACAATTCGAAGTTTCCAATCAACTTAGTGATGGGTAAATAGTTGATCAAAGAGATGAACTCGTTGTATTTCATGGACCCGTTGGGTGCAAAAAATCGGGAGAAATAGGTCCAATTCAACTTGATGAGGTTTTGTTGGTATGCTGGGTCAATTGACTTATTAAGGTTGTTTAACACAGACACACAGTCTTCGTAGGTGATGGCATTGGACGTGGAGCCTTGAGACACGTTATCGGGAGCAGACGAAGACGAAATGAAATGGTACAAAAGCTTGAATTCACCGTCAACATCGGTCAACGTAGAGATGAAGTCGGACCAGTCGGCCTTGGTAAGATACCCCTTCCTTTGCTTGTCGGCAATCAAGTACAACAATGTGTACGAATCCTTGGGGAGATCAGTTTCAAAAGGCGACAAAATGTTGACGAATTCGGTGAGAGAAAGCGTGGGTTCGGAGGAGTCCGAGACCGTGGCAAACTGGTCAAAGATCTCTGACGAACGGATGGAAACAGACATGGTGAGGTTGGGTTTTGCAAAAGTGACACTTTTTGTTGGTGATTTTTCAACCAATAGAAACACGAAAAATTCGACAAAGATGCAAGATCAACAAGTTGGACCAAACGAGAAAACAGACACGGGTCACAACACACAATTGCAGGGAGAACGGCGTTGGTAATAAAGAACAAACTGGTTGGTCACAGTCACAAGTTGGGGGTGGGAACCTTTTGTTGAAAGTGGTGGGAGAGAAATGCTTAAGTATGAAAAATGCCAGAATGCGACTAATACCGACACCACGATAATTTCTCCACAAATGAACGAGTTTTGTGACGTTGGTGGGGAATGGACAAAGACACTGGACTTGTCTGGAAAATCACCTACACTTTAGCAGGAAAATCACCTATACTTCAGCAGGATGGAATAGCTGGGTCTAGTAGGCAGGTTGGTTTACTGGTGGGACTGTTTATTTATATGGACACCGACGTTGTTAAGGGTCTACGGATGTCTTTAGTAGGCGTCCAGGTGGGGCATTTGGGACCGGATTCGGATTTTTTGTACCACACCTGGCACACCATTGGGATCCCGTTCGTAGTCGGGAGGTTGGTTCGGTTTCGCCGTTGTCATATGTAATTTCATGGCTCATCACAAGACGTTGGCGGGCTGGGTGAAAAATCACATCCTTTGGTCCGGGCGTCCGGGTCGAATCACTCGTCAGCCGCTAATGCGCCAGGGTGTATGCAGGTGCGACATTCAATGACATATCAACAACCTACACCACCACCACCCACCATACCCAGTACTCTCCACTACACTCCATTACACTACACTCCACTACCCAATCTGGACCTCGTATAGTCCAGTATTCATTTATTCGATAATATCATTTCTTCCAGCTCACCTCATATAGCCAAAACCTAAATGCCTCATCGCTCGCGTTTTTCCTCGAAGCGGCCCCACTTGTTCTGTCGCGACCGTCGTCTGTGTCGCAAACCATAATTGTGGGTGGATTAACTCAAAACAATAGCGGGGTGATCGGTGACTTCCGCCAATTTAAATGTTCCTATTTCCGGGATACCTAGCTCCGAAATCGCCCCGAAGGCGTTGGAACATGACTCGACGATGACTCGTGTGCGCTAACGGAAGATGGTACGGTATAGTAGGAGGCAGGACTAGGGTCTCGGGTTCCGAGGGCTACCTGCGGCACGTGCACGCGCACGTGCGGTCGGATCTTATCCAGGAAAGTCTTTGTTTTTCGATATAAGACCACACCAATGATCACTTTCATCACCACCAGGGGTTTGAATCTTGAACGAAAAATAACACCTATAGCGGCGTTCATTTCAAGCAACGCTGAAAATACAAATCTGAACCGTATTTCGAAACATTCACAAAGTCCCAACCATTTTGAGTGAACTTTGATCCCTTTCCTCGCATTTTTCACCATCAACTCTTGACCAGAACCTCCTACTTTTTACGTTCTATCTCCCATCATGGCTACTGGTGCTCCGGGTAACAACTTCAGAACATGGACTCCTACTCCACCAGAAAGAGGGTCGTTTCCTCTCGACCACGACGGGGAGTGTACGGAGTATATGAACAAGTATCTCCAATGTATGAAATTCACAGAAAACAAAAATGCCCCCAATTGCAGGATCTTGGCCAAAGGATATCTCAAGTGCAGAATGGACCATCAACTTATGGAGCAATCGGAGTGGGACTCGTTGGGGTTGGTCAATTTGCCGGGCGATAAGTCAACCAGTCATAGTCATCTATCCGATAAACCGAATGTGAAAGATGTGACGATAGAGAAGAAATGGAATGATAACTCACACACGAAAGGAAAAGAATGAAGTTGAAGAGGGTTCATATCATAAAGACGTCTTTGGGTATACAAATGGTCCCTATTTATCATTCTACATCATCACCACCTTTCATACATCACCATGCCCTTGTATATAACTACCTGTAAATAAACCAACTTAGTAATAAAGACTGTATTCAAAGCTCTAAATACTATTCATTCACTGTAAACTTATGCTTGAGCTTCTTGACTACTGCCTTTTGGCTTCTTCAGTCCTCCTCTTCCACCTCTAGACGAACCATTACCACCTCTGGCAGCACCTCTACCTCCTCTGTTACTTCCTCTATTGCCTCCTCTTCCCCCTCTATTGGAATTCTCATGGCCATTCGACTTGGCGAATTGTCCTTCGATTTCATTGGAATGCTGTGGGCCTTGATGGTGTTGAGGTGGAACTGGACCATGAGGATGAGGACCTTGTGGTCCTGGTGGTCCGTAGAAGTATCCTGGACCTGGTGGACCTGGTGGTCCCACTGGTCCTGGGCCATTCTTCCCTAAAAAGTATCCTGGCAATGGAATTCCTGGGACTTGAGGGATTTCATACCCTGGTCTAGGTCCATATCCATAAGGTGCTGATCCTCCTGGAATTCCTGTGCCATACTGTGGCACACCAATTGGAATGCCTTGGGGTACAGGGACCTTGCCGTCGTTCATAACATCAGAGTAAATCATACCATAAATTTGTTTGATTGCTTGGTGGTTAAGTGGGGCGGCAGCTTCAGATTTGTCGTCATCTTGTGGTTTAGCTTGAGACTCTGGTTCCCCATTATGTTCAACCTTATCTTCACTTGGTGCACCATTCTCCTTTTTTGCCTGGCCCTTTCTCAAAATACTCAAGATCTCGTTGGAACTCTTTTCCTTCTTCTGTCTTTCTTGCTCTTGCTTCTTCTTAGCCAACTCCTTTTCAAGATGCTTCTTTGCTTTGATTCTTTCATTCTTTTCCTCGGCTGTTAATGGTTTTCTTCCCTTCGATGCATTACTATGATAAACAAATTGCTTGTTGGTCAAATTCAACACCAAAGATGAATCTAAATTCAATCCTCTCTTCGAAGTCAATTTACCACTGAAGGTAGTACCGTTGACTAATGGATAATCAAAAATAATTCCCAAGTCGGTCTTCGAACCATTTGTTGAAATGGAAACAATAGTTCCCTTGGATAAAGTTGGAGCTTTACCGAAATCTTGGATATAACTGATTCTATCACCTAATTCGAATTTCTGATCACTAAGTAACTTCTCAGACTCTTCGGGCTTTAAAATTGCTTCTCTTGGTACACCCTTGATATCCTTATCAATCAATGGAATATTTTGATGAATGTAATTTTCCATGTAGTTTTCAATAGCTTGGTAACTGAACTTGGTAAAGGACTCGCTTTCTAACGACACCAAAATCAATTCAGACTTTTTCTCTTTCAACCACGCCCTCACTTGTTTCAACTCCTCGGGATTACTTACAGTATTCAATTTTGGTAAGTTGATTTTTGGATCAGTTTTACTGAGGTTTTCAAACAATTTGGGGAATTTCCGCTTGTATTGTTGAAGCAAATCTTCTGCCAATGGTGAAAACTCCCAGAATCTTTCTCCAACCTTTTTGGTGTACCCCAAGACTTTTTGTCTCTTTCCATCAAACTTCAACTCAAGTCCAATATTAACTCTCTTGCCTTCATGCTCAATAAAGAAACTGCTGGTGATCTTTGATAACAAAAGACCATTTAATCTTAATTTTTTCGATAACTCAAATGAAGGAATATACTTGAAATCACGAGCTTCCAAGTTCAATCTTTGCTTACCGATCAAAGGTTCCTTGAGAGTTTGAATCTTAGAAGTCTTGATACTCAATTTATCCTTCTCTTGATTATAACCGACGACTTGGGACGAGGAACCATATCCCATGTCTCCCAAGAAGATGACCTTGGAATCAATTGGGAACTCCTTGTCAATTGGTAATGGAGCTCTGGTTTGGAAACGCTTATCTTTGTTTCTAACGTCCTTCACCAACACTTGAATTGGGTAAACTTCAATGTCTTTGCTAAAGGTCTTCACGTATGCACCTTTCAGGTTACGGATTAACCCGTTGACTGGTTGAACATAAACTAAAGTAGTAATCTTTCCTAGTTTGATACCCTTCAACTTATCATAAGATGATGATAAGTTGTTGGCATTATATTTGAAATCCTTCTGATCATCCAATGTTGGCTCAGTGTGTAAAATCTTGCGACCACCGGATGAACCAGTTCTCACACTTTCAAACTTCTCTTGTAAAGTGAGCACTTTGACAACCTTACTTTCACGCAAAAATGGCCATTTACTGTAGATCAACTTATTCAAGAATCTCTCACTAAAATCACCAACACTCCAATCATTCCACTCATTTTCAATCTTCAAAATAATAGATTCTGACTTGGATGGGAAATTGAAGATTTTGACTTCATTTTTGAGCAATTCAAAATCGAATTTCAAAGAACTCAAACTAGGGAATCCAGCCAACAAATCTTTACCTGTATTAGTGCCCTCAAGTAATCCAATTCTGACATTCTTTTGGGCTGGTAAGTTCAATGTAACTTCGTAACACTTGTCATCTTCTAAATCCTTGAATACTCCCGGGATAGGGGACGAGTAAATGGATGAGTTTTGAGGGTTATACACAAATAAGATTGTCTCGCCCAAGGAATTTCTCTTGGTTTCATGGGGTGATAATTTGGCTTCGATTGGCTTCAAAACCTGAAGTAACCTTTCTTCATCCACAAAGTTTAAAAGTACAACCGCTTCCCAAGAAGCAGTCTTCCCGTTCAAGTCGATATCAACTTCATCAGGGTAAAAGTCTTTGATTGGCGAATGCTCGTCCGTCATCAATGGCCTGTAATTCACAGGCATCAAACTACGTGATCTAGCAGGTAACACTGCCATCAATTGTTCAAACGGTTTGAATGGTTTGGACAAATCAAATTGGATTTCTTCATTCAATTTGATCAATTCTTCTAAACCAATCGAAATATCGGAGATACGTGGAGAATAATGGTATTTGTAATACCAGTTCCACGATTTACACCCTTGATAATAGTAGTACAAGACCCATTGTAAACCTTCAATGTAATGTTTGGTCAATTTGATCATTTCTTCCTTGTCATTAATAGAAAACTTTAACTTTTCCTTATAGTATTTATCCTTCCAATTCAAAAACTTTTGATTGTAAAGATCTTTGGATGATTGCAAGACTTCATCAGTCTCAATCAAGTTAGCCAGCTGGTACTTTTTGACAATTCTACGTACTTCATGTACTCTCTCTTCAAACTCTTCGTCAGTTTCATGTGGTGATAAACCATCAACGTCCAACTTCAAGGACCATTCATCAGTAGACTTTGAATGGACAATAAGAAGTCCAGTTTCTAAAGCAAATGTCTTCAAAAAGTCCAAATTCGACTCTATGTCCTGGCCAGTGAGTTTCAATTGATCTACTTGCTCCCCCTTCTCTAACTCCTCGATGAGTTCACCGACCCTCTTGTTGACGGTTTCCAACAACCAAGGTTTTATGTACCCTATCAACTTTTTTTCATCCTTCAAGATGATCAACTTTCCGATTCTCTTACGCTTCTTCTCCCCTGTGATTGAGATATCTTCTAATTTTTTGTTGAACCAGTCAAGATCAACATCCTGCTTCTCGAAATTTTCCAATTCAAACTCTGACAAGTGATGTAACCAAATATTTAACCTCTTAAGGTGAATTTTACCACCCTCATTTATGTAACCATCACTCAGTTTCAAAGTTTGTTTGAAGGTTTCAATCAATAAAGGGAATGCTCCCTTATTGATGAATAAATCCGGTAAATTTGGCAAGAAATCGTTACCAATAACGTACATAATAAGAATAAAATCATCAAGTACTCTTTCGAAGTTGTATTCAAATGTCAAGTTCTTTTTCAAATCTTCAAATTCTAATTCAAGATATTCTCTAAGGAGTGATAAATGAAGTAAAAAGAACTTTTGGTCATTCAAGTTATCAGATTTCAGCCCTCTTTGAGGTCCGAATTTGACTTCTTCTCTTAATAAGGAGAAATGAGGATCGTGACTCACTAATCCCAACATGATTAAATCAGCATCTAATCCATAAATACATTGTCTGACATTGGGATCATAATCATCTTGTGACTTCATGATTCTGATATAGTCCATGATCTTATGCTCACCTTCTCCGGGCACTTCATGACCAGATAAGACAATTTTTAAGTTCGCCCACGAAGAGTCAGTGGAGATTTTTCTGTGGATGAAATATTTCAAGTTGTCAGTCAACTTTGACATAAACTCTGTTCCTGGAGTGATACTGTTGGAATCAAAGGGTTCTTCTGCGGGGATGGTCTCGCCATTTTCAATGGCTTTTTTGAGGTTCTCTTCTGCTTCGTAAGCGGTACGGAATCTTCTTGCTCTTTGTTGATTCATCTTAGCTCTTGGAGCAACACCATCAATTGCCATATAAAACAATTTGGTCGGTTTGATAATTTCGAAAAGATGCTCGATATAATTGAAGATGGCAGCATACATCTGATCCTCGGTCATTCTGTTTAAAGTGTCATCATCGTTGGAATGTGTACAGGTGTGCAAGATGGAGTTCATATCAAGGTAAAGGTTGTCAAATTCAGGAATTTGATTTTCATCGATCAATTGGGAAATCATGGGCCATCTTTCCGAAATGAATCTAAAGAATTTAGGGATACCCATGGTAACTATTTAACTCTTGGTGTTGGTTTGGTTATGAGGAATGGGATAATCTTCACTGATTTGGTATCAATGATGGTAAAACAAATAGAAATATATGAAATTTTATTTCTGTATTTTGGACAATTCTAGGTCAATGAATTCGATTCTTAAAAGTTCGAGTCCAATAATCTTCGGACAAATGAAACTATATTTCAATTAATTATCTGCTTAAGTCTCAATAAAATCAACTTAAAGATCAAACTTTTTCGTAATATATTCAATATAAGCCGCTTTTATATCGTTCAAAAACTTGTCTGGCTTCGATTCTTTGTGTCTGTTTGATAAATCAAACTGTTTAGAAATCAAAACTATCAAATTGACGAGTTCTGGTCGATTTTTCTTTATTTGCTTGCTTTTTCGTCAGTTTTTATCGGTCTGACTCCAAAGTTTCACTTTCGGGCTTCTTTTTCTTTCACACGGTCTTGTCTGCAGGGTCTGCTTGGTACTGTGTTGGTCAAAGGGATCGACTTGATTGCTTGTGGTTATACGTTGAAGGTCTAAGTGCTTTGGTTCCCCCGTGTTATTTAGCCTTTGAAAAAACGTCCACTAACTTTGGTTTGGTCGTGTGCGGGTGGTGTTGGATGTGACTTAGATCACGTGCCTAGGTATGGCCCCATAATAGTCGAAGTGATTTTTAGTAGATGGGAAGAAACATGACAAGAATAGCAAGTAAGTGGCGCGGCTAGGATATTCGTCTCTTCTAATAAGCTGTCTTGTATCATGACTGAACGTTTTGGATATACCATTAAGCGCACTCGAATGAAAAGGTGATTACTATAGAAAATACTAGATCAAATTAATCAAAAGGAGAAAAAGAGGAGTGTCGCAATAATTGGAAGCGGCATGGGTAGAAATTGAAAAAGAGTTGTTCAGTAACAAAAATTTGAACCTGTAGATTTTATATGGGTTTCTGGATTTTTTTTTGAATTTTTCGAATTTTTTTGAAAATATATATCCTTGGTAATATTTTCTTTGATCTACAGTATATTTAACTGAACTAATACTTAAAGACATATAGGTAGTAGTCTTATCTAGCAGATTAAATCGAGATTGCCCTCTGTTCCCCAAGTGATCATCAAATGCACCAAGGCTTGTGAATAGATGAAGAGATTTTGGGTGCAAAAAAAAGATCCTCAGAACGGTGTTCGATACAGGCAAACTAGGCAAATACACACACAACAACTCGATAGTTCTAAATAGAAGGTCATGAGAAAGAAAATCAACTCAGACTTGTTCAACCTGGTCCAATGCGGCAACTTTTTGTTATAGATTTGGGAAATTTTAGATGGCTGCAAAAAATATCGCATGGATTAGTGTAAAGCCAGAGCGTACGAGTACAGTTATTGGGACGTAGGTCTCACTCCGACTCAATAGAGTAAAGCATAGTAGAATGGGATATCTGATCTGCTTAAAAGAGTCCTTTACTTGATAACTTTTACAAGAACCATCGGAGTTGTTAGAAGGTTTGAAATTGGGTGGCCCTTGCTCCCACTTCTTTTAACATCAACTCAGTCCTCTTTCTTTAGTAAAAAACCTACCAAATATCTTTTATGACCACCTATCATTTTGGATTCACCAACACTGGTGTCAAGAATGGTACAGCTGTGGAGCTTCCCGTGTCTTCAATTCCGGTTGGGCTGAAGTCGAGATTGCAGTTTGTGAACCTGCTACACAAAAAATTACCCTCCTCTTCAACCAAGTTTATGTTTACAAAAACGATCTTACCGCTACCCCAGTCCATTTTAACATTACCGAGAGAAGCTTAGAGATAGTCTTTAGGAACAAAATTCTTAGATCCAAGCCTGCCATGCTCATCGACAATTATTCTGTTGATGAAATTGACAGAAACGCATTCAGTTTTGCCAGTTCAAGCGCCGAATTCATCCAGCCTGCCAATGTTGTGAACTACCTTGGTATTTGGGGGATGTGTTATTCCAACTATTGGGTTGGTCAAGTTGAGAGCTTTATTTCAAATCCCAGCCAATTTCCTGAGAATCAAAGTCTTGAGATCAACTGGAACAAAGTTGATGCTATTACCCAATTCAAGGCAGAGATGGCTCTCATCGTTGCCAAGATGAACACTAAACCCAAGGTCACTGAAGACGGTTTTACTATCTACAGACAGGCACTAGGGAAGAAGAAGAAGTACACGAGATCCAAAAAAGCACTCAGCCAATTAGCTGTTCTCCCTGAAACCAAAGTCATTGCTCCAGCACCCGTTACTACTATTATCACCAATTCCTTGGAAATCAAAGAAGACCAAAAAGTCTGTGAATTTGAATTGATCCAAAGAGAACCCACTCCTTCAACTGATTGCAGTGAGCTGGAATCACAAACTCCAAAAAAGCCAAATAGATTGGTTCTCTTGAACGTCTTGATTGATGATTTGGTTGAAGATAAGCCTAGATTTTGTGAGTTCAGAATGACAAAGACTGCTCCAGAAGTCAACATTGGAGTTGATTCTACTCGAATCTCTGAGACCGATAATTTGTCTGTTCTTATTCCATCTGCTCCTACGCCAGCTATAAACGTAGAAGTTCAACCTAGACTTTCAATTGAATTGGAACAACCCAAGGAATTGGAACAGAGGATTGAAATCCAGGATGATATTGTCACCGATCCGAAGCCAAAACCTTCCAGAATTCCTATCATGAGCAGATCGAACTTGAGATCAATCTATGGCCCTAGGGTCGAACCAGATGAGCCAAATAACTGCCTCAAACAGAACTTCAAAGCTTCAAATGTATTACAAGGAGAAGAAATGGAACAAATGGTGAATATTCTCAAAGTCAAGAAGGTGGAAGTTGACCAAGAATTAAGGATCACTCAACCATCAAAGACACCTGAAAATAAAGGGAATGTTGATACCGAGGGGAAATCAAGCAGAGTTTCAACTTGTTCCATTCAAATGAGACCAGCTACCCAAATAAAGTCCATTGAAAAAGTCGAGAAAGATTCATTCAAAAGGGCCAGATCCAAGAGAAGTAGAAGAGGGAAGACCAAAGCAATTGTCCAAGCACCAGAAGCAAAGGAAACTGAAGCAATTGCACCAATAGACAATGTTCAACAAGTGATCACGGCAAGAAACCCCACCTGGGCTGAAGTGTGTGCTCAGAATGAGCCGGTCAAAGTAGAACACGTTAAGGTGAAGAGGCCAAGAGAGATTGGTCAGAAAATCAAGCAAGCTGAAGTGATTGCAATTGCTCAAAAAAAGCCACTTATCAACCAAGCAAAACTTACCTGGGCTGACATTTCTCAGGATGAAGAGAATTTCTATACGGATGATTCGAAAACCAAGACTCCTACTCCAAAGGAAAAGGCCTTATCTGACTGGGAAATACAACTGAAAAAGCTGGAGCTCCCCGTAAACTTATACGAATGGGAAGTGTATGTCCCTGAAGCACCCTGGACCACTGTGTCATATAAGAAGAAGACTTTGGAAGATACCAGATCAAAGCAAAGAGACAGACCAATGGAAACAAAGTCTAGGCTCTAGTTCCATTTTCAATATTTTGAGTCACTCTGTTGATAACTATCAGTTGCAACAGAAAGATAGATTCATAGATAGACAGATGAATATATGAGTAGATAATGAATAATGGCCTGATCTTGGTTAATTGACCAATTTGGGCGATCCCTAGGTTATGAATAAAGGTGGTAGCGGGTAGACCTTGGGGACCCTGAATAAGATCATCACAAGCACAACCGATTGACTGTGCTTGACCCTGTAAATCTGCGACTGTGAAAAGTTACAGAATCAAGGGTCGATGCTTTAAATATAGAAAACATCAACAAATGGTTGGATATTCAAAAGGGATTGGTCAGCACCCCGTTACCTCTTTTGTTTAAGCTTTTGCTCTGTATAGCTCACCTTAACATAGTCTATTGAGATCTTGTTCAGCCGTGCATCCACTAAATCGACCCATATTAGCGCCCTCCAACCACGCCTTGGCCACCAAAAACACCCCGCCTATTGGCTGGATTTCCTTGGTTTTCTAGCAAGGCAAAGTGCTTCCCACCCGGTTTTCGGCCAACTTCGCAACAAACCGACGATGTTCCATCGCGCTAAGTCTGTTATAGGCTTTGGTGCAAGTGCGGCTACGGAATTGCAAAAGACTTCACCAAGTGTGGGGCCTGAGGGGAAAGAAACGAGTATCCAAGAAGAAAGAAAATAGGAGCGGAATCTTCTTCTACTTATACTTGAGTCCAGGACCACCACTATTCACTGGGCAAAACTCGTATATTGAGCAAGCTCGAGAATAACACCAAAACTTCCCCATCGACCCTGCTTCAAATTTATGGAGAACTTCAAGTCATCAGAGGCAAAATCTCGAATCCACTGAAGGAAGACCAAAAAAAACAACGATAAAAGAGTGAAATACTTCGAGGAAGGTCAAGAATACCTCACTACAATTGTCTCGTGTTTGTTGAGCTTACGAGGTCTTTTTTTTACAGCATTTGGACTAAATTTCAGCAATCCCATACCATGTCTGAACAAAGCGATACACTAGGAAAAACACTGAGTCAAAGACTTGGTGTCGAACAGGGACACAGTAATGATCCTCAGGTCCAATCAACTCTCTCGCCAACAGTCAAGGAAAAGTACTACGAGAGTAATGCTGGTGATGGAACCAAGGCCACCGACCAACATATGTCGGGCATCAATTTGGTGCTTACCTTGGTCAGTTGCGTGGGCAGTCTCTTCATCGTGGCATTGGATACAACCATTGGTTCGACCATCATCACCCAGGTCGGCAATAAGTTCCATCTGTTCGAAAAGGTGGGATGGTTGACGTCTGCCTTCCTTCTTCCAACCGCAGCATTGGACGCATCGTATGGTAAAATCGCCATCGCCTTTGGCAGAAAGAATGTGGTTCTAGTCAGTATCGTGATCTTTGAAATCGGCTCCTTGGTCTGTGCTTTGGCTACTTCCATGGATATGTTGATTGGTGGCAGAGTCATCCAGGGTGTCGGTGGAGGTGCAGTCCAATCGATGGTCACCGTCATTTTGACCGAATCAGTACCCATTTCAAAAAGAGCGATGTCCTATGTTCTTATTGGTGTCACCTTTTCTGTTGCCAGTGTTATGGGTCCATTCATTGGTGGTGCCTTTGCTACCCACGTCTCATGGCGGTGGTGTTTCTATGTCAATTTGCCCATTGGAGGTGCTGCATTTGTGCTTTTCATATTTGGATTCAATCCTCCAAAACCAACAGGAAGTATTCGCCATAAATTGTCCAAAGTTGACTACCTTGGAACCTTTCTCATGGCTTCAGGTTTGGTGCTCCTCTTGCTCGGATTTACCTTTGGTGGTGTCGAATTTCCTTGGAATTCGGCAGCAGTCATCTTGTGTTTCATCTTGGGTGGTCTTTTGCTAATTGCATTCAGTGTATGGAATTTCGTATATTCAAAGAATCCAATTGTCCTCAAAGAAATAATCACCATCCCCCAAGTCCTCGGTGCATGTTTAAGTTCGACTTTCAACTTCAGTTTCTTCATGTGCCTAGTTATCTACTTGGCCATTTATTTCCAGGTGATTTTTAATGCTTCAGCATGGAAATCGGGTGTTGACTTATTGGCGTTGATCGTCACGGTTACTATTGCATCGATCATCAGTGGAGCATTCTTCAAATTCACAAGGTACGTCAAAGTAACATTGATGATCTCTGGCGTACTTGGTCCAGTTGGTGTAGGCTTACTACTCTTGCTTGATGTCGACTCATCATCTTCAGATCGTATTGGTTTATTAATTGTTAGTGGTGTTTCCATTGGTTTACAGTTCCAAAGTTCTTTGTTGGCAGCCCAATTGGCAGCACCTCCAGGTGTTGAAGGGTCCTTAATTTTGGTCACCATTTTTATCAATTTTGTCAGAGCTGCTGGTTCCTCAGTAGCAATCACCATTGCCAATTTGATTTTCCAAAACACCGGTATTAAATATTTAAATCAATTGGTTGATGGTTTACCCAAAAATTCCCCCGAATACCAAGCGTTGAGTCAATTTCCCGCAAAATCGCTTCTTTCGTCTCCAAGAATTATTAATCTGTTGCCAGAAACTGCAAAAAGAATGGTGTTGGATGAGTTCATGAAAGCATTGAAAAATGTATTTTACTTTGCCCTTGCACTTTCGGTCGTTGCATTAATCGCTGCTTGCTTTGCTACCAATAAGAAAATACCTAATCACGAAGATGTGAGAACTAAGAAGGATCAAGATGAGGAGGACGAGAGAGAGCGGGAAGAAGAGTTGAGGAAAGAAAGAGAAAGAGAAAAAGAAAACGGAAGGGAAGAAGAGAAAGGAAGCAGCGAGTTGCGGTCTGTCGAATCTTTTGCGTATGGGAATAATAATGTGTAAATATGAAGATTTTCCTCGTTTGAATACGATGGAGACCTGGTGGACAAAATGTATCATTCTTGTACATAATCCCGAGATACTAGTTCATCAGATAGTTAGTAATCGTTATACTACACGAACTCAAAATATGTCGATGGTATTCTATGCAAATTTTAGGTATGCCTACATAATACTAACATAGATTGATTTATCAAGCAATCTTTTCTGAATACTATAAGCTGAGTTGATCAATTGATCAAGTGATTTGGTTGCAAAATGTTGAATATTTTGAAATTTTGCATTCATGAAATCGGTATACACTTCCAAGATTATTAAACCGCTACAACCTTTCTTCTCAGAAGTATATATGATTGGAATACGAATCTAATGATAACAAAACAAATAGGTTCAAACATGAACACAAAGATATTATAACCGATTTACCAAATCAGCTAATAAAAAAACCATAACTATAGAAGTAATGTACTATTGTAAGCACTGCCAACCTGAAGTAAAAAACAACTTAAAACATATAAACCGACGTTGGACCAAAAGCGTATGCATTGAACGGACTTGATCTCATGTTGCTAGCCTTTGCAACGACCTTATTGGAGTGGATAGGGAGAGAGATTATCAATGGTCAGTTTAGGACTGAGAAGCTGAAGCTTTCAAACTTGATACGATTTCCTTCCATGTAAGGTGAACAAGTACGGAACCAACCTTTATGTTCGACACCACATAGTCTGTGATTTTTTCGGTTTTTTCCCTACTTCTAAAAGACTTAAGTAACGATTGCACATCACCATACGATGGACTTGAACTCGATATCTTGGATCCACCTTGGGTGACAAAAGACCAACTCATATGTGAAAGATCCTTTAACTCGTGCCAGCTTTGAGCACCAATATTGCTGGCAAGGCCCAAGCCAGACTTGGCGAATTTCTGTGCTCGAGCAAATACAAATGACCCAAAGTCTTGTACTTTAGCCAATCCAAAAATACTATGGTTTTGGGCTTGAAGCCATCCATTACTCAAGTACCTTTGTGATTGACTTATTATTGCTACAACTTTTTGAACATCTTTCAATCTAGCATCGCTGTTTTCGCGTACCCAGTCCACAAGTACTGGGGAATATGAGTGAATACTAGAGACGATGTTGGTAAGCGGCGAGGTCAAGAATTTCAGTATTACTTTCTGGCCCCCTATAACAGAGTTGGTGGCAAATTCAGAACCATACCTCGCCAAGCGATTAGTTTTCGTGGTCTCGGAAAAGAAATAGTATCGAGAGTTCTGATGCTCTTCGTAGATGAACTTTTCCCAACTAGTGATCAAGGCTGGTAATGGGTTGTAATCATTTACCAAGGCCCAAGTGTTGTCAAGCAAAGAAGGCTCGACCTTTGGTTCGGGAACTGAGCTTGTGTAAACAAGACCAGATAGGTATTCGAAAGAGTAAATCGTAAGGAAGACACTCACTACTAAACCAGTGCAATAGTAATACAAGTAATCGGAATTTGCCTCCAAGATTTCCTGGAGCCTATTAATGGACTTAGAGAGTCCTCTCTGCAAATTTCCTTTGCGTTCAGGGATTCTGATGTCTTCAGTTGTACTGGTTGAAGGTACCGAAGTAAGAATTTCCGATACTGGCTCCGATTCTGGAACAGATTGTTCGGCCTCGTTGTAGTCTTTAGATTCGATCAAAATTCCAGACTCACCGAGATCATCTTGAGGTGATATGTAGTCGTTTAACTTATCGAGCTTGGACTTGGCAAAATTGGAATAGAATTCTTTCGAACTGTGTTTGATGGAATTGTTGACCAGGGTGAGGTTTTCAAAGAACAGAATTTTGTTGAGAATAGCACCAGAGGAGCTGGTTGCAGAGGGGGTTGAGACATCTGACAAGCCCAGACCCTGAGAAATGGACCCGATGACAGATCCAGTGGTGGACCCAGAATTGGCTGCTGGTGAGGGGGATTCTGGAGTAGCGGCTGTGGGTTCAATTTCTGTAGAAGTCAGAGACCCGATTGAGCCAAAGGAGCCACGGGTGCCGGTAACAGGCTTGGGGCCCGGATCAAGCGAAATGGTATCGTCAAGAGTGGTGGAGGTGTCATTGGCATCAGAGGCGTTAATTGGGGTAGCATCCTTTAAATGGATTGAGGGCACTTTAAAACCAATTTCCGGGCGGATGGGTTCGTTCAAATCTCTGGACGAAGTGGTTGACTCGTCATCGAAGTCTGAAGAGGACGAGATAATGGACCAGTCTTCATCAGTAGTGGACAGCATGGTAAATACTCGGTAAGGGGGTCTTTGGAAGGGGGTTTGAAGGGAGAGATCAGGGTGAGTATCAGGGAATATCTGGAATAAGGGGATATGTTTCCTTTTATATGATCAGTCACGGTAAAACCAGAGACGTGTTCAGTTTAGTTTCAATGAGACGGTTGGTTAAAAGGAAGAAAAGGTAAAAGCTCAGAATTTAAGGATGTGTGGTTTAGATTCTGAATTCCGGGGGAGGGGGCAAATTGATCCTGGTACACGGGTAAGGAGGAAGATTCAGCACGACTTTGGGTAACTAGGATAGGAAGAGTCTCGGGATGTTACTAATGGGACTGTCGCTGGTGGTGGGCGTGTTTAGTGTGGTAAGAAAGAAGTTTGTGGTTGTATGGGGAAGTACGAGTCACCCTCAAGGTGATAAGATAAGGGGGCTTTTGTGTTGGGGAGTGAAGGAGCTTAGGGAGAGAATGAGGTACTCAATAAAAGAGGGAATATACTAAGGAGAGAAACAGAAGGGGAAGCTGGAGGAGTAAGGCATGACTAATATTCAGATTATACAACGAATGGTCTATGCCCCACCTCTTTATCGTACTTGTCTATACATTCCCTTAATTCTAACATAGCTCAATTAAGGTGAACTATATGAAACGCTCCATAGTTAACATAATCCGGTCTGAGAATTACAGAACATCTATCACGTGACCGCTTTATCTTCACTCTACTACCTTTATACCTTACGATAGGCTATTCCATGAGTTTACAATTATCCTTACTACACAGTTGTTACTTGGGTTTCTTAATATTAGCTATTTTATGCTCATCCACTTGCCTCATCTTTTCCTTGATTTGCTAGCCCCATAGGTTCCCTAGCGCCCCTTGTCCCATAATTTGTATAGTTACCCAAAGGACCCAAAGGTACCCACATGTCCCTAACACCTTCTATTATTTCCTATTAGGGTGGTAATTCTTCTCCTGTTCTGTAAATTACCCCGGGATTCATGTCAGTTCATGTTATCTCTCCCTATTATGTACCGCCACTCGCTGCAATTCTTCACTAGTCTCTCCCTCCACTCTTACACTCTCAGTATTATACACGTTCATTTACTTGCAATATATAACATAATATACCAAATCACTACCATGGGTCTATTCTAGACGTACCTCGTCTATCCATGGTACCTGTGAATGGCCTAACAATATCCCAATAAATAAATCGTTAATAGTAAATTCAATCAAATTATTCTCTTCTTCTCTTGTGCCCCACTTCATCGGAACTATCATCTGAGTAACCAAACTTTCGTCTCTCCTCTTGCACTCGGTATAATCTACCCAATTCTCGATCATTTTTCTCCTGCTGCTCCCGTAATTCTCTACCTCTCTTTTGATCCTCCAAGTCCTGTAAATGATTCCGGGGTCTACGATCCTCTCTTGTAGACCGAGTGTCTGCAACATCTTCTTCAATAAACTGGATTCTATCGTTCATTCTCGAAAGACTATCTTGAAGTTCCTTGGTATACGTAACCAAATCCTGATACTTCGACATCGAAACAAATTCGGGATTTGTACTTGGATCGCCCGATCCATACCTTTGAACAGGATAGTTCAGAGGCTGTTGATATTGTTGTGGTTGTTGATTTTGTTGCTGGTGTTGCTGATGTTGATGCATGGGTGGCGGAGGAGCTTGATGGAAATACTGCTGTTGTTGTTGTTGTTGGTATGGTGTACCATGAGCAGGACCATAGCTTTGAGGGTAAGGTGAAGTAACACCAGGCGAACCAAAATTAGAATGCCCAAATGATGGAAGTCGCTGATTGATAGATGGTCCTGTAGAAGACGACGATTGATATTCATAACTTTCATTGCCTTGGTCCAATCGATCGTGCGTTGGAAATGACGATTGATTTGCGAATGGTGCTTGTACACTTGGGGAAGCAGGAGGCGCCGGTGGTTGTAGCTTTTGATTCTGACTAGATGGAAAATTACCCAATGGAGGTGGTAGCAATAGATTTCTACCTGAATGTTGGCTGGATCCACTACTTGAAGAAGCTCTGCTTAGATTATTAGTAGGAATTTTTCCAGGAAGACTCCTAAATTGAGCACCCTCATAATTATGTGATTGTTGTGGCCCACCAATTCCAGGTCCACTTTCTTCTTGATAGCGGGATTTTTCATAAGATTCAGATCCTTCACTTCCTTGATCACTATATCCCCGTTGGTTATTTCTATTTGTGGTAGTCGTAGTTGTGGTTGTCGTAGTAGTGGTCGTGTTATAGGGGTATTTGTTTTGTTTACCAGCGATGGCATTTCCAGGATAATTGCTCTGTTGCTGGTGAGCTCTCCATCTATTGAAGTCGTAGTTTTCTTTCCTGAATGGAATAAGAGGTGATCCACATGGAGAAGGAGAATTTGGAGGGGATTTTAATGACATGTTTCCACCAGGGAAGAAGTTAACCTTTTGCTCATTATTTTCAGTTGAGACGCTATTAGGACGAAAGGCATTTGCAACTGGAACTCTGACTTCGTTGTCTTTGTTCAAAAACATTGGAGAATGGGATGAACGGAATGTATCGTTATCCCCTTGTTGTCCTGGGATCCCGTCAGGCTCAGATGCACAGGCGTTTGGTGATTGTTGATGTCTTGAAAGAGCATCCGGTCTAGCAAACTTTCTCAAACACTTTGTACATTCGTACGGCCTTTCACCTGTGTGTAGTTTCTCGTGTCTTTTGAGATCGTGGATTCTGCGGAACTTCAAGTTACACACCGTACAAACGTGTGGTTTGAGGGAAGAATGGATGAGTTCATGCGATACCATGTTGTGTTTCCTGGTGAATCCCTGGTTGCAAATATTACAGAAATACTTTTTTGGTAACTTGCCTCTGTGGGAGCCAGTAGTATGGCTTTCGTTGTTTTTACCTTCATTTGTTGGCTCTGGTTCGTTGGACAGTTCGTTCTCATCTTCCACCTGGCTTTCCAATTGATTAGGGTTCTTTGAATTCGAGGTGTTACTATCCTTGGTCTTGGTGTTTTGAGTTTCTTTGTGCTGAGTGTTTCCAGAACGTTTCGTTGATGTTGGTGGTGGTATCTGTTGTGTACTATTTTCCTGCTTGGGAGACTTGTTTTCCGCTTGGGCAGAGTTGTTGTCAGGGGAAGCAGATGAAGAATTTGAAGACACTGCAATATTCTTTTTCGGAGAGAAGACCGTGGCGGAGGAGTATGAAGTTAAGCCTGAGCCTGCCGACGTGGAACCGGAACCAGTGACTGATGGTGAAGCTGAATTGGAAGACATTGAGCCCCTGGAGGATAAGTTGGTGCGGTTTAGCGGGGGTAGAAGATTCAGATACAGCCGCGCCAGCGATAGTACAGGGGCAGGGTGAGCTGTGTTTTGTTTGTCTTTAGGTTGGGAGGCGGAAGGACCAGGCACTCCAGGTGCTTGTTGTTTAGAAATATCGTCACTCATATCTTGTTATAATACGTCCAACCACTTAGATAGGACGTTGGACAGTGCCACTTGGGGGGAAAAAACGTGAAGAATGATGTGATGGAGGTGTTGGGTAGATAAAGGATGTTGATGCTAAAAAAGTTCCTTTATTGATGGTCTTCAAGGAGTGAAGGTTGCTTAGAATTGGATTGGTTTGGATGGATGGGTTGGTTTGGATTGGTTTGGGTTGAAAGGATTGATTCGAGGGATGGTTGATGGTTTGCGATGTGCTGGATAGATGGCTTGTCAGCAATGACGGTGGGTAAGTAAGTGTCCCCTAACTATTAGTTCAGACTGTGTTTAGTGAAAGAACACTGGTGAATAAGTTCAATTGACCAAGCCGTCGTGATTTTCGCGGTTGGTGGACCAAATTTTGTGAGTAGAAAAGTAGTGCAAAAATTCCAAGGTCCCGAAAATGCGAACAGGATCGAGGCAGGTATTTGAGGAAAAATAGGCGTGAAAAGCGACCAATAGGCGATGGAAGGTGAAGGCTTTGGCTGATAAATGAAGAGTAAGGGGATAAGAAAAACGAGGCAGAAATGTGTGCAACGGGGGCGAATTGATCAGAGAGTTGTGGACAATTACATTTACTGAGTGAGAGCAACGAGCTGACGTCATCCAAATCTGACCTGGTCCGTGGCGAATTACTGGGGTGGATGTGGTAAATGTAGCAGTTAGAACGTCACTGTAGTTGTTGTGTTGTCTAGATGACCTGGTCATCTTGCGTTGCAATACCCATGAGGGGCACTCCTTGAGTTTGATCTACCACTGGTCAGTGTCAAAAGAAACGCAGGCAGCAACACTGAGTCTTTGTGCGCAGTATATTTGGTCCGGGTGTTACGTAAGCGTCATCAGCCCCAGGTCACAAAGTGCATTTGAAATGGCAGATGGGACGCCCTAGCGGAGTACCGATGGGCTTAGGGCCCAACGCTCAAATATGAATATAATTGGCGGATTTCCACAACCAACCACCGCTGGAGTCCGGCACCAGTACGATCTGATTATACAGTTATCAGATTTAGTCTCTGAATGCCGACTTTTCACCAGTTACCGGCGGTCTTGGTGGAGCTCCGAAGAACTGACGTTGTGGCTGAAATAAGCGAGCCTCGATGGGCATGTTGCTTAACTGATGATATGTAATTAGGTTGGTGCTCGAGCCTCCAATCTCAAAAGCACACCACCTTACATTCCACTTAGTGTCTGCAGGGTGTCTCCCAATTGAGATCTCCCTTCTTTAGTCAAACTACTCTACTCAACATCTCTACTGATTTCTCTACTGTCCACTACGAGTCTGTCCCCCTTTCATGAATACATCATGTTTCCCCACATTATCTTATTTTCGTCGATCTGAATAGTGGTATTAATCGTCACGAGGTCTATGTCGTAACCATTGCCACCCGTGGGCTTGATTGGATGCTGGCAGCTCTAGTGGAGCTTTAATGCAAAACTTTATGCATGCTGGAACAGGCAAAAATTGAGTGATATTAGGACACGGCCAATGGCTACTGTCCCAATGATAATTCAAAAGTGATGTTGATACATTCTCTAATAAAAATGTACATTCAGTAGCAACTTTCTCATCAAGTGTTCTGGGTTTAATCGAAGTTACAAATTGTCCTACACGCTAACTTTGTTTTGCAATTGGCCCATATTGTTTGAAATTCGGATTCAAGTGTCTGAAATGCAAAACAGGCTCAACAATCGAATTATACAACGCTCGTATTCTTCTTCCATCGCATTCTACGATTTCCATTGCATTCTATTTATTTATGTTTATCAACTTTCCTTTTGTTCTTTTCTTTTGATTTCGTCGTCTGAATCATCTTTATTGACTCATCGTCACCTGACTCCTCACATGATAGCAAGAAAGCTTTGGTTGCTGATGAGAGCATTTTGAGAAAATTTGCATCACATGACTCAGTCTCACGTGCGGTGCACCCTCGCAACCGAAGCACATGATCTACCTGCAAGCTCTTTATCCATCACTCCAGTAATTATCCACCTACATAGTCGGGCGGCGCACGCCCGACGTTAACACATGGTTGCCGCCGCCTCGACAGCCAGCGAGAAACTCGCCCTAGGGCCATGAAATTTGACGATTTACTAGCGGGAATTTGGGTCATTTGACCAGTTTTGGCGGGGAATCACACCACTCTAGTGAGAAAAGAGTAGTAGTTAGGCTAACAGTGGAGGCTAACAGGCTAACTAGGGGAGTAGACCAAGTGTGGTAAATGGGCGCTACCACGATGGGACCAGCGTGGCACCAGCCACTGAGAGTTCCTTGCCGTCTAGGTTTGCCTAACGTAGCGCCTATATTGACTACTAATTGTGGTATCCCAGTCAAGTCACTGGTGATTAGTCTCCCTAGTGCGGATTGATAAGGAGACACACTACAGTAAGCATCCACTTAGGGAGAAGGAAAGTCCAATAGAAATGGTATACTGCTTCCTAAAGAGGCTACCTGGTCCCCCTAGCCAGTACTATACCATCCACACCTTTCTTTTGTCTCTTTACACCCACTATGGGGCCCCCTACCCAGCCTGCCACGCCACGTTCTGGTTTTGCCTAACTCCTCCCAGTCTCACTCCCTCCATCTTTTTCGTCCCGCACTCCCACCAAAATTCATACCCCCCTAACATAAATCTATCAACAACACAATCTATTTGAACACATCCCCAACCAGTTGACTTTATCCTCCCCCCAACCCCCCTGAGCTCCCGCTATTTTCTCCCTCGTGATCCTGATACCGGCGGCAGAGCAACACCGCTCTCGACTGTCCTGTCCTGCCAAGTTCCCAGTCCTTGACCCATGATTTCTAATCGAAAAAGACCTAGAGGGTTCAGTGAAACTTTCGCCTCCAACAAGGCCTCCGATACCACGGGAGGTGCCAACGCCAACCCCACGGTGGGGCCGGGTGCAACCGCGGTTTCCACCGCTTCTTCGTCCACCATTCAAACCACCCCTTCTTCCTCCACTTCCATGACAAAGAGCCTTCACCTTGATTTCGACCATGAACTCAGTGAAACCAGCGTATCGTCCTCCCTGGTCTCCCACTCGTCCCCTCCCGACCAGTTATACCACAAACCATATCTGGCGGCCACTTCAATGGCTGCAAAACCGGCATTTAATGCAAAATACCTCAAGAATAACATCTCCAAGCCCGATTACAACAGAGACGTCTATCTTATAGGTGACGACGACGATGATATGGATATCGTCGGATCTACGGTCACTGTCACCAGCTCGACCCATGGTAGAATCAACAGTTTGGGAAACGAGATGCTCCTTGAAGAAAACGAAGAAGAAAATGATGATATTGAGGCGGACCACGATAACGATGCTGACTATGATGACGATGGCGATGATGAAGAGGTGGTCATATTGGAAGAACGAGAGCTTGTTCCCAAACCTCGGAATAACTCAGATCCCTTACTTATGCTCGACCACGAGGCATTTGCAGCTTACAACATGTTTAACGTCAACAATCAGGCTTCTGACACCACTGAACCAGCTATATCCAGCGGGGAGTTCGAGTTCAACCTGATTATTAAACCAATCAAGAAACAGCGGACAAACTCGTTGCCACAATTACCACAAGCTAAGTGTTTCTACAACAAGATCCCCAATAATTATATCTTACAGACCCCCAAATTAGGCAACATCAAAACCAACGTGATACCCCACCAACACAACTTACCCCCTTGTGACGATGAAAACGGTCACTATATAGTGCGGCCTCACGATCTGTTTGCCAACCGTTTTATCATCATCAAACTTCTAGGTCAAGGTACTTTTGGCAAAGTTGTACAGTGCTACGATAAAGTCAACCGTGAGCACGTTGCCATCAAAATTATTAGGAATATAACAAAGTATCGTGATGCCGCTAGAATAGAGTTAAGGGTGCTATCAACACTAAAAAAATTCGACAATGAAAATGTCAATCATTGTATTCATTTACGCGAATGCTTTGATTTTAGGGGTCACATTTGTATAGTAACGGACTTACTAAAAATTTCCCTTTATGACTTTTTAGAGAACAACAAGTTTATTTCGTTCCCAGGTTCTCATGTTCAGGCTTTTTCCAAACAATTAATACGTTCTGTTACCTTTCTTCATGACTTGAATTTGATTCACACGGATTTAAAGCCCGAGAATATTTTGCTTCACCAGGATTCATTCATCAAAAAGAACTTACACAGTTCGACCATCATTGCATCGTATCTCAACTTGTCTGAGAAGGATTCTCAGGCAAAGAAAGGTTCTCCTAGAAAAACCCCTAAATATCTGAAGATCCTCAAGAATCCTTTGATTCAAGTTATTGATTTTGGCAGTGCCATTTTCAACGATGAGTACCATTCACTGATAGTTTCGACGCGTCATTATCGTGCACCGGAAATTGTACTCGGTGTAGGCTGGTCCTATCCTTGTGACATGTGGTCAATTGGTTGTATTTTGGTCGAATTAATTATCGGCGAGCCGTTATTCAAGACCCACGATAACTTGGAACATTTGGCAATGATCGAAAAAGTTTGTGGATATGGTATCGATAAACCTATGGTCAAATTGCTGAAGGCCAATTCCAATCAGTGTGGGTTGGATTACTTTACAGATGAGTATGTCTCGCTGATGTCGCCGGAACTAGATGATGAAGGCGATGAAGATGATGTTATCATTGATGATGAATCCACCATGCGTAATTCTTTGACATTAAAATTTCCTACAAGAGACACTCCTAGTAAGTTTGTGGAGAGTGTAGATGAATTATCGCGGATTGACTTATTCATCAGCTCCAGAATTGGACTCAGAATTAACTTTGATGAATCGCTTTCATCCAATTACCAAGAGAACAAGCATTTGATTAACTTCGGAAACTTCACTTTCTGGTGGTTCCTCATAGATCTTCTTAGGAAATTGTTTGTGATAAACCCCGAAGATAGACTCACAGCTATTGAGGCTATGAGCCATCCATGGTTTAATTTGGGGATTGAAGATGAAGGGACTCTCTGATACTGTGTATCAGGAAGGCCTTCTGTCGGTGTACTGTTGGATATGCTATAATGGATAGGATCTGATGGTTCTTTTTGTGAGAATGAAGGTTGTGGAGAAGAAACCTTCTGTTTAGGTTGCTGGTGTGGTGTACATATTTTTTTTCAGTTCTACTAAACTATCTAAGGGTTTGGATATTTCAAGTTGTTTTGTTCTGTTGTTTGTTATTAGTATTTTTTTTTGGACGAAGTCCATAGTTGAAATTCAGTTCTCTCTATGTATGGACCATTTGTTTGGTCGATAATAGATTCCGTTGTGTATTCAGGAGTAGGGTGTGTCTAGTTATGATGAATAGGGGTCAAGTGTCGAGAATTAAGTTTCGGATGGAACAAGCGGGCATATTAAGGGGGTAGAAGTTGGGATCAAAGTTGGCAAGACGGTTAATTACATGCGTTTAAATTAGGTGCATATACGTTAAAAGTTTGACCTTGAAGAAAAAAAAACATTATTAGAAACTTTTCTTTTGGTCAAGGAGATGACAGTTTAGAACAAAGCGTTACATCGTAACGTTCGTAAAGTTCGTTTAACCGACCGTTGGTGTGACTGGAATAGAACTAGAAGGCTCAAGAATGACAAATCACAAGCACAAAGAGGGGTTGTTGCAGTATGCGGACTAGATCGTAGGAACAAAGGGAGTCTGGACCCCAAACGTTGGAATGCTTGGTGCAGTTTATTGTTCCAATGATTTAAACCATACATGGCATGCACTGGTTGCGGCGATCCACCGTTGAGTATAAATCCGTAGGGACTTGACCCAGCCGAATTCACGGAGATGATCTCTCGCTAAGCGTCAGTACTGAAAGTCGGTTTCGAACGTCCAAGCCGGGGACAGAGACTCGGTATTCCGATTTTCGTAAATAGAGAACGGGCAACTATGTACGTTTATTGAGAGATGTTCATAAGGTAGATTGAGAAAAGTTAGTGAAAAAGGTAGTGGACCATGGGTAGTGGACCATGGGTAGTGGACCAGATTGGATGGACTAAGGTGGCAATTTTATGACAAGAAGAGTGGGAAAAGTATCATCGATTGCAGCTGAAATCGCGAAATAGGACGTTTTTTCAACTGAAATAGTATGGTGAAAATATTGAAAAATTTGAAAAATTTGAAAAAAATCGAGGTGAAAAATGACAAGTGAAATATTTTATAAAGCGAAATGATTAGTGAAAAGTGAGGCAGCGGTTGTAGTATTAATTGGTCCATTGACTATGGCTCATGAATGAAAAATTGGGTTACAAATGGCGATTACAAATGGGTTATGGTGATTGTGACCAATGGCCACTTAAGGTTGTACGTCTCGTTGTGGTTGCCTTATCTGGTCCAGATAACATATATCCAAAGATGAATTAGGCGTATTATATGGTTTGCAATGTATGATAAAGTAGACCGCTTTCATATCGGATAACTTGCTCGCTGCCAATCTAGAGGTAGTCACCAAATATCATTCGTGGAGTTTGGTGGTGTTTGGTGACTACCGCCATGGTACTCGACTATGACTCCACTCAATGTAAGTTTCTGCGCTTCTAGGTGACTCTTGATGAGGACTTACTTCACGCTACGCTTCTCGAGGAGGCGAGGGTTCGGCTAGTGGCTTGGCTCTTGGCCAATCTTGCGATATCCAATTAGTCCCACCACACCTTGGTGCTAAGATCGTGGGGCCTAGACCGCCCGATATTTTGATGGGGTTGCATTAATTGAATATATATTACTTGCATAAGTGCGATGGGTGCCAGAGCCGTTTGACACTGCGCTTGCGATGTGCCACTTTGTTCAGGCCATTTCTCGAGAAGCCTCCTCCCGGGTGAGATGGTTGGTGCTACAATAGGCAGGCGGCGGGGCTTGTGCCAGCGGGCGGTGTCGGTGGACCAATGAGAAGGCGCCAGTTGGTGTTGAAGAAAGCTCGAGCCTGAAAAACTCATCTGCTGAAAAATTACCTCACACTTGAATTATGATCCCCTGGAAAGTGGAAAATACTTCCCACTTCCTAACCAATGGGAGGCCAGTAATGATTGGCAACGCCAGTAAACCAGGGCCAAGTACGACGGCAATAACTATCGCAACTGGGGACGATGGTGCCATGATCCTGAAAATAATCAAATTATCATGAAACCCCTCTCCCTAGCGTTCATACTTCTAAGGAGACTTCTAAGGAGAGATCCATGGCTCCGTTGAGTTTCCTCCCTGGACCAATTTACAACCATTCTGTAAGGATGGTACGATCCCTTCGAGCCTCCTGATACCAATCTACAACCATTATTCTGGGCCGTAGTTGTCCCTGCAAACCCTCCTTCACCTTTCTCTCATCAACGCCCACCAACAATACTACTGGCTCTCTCGTACCGCAGCGAGCCCACCACCGCACGTGACCCGCGCCCGCGCTAAATTTCATGCCCCATTATGAACCAGGCTTCTTCAGCGTGTTCAAAGAACAATCAGTGTTTACCTCTGACTGGGCAGGGTTCACAGAGGGGGCAGTGATATTGCCAGACAAAGCAATCCCAGCAAGCGAACCAGGCGCGAGCAACCCTGATCACCTCCCTAGCACTCTTTAACGCTCCTTATAAACCTCCCTATAAACTCCCACTCCCTTTAAACCCCCACCTCTCCCTATGGAATCCACCTCTCCCTATGACGTCCACCCCTCCCTATGACTCCCTATCATCTCCCTAGCCTAATACCCGATATTCTTTCTTAGCCGTCCCCTGCAAATGAATGGCACCGGTCTAGACCGATCTGACACAACCCCGGCCAGGCTCCTAATCCGGTAAATTAGCCTTACCAGTTTGGTCGACAAAATAAACAGATTGCTTTTTGTTGATTGTGTGCCTTTTTTTCTCTTCGAGACAAATTCCCCCGGCGTGCGCCGCCCAATGCCAGATCCTCAGTATTTTCCCCTTTTTTCCCTATATAACAAAGGGCACTCGCTTTTTTTGAGGTACCCTTAACTTTTTTAGTTTCGTCAGTGTATTAACTATAGTCTTTCATTCCTTTAACCGACCCTCGTACACTCTTTCAGCCATGAAGTCGTCACTCCTTACTATCGTCACTTTGGCCTCCTACGCCGCCGCCGTTCCTTTGCAAGCCCACAGACATCATCAACACGAAAAGAGAGACGTTGTCACCAAAATCGTGTATGTTGATGGCCATGGTAACTCGGTGACTCCTCCATCCACCGAGACCCCGGCTCCTCAAGAAGCCAAGGTCGCCGCCACCACTTTGGTCTCCACCACTTCCTCCTCCTCAGCCACCGCTGCTGCCACCAGTTCTGCTCAAGCCTCCACTGGTTCTTCTTCCTCTTCTTCCTCTCAAGGTCAAGGAGGAATCTCTGGTGACCTTGGATTATTCTCCAACCCTACCGAAGAATTCGAAGACGGTGTCCACTCCTGTGACTCCGTCCCCACCGGTCAAGGTGTCATTGCCGTTGACTGGATCTCTGGTTTAAACGGTGGTTGGACCTCCATCATGAATGAAAATGGTGATACCTCCGCCAACTGTCAAGACGGTTACTACTGTTCTTACGCTTGTCAAGCCGGTATGGCTAAGACCCAATGGCCTTCCAACCAACCATCCTCCGGTATCTCTGTGGGTGGTTTGACCTGTAAAGGTGGAAAGTTATACAAGTCCAACCCAAACCAAAAGTTCTTGTGTGAATGGGGTGCTCAAACCGCCTTCTTCAAGTCTGAAATCTCCCAGGATGTTGCCATCTGTAAAACCGATTACCCAGGTTCCGAAAACATGAACATCCCAACCTTATTGAAGGCCGGTGGTAGTGCTCCAGCTACTGTCGTTGATTCCGCCAACTACTACACCTGGAAGGGAGGTAAGACTTCCTCCCAATACTACATCAACAACGCCGGTGTCTCCGTCGAAGACGGATGTATCTGGGGTACCCAAGGTGGTGCCGTTGGTAACTGGGCCCCTGTTGTTGGTGGTGCTGGTGTAACTGACGGTAAGACTTACTTATCATTGATTCCTAACCCAAACAACAAAGACAAACCAAACTACAACATCAAGATTGTTGGTGCCGATGGTGCCAACGTTAACGGTGACTGTAAATACGAGAACGGTCAATACAATGGCCATGGCACCGATGGATGTACCGTCACAGTCTCCTCCGGTTCTGCCAACTTTGTCTTTTACTGAGCGGTTCGATTCGCGCTTGCTATACCAGCTTGAGCTCACGATGGATTAGTTCCCCCTGATACCCTTGTCATTTACTCCTCCATCGAAGCCGCTCAGGATTTCTGAATTCTCGTGTTGTATTTTTTTTTAGTTTCTTCTAATATACTTATACACACTTCGTATATTGTTATTATTAGTGTACGCCTCACGGCGGCCTTTGGGTTCTTCGGGTTTTCTTCTGGTTATCCACTTTTAAAGTTTTTACTTTGTATCAATAAATTTTTTTCGGTATTACAGATGTAGAAAGCGTATGCAAATGTTTTGAATTATACAAGTAGAATTGAAAAGGTGTGCCTCTTGGTAATTGTGAGTCTTCGAAAAGCTAACGTTACCCACTGTAGCCGAAAGAAATAGCAATTATAATATGGTCTTGTCAAATCGGCTGTGTTATAAGGCTATCTTCTCACAAGTAAGTTAATCAAGGTCTTATTGATTTCATCTCTTTGACTACCATTCTCTTTCGCTAAATTAATGATGCCAAAAAATAATTCTATCTTATCCGAAAGCGACTGAATAACAGTATGTAATTATAAGTTCATTGTTAGTCTTGAATAGAGCGTACAAATCTTGTAAAGTTTCTTCCGGATTTGGCTGAAATGAGTTTTGTATGTAAAGGTACATTAGTCCTTTGTGGCGAAGCTTTTTTGAAAGAAAATGGGAGACTGTGGAAATTTTCTGATGTGCTGATATTTGATATACTTTTGGATTAATTGGCGGAGTAGATCCAATAGGTAAGAGGCGGACCGTAAGTTTAGTAGGTGGAAGAGGTGTAGGGGTAGTACTAGTACTTGAAAGTTTTCTTGGATGCTCAATAGATGGGGTTTCTTGTTTTGTCTGATCCTCAGCTGCTCTGCTAATTTGTAGAGCTTGTGTTTGCGTTGATATCTTCGAAGATACAGTATCGCTCTTTGCAACTGTGCCAGGCGAGATTGTGATTGACGTACTTCGACCAGCAGTATGAGCACTCTCTATATGCCGATTTGTATCTCCAGCATCATCGAAAAATCCTGGCTTTCCGGTCTCTTCGGTCAAATTCTCTTTGACTTCCACAGGATCCTTTAGTCCTATCAGTCTGTCAGCCTCATTCTCTCGCTGTCTATTAACTATCACTCCCAAATTATTACCAAAAACTCCACTTCGTACAGCATCAATTTTCGCAGCGTTTCGTGTATTGAGGATTCCCATCCGTTCCTTTTGCTCTTCTGGCAATCTCTCCAACATTATCAGGGTTGATAACGGGATCTTATCTTCTATCTCGTCATCCTCTATTTCAATACTTTTGAGGGCTGGAGAGTTCATCGAACGTCGTAAGGACCCAGAGTTTGAGCCTACAGACGGCTCTGATCCCCCGTACTCAGAGACACTCTCGGAATCATCATCCAGCTCAGACTGTATGAGTTTTGACATGTTCACCCGCTGTTACCTCAATATCAAATCTGCCTACTATCACCACTTACACCTATATCTGTATTCGATCACGTGACTCGTTCGCAACCAGTTTCTCTTTCCCTTTCCATGTTCGCACAGGGTAAAACCCCCACTCTGTACATTTAGTGCACCAGGTCTAAAGGGACCAAAATGGAAGGTCTGGGCCCTATTCTTATTAAATAGTTCGATTGTAAAACAAGATCAGGTGAGAAGCCCCAAGTGCTAACTGCTGCAACCAATAGAGAACGACTAAATAATACACTCTAGTAACTTCCTACAGGCACCTTTGCGCTCTTTGTATCGTTCAATAGTTTTGCATTTTGGGAAGAGCACCTGACCTTCTTGCTGGATAACCTGCAAGTTTGCTACCTAACTAGTGAATTATTGATACCTATTTCAGTTATCACAACCAAAAGTTAACCAACGTTTTTATTCTACCCAACCACATCATTCAAGAAACAACTGTTGGGTGCCTAACAACTTATCTCTATCAGTAGCAAAGTCACCACTAACATTATCGATCTATCAATTCAACTTTAATTCTGGTATCATGTCAGAGTCCGACCTTAGCGACTCCACCATCGAACCGTTCCAATTCGACTTCATACTAGATGCTCTCGATAAAGGTGCCAAGGAGGCAATTGAGTCCAAGGACTACTTGACCTACAGCACATTGCTTGACATTTATTTGGCGGACCCCACCAAGTACTCTGCTTCTGAGAAAGAGGTGCTTTTGGGTCATTTGTTGAAAATATTGGAAACGCACAAAGTCTTGACTTACGAAATTAGTTGGGATTTGCCCAGTTTGATCATCTTGTACGTGGAGTCGGACTTCAACTTCGAAGGCCCCATTCGTGAAGCTCCGTGTGTGTACAAAATTATGAAGATTTTTGAGGTATTGGCACACGAAGGCAATCCTAAGGAATTGTTCTTGAAGTGTTGTGAATTATTAACAATCTTGAAGATGGGTGAACCCACAAGAGCTGCTCCTCTTCATGACGAATTTGAGGAGGAAGATGAGGATGAGTTGAAGGAAGGTGTTGATGGTGATGACGAAGAAGAAGGGGCGGTGGCGCAACAAGAATTAGTGAATGCAGTGAAAGAAGCGGAAGAACAAGAACAATCCAAAGAAAAAGAAGTGGAGGCAAGTACCACTGAAGCGAAAGATGGAAAATCTCCTCAAGTAGTCCCCATACCCCGTACCCAGGTTTCCAATGGCGATACCAGTGCCGATCAAAAGGAAATTGATGAGAAGTTCTTCGATATCAAAATTTACTGTATTTTCGAACTCATCGACAGTTGTTTGAAGAAAATCAAAACTTTGTATCCATCGCGATTTTTATCTATGACGATTACTTCGTTCATAAACTTGGTCTACCAAAATAGAAATAATACCAGTGCAGACTTTTTGAACAAAAGAGCATTCAGCTTCGCCAGAAACTATACCAGACCTGAAGCGCCTGATAACACCGAGTTTACAAGAGAAGAATTGGACAAAATTAGAGATGACGAAGATTACTTGGTTAGGAAGCTTTTAACTGCGTTCATTACTCACGTATATTCTATGACGACCGCCAGACTAACTATGGGATACACACAAGACCACTTCAACTACTTGAGCTCCGAATTACTGGGAGGAAAGAACGCAGGTACACCGCTTCCTTACAATGCAGCATATCTAGCCCAAGTATCTGATAGACTCGTCGAATTGGCATTGGCATTCGATTTGCCATTGAGCGGAGTATTTAAGCAATTTGTTACCGATGCCCATGTTCTTTTCCACTCATTTGACTACAGCAAAGATGAGAATGAATTGAGCGGGGAAATATTTGAAAAGGTGGTTATTGATTATCAAAAGACTTTGGCAGGTTCGGTTGTGAATAGTGATAGCAATGCTATAAATGATTCCATCCAAGGAATTCTTTTATTGTACACAAACACCGTTGTTAAAGAGAAAAAATTTGATCTTGCAATGAACTTCAACGATGTGGTGGTGCTTACCTTACGATTGCTCATACCAGCAATGGTCAGTGATACGTTTGCGGCGCGTAATACTAGGGACCTTTGTTTATTCTGGATTTGGCACACTATTTATCAGCTGAAGGTCGACAAGAAAAAGATTGAATTGGAAGTATCTACTGTTCCAAAAATTTTATTGACTATGTACTTCCAAGCGATTTTATACATTTGCCAAGATCCATTGCTCAAGTTTGCGGCCTTAACCACATTAACGAAGGTGTTCACTATCACCCCACAAGAAATTGGTTACGAGTTTTTCAAAGATTCGTTACATAATTGTCCATATGATAGTGTAAAATCCTCGTTGGTGTCTTCCTTGAAAGAATTATTGTCTAAAAAGAAAGATGTCAGTGGAGCTGATGAAACACTGTTAGAAGAGTCTTTGGCTAAAGTCGCAATTACAGAAGAAACTGCCGCTCCAGCATTACCACGTCGTGACACAGCACCTTCTTTGACATATTGTACTTTAGATCAATCCAAATTGGAGGATATTCTTGAACTTATCGAAATTTCCGTTGAAGAGACCTTTGTTGAATTTAATGGTAACACTGCCATTGACCCTTCAAAATTATCCACTTTATCGGCATTCTTGAATTTGTTGGTAGTTATCAAAATAGAGCCAGTATTCATATCCAACCGTGAGAAAGTGGATCGGGTTTTGGGTCTTGTTAAAGAGAAGATTAATGAAATCAAGAGTAAATACACTTCTACTGGAACCAGTCTGCTTGAGTTCAACGCTGCTGGAATCCTACAAATTGCTTTGGATAGAATTGAATCATGATCTTTGCAGTTCGACCAATATCTAATTCGTTTACAATAATTTACCATCTATCAAATAGTTCTTCAAAACCAATCCTACGCTTATTAGCTATGTAATCAATGTACGTGTTCATTTCTGCTATAGAATATACTAGAGAATTCATGAAATTGTCTTAAAAGTATAGTCTTATTGATCACTTTTTTGCTTTAGCTGACCCTTTCTTCGTTGTAGTTCCATTAGTCAAGTTCCGATCATCAACCAAAGGTCCCCAATAGACGAAGAACCCTTCTTTAGTGGACGTGATTTCTTCTTCCATCTGTAATTCTTCATCATCTATAAATGGATCTTCGTAGTCATATTTTCCAACTTTCCTGTTCATTTTCACCTCATGCTGTCTTACCAATTGTTCTTCGGTCAATTCTTCATCCTTCTTCTTCTGCTTTGAGCTAGTGGCAGCTGTAACGCCATTAGGTGGTGGTGGTCCTGTTGCCGATGATGGTGGTGGTGGTGCTGTGGTACCTGTACCAGCGGAGCTTCTATCTTCATCCACAATTACATCATCGTCTTCGTCTTCATCCATTGCCTCTTCGTCATCATCTATCATATCGTCCATAATATCGATTGCAGACTTTGCATTGGGATGTATCACCGACCATCCGTATTTATCTTCTGATAACCTCAAAACATTTATCACTACTTCAGATTGTCCAGGTTTGGGATCCTTGGGGTCTATCAATGGGATGTTAAGCGCAATGATTGGGGGATCTACTTTCTCCTCTTTCTTTTCTTCCTTCTTCTCATCTTTTTTCTCATCCTTCTTCTCATCTTTCTTCTGATCTTTGGCTTCCTCTGGTAGTTCTTGCTTCACTTCTATCTCGTGTACTTTATCAATATCAGCCCTATAATCAGGCTCATCTTCGCGCATCGGGTTCAAGAGATCAATCACTGTCGGTGCTGGTAAAAACACATTTGCAGCCTTGATTTGGGCTTTGTCTGTAGTCATTCCTGGATGTATAGGCAATTGTTCATGCTCTGATTTGGTGGCTGTAGTACTACCTACAGTTGCTTCTGGGGTTTTCTTTTTTTTGGCGTTTTTTCTGACCGTAGGCTCCCCTTTTGAATCAGTTGCCTTGGATTTGGTCACTTTTTTGTCAGTGACGGAATCGGATTCGTCACCCTTTCTCTTTTTCGTAGCCGGTTCGTCGGTTTTCTTCTTCGACGGACCTCTCTTTTTCTTAGGTGGTGGTACAGGTATTGGGGTTACGTTCAGTACTGGAATAGCAGAGCTCGACGATATAGGTACAGGAGTGGGAGTTGGTTCAATGGTCACGACTTCGGGTTCGTCGTCAATGTTTATGATAGAATTGATAGACGTTTTGCTCACGGAATACGATGGCATCGCAGATGCCGATGGAGAGAGCTGGAAACTCGTCTGAAATTTTTTGATTTGATCGTTGGATATTTGCAGTGGAAGTAACTTCGCAGATGGAGTTTTAGATGCTGGCACTGGAGATTCTGATGGGTTAAGAACTGGTTTGGGGATCAATACCGGTAATGGAGACGGCCTTATGGCGATAGGTTTGCGACCAACATTTGCTTTTTTAGCGCCGTTCTTGCCACCCGTATTGTTAGTATCCTCAGTGTCGTCATTGATCAAGATAGGTTGTCTTGAGGGTTCTGGCGAGCCTTGGCCAGGTGATGGTGAGACGTTGATGGTGGTACGGAATTTCGAAACTAGGTTCAGAATCGGCGCAGAATTGCCCGGACTCGGATCCTCCTGGACCGGTTTCGGCGTTGGTGATCTCGACGGCACAATATGGCTGTCGTCTGAATTGGAGCCTAGTAATGAAGAGATTGGTACATTTCGTTTCGACATGGTGAGTCGTTGGTTTGGGAAGGTTCAACCGAGGTGTGGTAGGGTTAATGGGAGCTACAGTCGCAAGCGATATGTTGAATGTTTCTGAGCTTGTCACCTTATTTTTGTGATGGAATGGTTGATGGACTAATGAATGTACTTGGCTAAGTTTACAACAACTCTTGATATCTAGAGAGAGCTACTGTTTGGATCATGTGACCTGATTGCTCAATATTGTAAGGAGAAAAACAAATAAAATGTTGCTTACTAAGTTCTTACTAACGTTTTTCATTATATTCCTATTTAGCTAACAGCCAATGCGGTGGTGCTAATCCTGAAAGCATCCATAGACGTGAGTTCTGTATTTGGTCTGGGTATAACTTTAGTATTTTATGCTCTGTCGAGTTGTGTCACGTTCGAATGGAATCCTAACTTGCTCAATGTAAGACATGTATCGGAGCCATAGCCTTCCAATGAATTCATCAGCAAGTCTCCATTCCAGTAATCTGCGTAAACTTTGCACATAGGAAGGCCCAATCCCAACTTATGCTCATACGGTCTTCTGATCAAATTGTCCAAAGTAGACTTTTTGTGCTGAGTTGAAGGTCCCTTTTCGGTATCAACAAGTGAGGTTTGACTGAGTGATTCCACAATGGACGATCCACTTTTGGTTACTTTCAAATTTGAATAGTGCTGAAGACCAGGAAGAAGATGGAAATTGGAAAGACTCTTTCTTGCGAGCTCTGGCTCCTTCGCAAACGACCACACCAGATCTAACTTATCATGAGGAATACCTCCACCCTGATCAGATATTCTGAAAACGATCTGCTTTTCGGAGTTAACAATAGTCACCTTTATAGGTGGTAGTTTCTTGGATGTGCGCTGAGCGTGGGTGCTTATAGTAGCCTCGTAGGAGTTACGAAGGATCTCACTGAGCAAATAATGTAAATGCGGGACCATAAATGGAAAGCTGACATTCACATCACCTTCGAGTTCAATATCAGGCATGTTTTCCTTGCGGGGGAATATATCGACCATGGAATTCTTCACCAAATCAGACACTTCAAGGAAATGATCGGCCGCTTTACATTGATGGAAGATCTCACCAATATAATCTGGAGGTTTGGTGGCGTATGGCTTGGCTCTATAGTTTTCGGATAAACTCAAATGCTCTTCCACAATGACTCTTCTGGATACACGGGAACGAAGCATAGAGGACATGAACAGATCCAAGTCATGGCGTGGAAGATTTGTGAGGATAGATACTTCCAATGCACCCATCATCAAATGAGACAAGTTGAACACATGGTCATCCAAGAGTGTCGATAGAGTCTGGCAGAACTTATCGTTTTGTTCCAAGGTATTTATAGGTGCAATTTTACGGAACGCATTGAACAGGTGGTAGTAACTTTCGTAAATCTGTGCAAGATGAAAATTGTTGACCACACCAAATGGCAAGGTCTGGAGGTCACGGATACGCATGGCTAACCGGATGGGCAATTCGAGACGAACAAAGTTGGCACTAGCCAAGATCTTTTGTTTGGTCAATGTCTTTCCATAACCAGCCAATTGTCGAAGTGACACTGGATGAGGTTCTTTTTGCAGGTATGCTATGAGCACTTCATTTTGGTAGAAGTGCTGGGTATTGAGGATGTTGGAGTATGAGGGAAACGGGCCTAAGTTTTGAAGATGGTCTGCGATTTGTTGTTTGTTGAGGGACGATAGGAAGTCGTATGAATTGGATGGGGAGGAAGACTGGGTAGAAGTTGAGAACAACGACCTCGATTTCGGGCTAGTAGAACCCGAAAAGCTTGTCTTACGGAGTAGATCTCGGCACGAGGCCCGAGAATTCCTGGAGATGTTCATTGTATGTTTTTACGAAGTAGTGTTGAAAGTGTTGATGATTCATAGGCAATAGGTCTCTCGAATAATCGGTTGATATCTGGTCCCGTGACCGCACCAATACTAACATCGCAACGCCTTATTACTACTAGCCAGCCATCTTTAACAATGCCTGGCACGCAAAAGCGACACACATGCGTGAGAGTATAAAACCAAGCCAGATCCGGTAAGATCTTGATTTGGAAAAGGATCAAAGTGCTTTAACCCGAAGCACTAATAGTTCCAACAACGAAATCCAAATAATCGTCAAATCAAAAGGAAACCACGTGAATCCAGTAGTAAGGACCAACATTAGTTGCCAATACGATACGGGAGTCAGAATAAGCGAAGAAGAGAAATAGTCTCGACCTACCAATTGAATCAGGCTCAAACGAACTCTCTATAAAGAATCAACGATTTTTGAAGTATAGATCAGCATCATCACCTACCCCTTAATTCCTATCACTACAAGCTATAAGCAATGAACGTCACCAGCAGAGGTTACTTCACCAACCAATTCCTCGATCAACAGAAACAATCGCCACGAAGCTACTACCGAGGCGGCTATGACGAACCGGAGTACGACGAATATCATGATGAGTACGATGACGAATGGCAGTCTGAATGGGATATCAGCTCCGACGATCATCAAAATCACAACCATTCCAACCCCGATTTGAGGGTTTCAGAGTATAGACTTGAAGAACCGTTCCAGCCCGTGCCACAATCGCCTACTCTTAAGTCGAAAAGATCCAGAGCCACTTTGGCTACTGCTCGTACAGCCCGTACACCTCGTGCTGCTCATAATGCTGCTGCACACACAATTCGCTCATCATACTCTCCCACTAGTTCTCCTCAATCCAAGAAAACGATCATAGTGATGCCTGGGTCTCCAGAGAACCTTGAAAATTCTCATAATGAGCAAGAAGAACACAAACAAAAAGAGAATAATCACATTCAAATGTCGTGGCACCCTTCTCCGGGCCATGAAAGAACCCGATCATCGGTAGCATCGATTTCGGATCCAGATTACTTGCTGAAAGGTATCACGCCTGCGGAATTGAATTATCTTCAGAACAACAGCAGAGCCGTTCCCCATAGAGTATCGAGAAAATCTCCATATGCCCCGCATGAACCTCAAGCAGGCAGAAGAACCCAAGAGAAGAAGCCTAAAAATGATTACTACATTAGACAAAAAGAAGAATATGATCAAGCAGACTACAAGCCTAAACTCTACAGTCACCGTACATTATTGGATGTCTTTAAAAATAAGGAGGAGAGTACTGATAAGTTCAATCCCATGGAATTTGTATTTGATGAACCCAAGTCCACGAATTTCAAGAAAACCTTTAAATCGTTACAAGTGAAAATGGGAAAAGATAATTACACTGATTACGATTATTACGAGCACAAGAACTCGCCAAAGAAACCGGTGGAAGTATATGTGCCTAATGATGAGATTGGCGACGAAGATGAATTATCGGGGGTGGAAAAAACAACTGATTTGGCAGCTCCTCAGAAGACGAAGAAAAACGCTCAAATAAGCAAAATGTTGAAGAAAAGAGTCAAACTGGCCAAAAAAGAATTGGGACGTAACTTCATGTCAAATGCAGATAGACAACGTGAAATCTACGAGCTCACGCAAGAACGAGAGAATAAGAAGAAAAAGAAGAACGGCGGGAAGGTTGAGGAGATTGCACCCGCAATCGCTGTACCAGAGGAAGAGCCTCAAGAGCAAGCAGCATCTATCGTAGAGGTACCTGATGAGGTAATTGAAGAGGTGGTAGATGAATCGAATAACGACCAAAAATCCATCAAATCCACCCAACCTAATCCTAACTTCCATCCAATGTGGAACTACCTTCTTTCCTGGATAGTTTATGATACTTCAACCCAAAGCCAAAGTGTTCAAGGTATTGATAAAGAGGCAAGCAAGGATCTCCAATCTAAGAAATCCGGAAGAAATATCAAAACGTTGGTGATTCCCAAAGGTGCTAAAGTCAATCTTAAAGCATTGAAAAAGAATTATAATACGGTGGTGTCGAAGTGGAACGAGCCTGCCACTCTTTTATTTCACGATCAAAATTATCCAGGTGATAGATCAATTACAAGCAGAAGAACTGGAAGGACGACGGGTGGAAGTCCTTATTCATCGATCCCAGCCTCTCAATTAGATGACTTGTTTGGTGGTGATCAAGAGTATACCATTGAAGTGGATGATGATGGGTCCGACACTAATTTGGAATTGTATTACAATCCAATCACCAAACAGCTCGAGGCCACACCTCCAACATCGATGGGGTCATTAGAACAATCCGGTGGTGGAGGTTATTTCAATGCGAAGGGTCCAGTGGCTATAATCTCCAGTATCAATTCGCTTATCAAGAACATAAAGATCATGAAGATAATTTTCACCCCAATAGATGTGATTGCGGAGTCCTTTCCCCATTTACAGACTATTGTTATCTTGATTGAGTTAGTGATATTTGCATGGTTACTTTACGAATTGAGTCTTTTGATTGATGCTCTTTGTATGATGGTAAAGGCGGTGTGTGCTCCTATGATAGCAATGGGGCGGTTTATGAATAGAATTATGTAAAGGATTATTTATTATACAAGGTTTGGTTATAATTTGTATCATCAAGGAAATGTAAGAGAAGGAAGTAGTTATTATTACTGATGAGAGAAGAAGAATCGGCTGGTATAAAAAAGAAGCCCGACGCGGGACTCGAACCCGCAACCTTGTGATATCTTAAAGTTTGTTCTTAAAAGTCACACGCTCTAGCCATTGAGCTAGCCAGGCTTTTTGTGAAAATTTTGGACGTAGATACTATGTAAGTCATGTCACATGCGCACTTTATCACGTGACGCGAAACACCTTTACCAATTGTTTACTAATTATATCAATTGGTATTTAACGTACCTCCGCCATATATTGCAAATCTACTTAATGAAAACAGTGACACCCATACAGTATTGTGGTATGAATTTTTAGCAGGGTTCAGAGTGTACTCTGCTAAACATCCCACCCATCTCCTTAGGGACATCATTCACCTGTCTGTGGAGTTTAATCCCAATGAACGAAAATATTTTGAAGCATGGTTTGACAACTAAAAGCGATGGCTCCCTGTGCTAAACCCTCAGCGGTGGAAATTCCTTCTGAGGAAGTCTACCAAATTGTGGTTACAGCGGATAAAGAAGCCCAACTCAACATGAGATTGATCAAGGATGTGGAAAATAAGCCCATAACTATACAAAGCTTTGAGCGCATCATCCATAAAACTAAATCAACTGCTAAGAATATCATAATGCCTAATGGATGGTTCAGGGATCACTCAATCAATAAACCTCCGGCCAAATGGGCGGCTTTTTGGTCACAACTAGCACCCCTTAACCGGCTTTTTCCAAAATACTCGGAAGAACTTTGGTCCTTTAACCTTGGTCATAAGTCTCACATCTACCGTGATCTCCCTAAATAATACATCAACTACGATATCAAGACTTGTATCAACTGTCAGTTGCCTAGTACAACTCAACATACATTCGTCAAATGTCAACATAGTATTGAACTTTGGAGACAACTTGGTGTCCTGTATGAACCACTTAGACTCTCAACTCATAGCTCCCACCAAATTTTCAGTGAACCAACTTATCAAGATTAATCGATACCTTCAAGCTGTCCATGTTTTATAGAAGAGCCGACTATTCGGAGGTGTTAGAGCTGTGCCTAACACCAGCCAAATTAAGTCGTGGGTATCGCAGCATAACCTCTAATACAAGTGAGTCTCGCTCACTAATTTTTCTTATCAACACTTTAAATTTATATCAAATTAACTTATTCGCTTCGATGAATAGCTATGTCTTCTGCTAATTAGCAACGATTTTCACGCTCTATCTCTATATCTAGATATGTTTCTTAGAAAATAGAACGATTTCCCATTGAAAAAAAATCCACATGTAGTTAATGTCTAACTACCACCTTTACTACTTTAACCTTTGCAGCAATTTCTAATTACCTATTTTCCTTTCCTGTGTAGTAGCCTCTTTTGTACCATTCTCTACCAATTTAAGGTCTTTGGTATAGTCATGACTACAGTTTCGTGACTAACCACGTCTCTCACAAACTTCCATGGTATGTAAAGCTTTTGCTCTTCACTATACTTTGTATCTGCGCTGCTCGTGCTCGTGCTAGTTTTTGTATTGATACGTCAACATCAATTATCTCCGCAAGGAACGTCCCAAATGCTTTGTCCCATGCAGTAATAATTCTCCTGCCACAATAATAATTTCACATCAGCCCACCAGTTCCCACCGTTGTGAAACCTATCGCAGTATGAAATCGTACTTCTCGCCGCCGTTTCTATTAACCACTTCAGTACGAGATCCTGAATTGATTCTTGAGTAGCGATCGTATCGCAATGAGAACTGGACGTAAAAGGTGCTATTCCAACTAAAAATGTCAATTCTCTGTCACTATTGTCATCATTGAGCTTAAGCCAATATGAAAAGCTGTTACAGCTATTTTTAGTTGAACTTCCCTTCACAGCATTAGCTATAGATGTGCATATGGTGCCTATATTCGCCCCAAGTTCGACAAAACTCGTTGCATAGGTCCAACTATGTTCTCTCAACCAAGCCTTCAACGAACCTTTACCTCGATATGAATTTATTATGCTATCATATGTGTCATACCACCATCCCTTGGTACAATCAACATGAGTACGCTTGTAATCTTGTTCGCTCACTATGTGCCCACTGTTTATGTGATTATCGAACTGTTCTAGTTTATTTTGTATTAGTGACGCGTTGAGTCCAAGTGCCCAGAGAACTTGATTAATACTAGTCAAATTGCTAGAATAGATATCATATGAATCTTCCATGTCCATCCGTTTTGTCACCGGTGATCCTGGCAATACATTTGCTAGATTGACCCTCGTTACATCGCCATAATAACTAATCATTGAAATGTTTTGTGTCGAGTTATCTGGTGGAATTGAATATTGATCCCAATCAGATGTTGGTAGATTGTTACTTAACCTAAAATCCTTAGGATCATAGTAAAATGTGTAATCATTTCGTTGTGGGCTCGCTGATGTGAATGTAGCTGTTAAGAAGAACCGTACAATTAGATTTCTAATTTTCATGCCTGATTCCCTGCTCCACGTGTCGGCAGTCAGAATATTTAAGTAGTTGCTGATATTTAAATGGTCAATGTTGATACTCAAATACTTAACTAATAGGAATACGTGTTACTTGGGGGGGGAGAATTATCTTTGTGAGTTATTGGGGGTGAGAAATCTGGTCACCAATATGCAGGAGAGTCTATAGACACTTGATATTAGATATTAATCACTTTCTTGGTGGGTAGATGGAAGATATATTTAAATAGTAAATGTATATTCCTTAACTATAGAGTTACTCGGTCTCACTGAAAAGAATATAAAGATCTTCTCTGGAAATTTCAACCCGTCTATATAAAAAATGATATTAGCCTAAAATGTATTAGTTTGTAATTTCAGGTTTGCCGAACCGTTCCTATGCATTGATCATAATCCTATCATAATTCTGAATAGCCGAGGTGGGCGATGTCATTCAATTATCTTTCTTGTGTTGGTTCGTTCGATCACTATTACATCATTTCTCGGAAAGTTACGTAGTTTCCGTAATAGGTCATATTGCCTTTAACGTAAATGCATTCATGTACGTTTCTGCCAGGACAGACTAACTTATGTCCAAGCATCGTATAATTGTCATCCGGATCAGGTCATTGATTATGGAAGCCGTGGTTGCAAGTTACCACATGTTTGCTTCTTCAGTAATAATGTATTCCACATTATCCAGATTTTTTGAAGGTATAAGCATATAAAAGTTCTCGAAAACAGGGTTTAACGGGGTTTTGGTCTCTTTGGGCTGATGTACTACTCTGATAATCAATACAGGTAAATAGCAGTTGGGATAAAAGTTTGGAGCACTAAAAACAAATTTTGGCTCAGGTCAAAGGTTTCGAGAGTCCTGAACCAATAGCAGAGAGATCTTGGAAGCTCTTACATGGCCACTTGATTGTGACTATTCATAAGCGCTATACACCCTTCAACCAAGTGTGAATTTAATAGTATCAAGCTTTACAAGGCAGGAAGGGAATCGGCTTAGTTAGATCTCTCATCTAATATCTGTAAGTTTTGACAGATATTCCTGGCCTATTTGGATTGAAAATAACTTACCCAGGCAGATAAAAAGGCGCAAGTGACTATTCTCATGCTACTAGTTGCAAAATATGACCAATAAATCGGAAAACTTCAGCCACGAATACACTCAAGTGACGCTAATGGTCTCAGAGAAGAAAATTCTCGTTTTTTTCAAGGTATCTACACCAAAAAAGTGTTTTCTTCTAATCTACAAGCGGTGTTGGCTCAACAGCTTACGATAGTCAGTCCTGGTAAAGCGGGTGCGACATTTCAGTAAACCAACCATCCATTAGCTGTATTTTTCACTATTTGTTAGTTTATACAAATAGTGTAGCTTGACCATTCCCTGATCTATTAAGCTAGCTCCTAGAGCTCTTACGAAGCATCAAGGTGTATATAGTCCAGTCTATAGCGGAAAAAGGCTAGTTCTTGATCTGATAAGTGCTCTTATTATCATAGGCTTCAGAATACGACATACAACAGCAAGATGTACAAGTAGGACAAGTTAAAGAGAAACCATAGTCATTAATTTACCTCTTCAATCGACATCTCATCATTCAATCTCGTATTCTCAATCGATTACATATATTCAAGGGTACCTTAACTTATGCTGGTCGGAATTCGCCTGATCACGTGTATGTTGGAACCGACATTTCTCACACAATAATTATATACGAACTATGTACTATACTACGATGTTAAGAGCTTAATAATAAGGTATGTCTGCTATTAGGTTGATGTGTTTAAAGTTGCGGAAGCCATTTGCACTGAATCTTTCAGACAATCGAAAGATACATACTTATCATACAGAATGTATTGTTCAAACTGAGTGTTAACGTGTTTAAAGAAAAACATTTGATTTCACACTGTAACTAATAAAAATAACTCCAATTACTTTTAAATTTACGTCGTACTTGAAGTGGATATAAAACACCTCCATAGAATAAATATCAGAATCTTTATACTCATGTAGACTCTGTTGAATACGCTATAAATCTAGGTGCCAGACTGCTGGTTTGGATACCCACACGTGACTTATTTTCTGGGCAAACATTCTTTGCTGCAAAATATCGCGTATCTAAAATAGTTCAATTATTATTTAATTCTGCTTATGTTATATTAAAATATTTTTATGGTGTTGCAAAATGCTGGAAATCAACCAACACAACAAAACTCAAGATCAACCTGTGGAATTCGGCCTTAATAACTTGTTCAATCCCGTAAATATGCAGGCTAGACACAATCTATTCCGTTCAACGTATACATTCCTGAAAAAATACCATACAACCAATCTTTTTGTTCATAACTACGTTCCAATGACTTTTATGTCCCAGCTGATAGTACAATTTATACATTTGGATATTATTACACAACTAGTTCTTGCAAAAGTACAAAGCTTCGATGTCCCCGTCCTGGTTTATTATGAACGGATATTAATATGAAGTAGAAATTGATATTTAGGATCAAATGTTAAAGAAAGCTGTTCCTCTTATACAATTATTTGTTAGATGGTACAGCGTAGCTCATGCCGGCTTTTTAACTCTGTTTTTAAGGTTACCATTGACCCTAATACCCTTAATAGTAATACCTGTTTGTTCCACAGGAAACTTTCTTGGTCTACCACGCTTGTCTTTCTTTTGCATCAACTGTTTGACAGCATCATCTTCCAATGTACGCAAGTAAGTTGGCTGGTCGTATAGTTTGCTCAAGCTCTCGTCCAAGGAACCAGGAACATTGGCGCCAGCAAAATGACCATTTGGACTGTACCCGTTTCCATGACTTGGCGAAATCGAGTCTTTGAGCACCTTGTTCAAGTGCTTAAAGTTAGGGTGAGACGAGTCAATATACTCATTGGTAGTCGGATCAAGAATAAGCTTTTTGGGACGACCTCTTTTCTTTTTCTGGTGTGGCGCCAGCTGAAGCAGCATCGTTTGTGGTTGCTGCGCTGAATGATTTTGTTGAGATTGCAGTGACTGTTGCTGCTGCTGCTGCTGCTGCTGTTGCAAATGCAAATGCAATTTAAGAGATTCATCGTGCATCCGGGGATCGCTATTAATTTCTGCTTGTTCTTTCTTGTATTGTTTTCTTTGCTGTGATTTTTGCTGCTGAAGACTTAGTTTAGGTGATTGCGAATGAACTTGACCTTGGCCCTGAGTGAATGTCCGGGCATGTGCCTGTACCTGTGCTTGGGCTTGTGCCTGTGCTTGGGCTTGGGCTTGGGCTTGGGCTTGGGCTTGGGCTTGGGCTTGTGCCTGTGCCTGTGCCTGTGCTTGTGCCTGTGCCTGTGCTTGTGCTTGTGCCTGCGCTTGTGCTTGTGCCTGTGCTTGCGCTTGTGCTTGTGCTTGTGCCCGAGCTTGGGCCTGAGCTTGGGCCTGAGCCTGCTGAAAGGCTTGGAATTGTTGCTGTTGGAGTTGTAATTGGAAGTGTTGTTGGTCTAACAGCAGTTCCTGCAATTTTGGTGATGGTTGTTGGGAATTGTGATTGGCATGAACATTCTGATGTTGTTGACTGGGAGATTGCTGTTGATATTGGTTCATTATTTGTTGTGGATGGTGGTATTGTTGTTGGAATTGCTGTGTTTGGGATTGATGTGAGGGTTGGTTTTGTATTGGCATATGGTGTATTGACGAAACAGCATTGGGGTGTGGAGGTAACGCCATGGGAGAGGCCGTATTGACACCTAAAACTTGGCGGTGGTGACCCTCATGGGGGCTTTGATTTGCACCCGCGATGGGAGGACCTGAGCTCTGGTTGGATCTGGCATAATATGCCCCTGATTGGAGATGCTGTGGAGGGGGGATGGTTTTTCCTCGACTGGAGGTTGTTCCGTTTTGTTGTGCCTGTTGTGCCTGTTGTGCCTGTTGTTGAAGCTGTTGTTGTTGTGCTTGTTGTTGTACCTGCTGTTGTTGCTGCTGTTGTTGGAGCTGGAGTTGGAGCTGGAGCTGCTGTTGATGCTGGAGTTGTTGAAGTTGCTGAAACAGTTGTGGCTGTTGCTGGGTTTGTTGCAGTTGCTGCTGTTGTTGGAGTTGTTGTTGTTGTTGAAGTTGTTGTTGCTGAAGCTGTTGTTGTTGGAGTTGTTGCTGCTGAAGTTGAAGCTGTTGTTGTTGGGTCGTGGAGGAGGCATTTTGCTGAGCATAACCTCCATTAGCGGAGTTTCCACTCGTGTTCCCATTGCTATTGTAGAGGGCATATGGGTGATACATTGGAATTATCTTTGGTCTGGTTCTATTGCTTCACTTATAACTGGAGGTAATGGGGTATAATTAGATTCGTTGGAACCGTAGAAGCCACAGTAGAGACCGTAGGACCAGATTCGAGACTTTTCCGAGCTTTTTGGTACCGGATTGTGTTGGTTTGCAATTACCAAATCTAAAGCCTTGTAAAACGATGAATAATGGCCCTAGCGTAACGGGAAGATCGCAGAAGTCGTAAGCAATGCGAGTAGATTTGCAGCAGGGCAATGTAACAGGAAGAGACGGTTTATCAGGAGCACAAGAACGATGCTTTCACGGATTCGAAATGGAGAGTTATGGAGATGTTTGGACTAGTTTCATCCATTTGCAACAAAGTGTTTTTTTTTTTTGTTTCTGGGTATCGTTGTCGCGGTGAAGAGAGGGGCGATTTGTGGCTGTTAGTGAGGGTTTCTGGAGACATGCGACATTGTTAGATGGGCGCTAGTTACCAAAAGGATGCGCTGTTTAATCCCGGTCAAACGCCTGGTGGGGGTTGCCATAGGGGGCTATGATAGTATTACAATTGTTAAAACGGTACGACCATCACCTTATTGCCCGCTTTAAAACTCTACGATGTTCTGGAATTCTGGACCCGCTCGTCCAAACCATCTCTGTACCTTCCCTGAAATACCCCATCGTACCCTTTTTTCAATCACTTACATCATCATGACCGGGTTTATCTCTTCGACACAACAGAACTCCGACCCAAGCTCTGGACTTCCGGAGTACCGCCATAACGTAAACAAAATCCTGACTGCAACGTTTATCCCAGTGGAAAGCGGACAATCGGGGTGGTAATAGTTGTGGCTTAGATGATCAAAGTCTAACCATCAGACTATCGGTAGTTCGAAAGACTTGGCAGGCGCTTTAATTGCAGTCTCGTCCCCTCGGAGATGATTTCAGCACTCCCTCGGAAGTCGCTTATCAGTCTATCTCCTCGAAACTCCTACTCACTATACTATACTCCGAAATCTTTTCATACATTACCAATTCACTCGTACTCCCGGTATCTATTAATATACAAGTACATATCTATGTGGCGTTTTTAATCAGGAGACATGAGATGGACAATGGTTTGGCTCCCAGTATGACGGAGTAATGCCTTTCTAAGAAGGTTCCATCAAAAATATAAATAGAACAATGTCACGCTTCAAATTTCGATCTAATTCAAAGTCATTGCTTTCAAGCTTCATTGAATCGGTTGTCCGTGTGGAACTTTTGTCAATTTCACCGGGTTTATTGCATTGATCTGATTGATTGGCATTTAATTTTCACTCACACTCAACACTCCATTCACACTTTCAACCAAAGTTTGTTCGAAGGAGGCAACAAAGGCCTTGGAGTCGACCACCTTGGTATCAAACTTGACCTTGAATTCAGCACTGACCAGATTTCCGCTAGAAACAGCAACAGTAGGGGTCAATTCGAGCAATTCGTCGAAATCGTCTGCGATTCCCGATTGAACACTGGAGCTAGATCTGGTACTGGATCCAGCGAACGAGTACTTAACGTCGTAAACCTCGAATCTGTTTTTGGTGACGGATGGAGCCACCAAGTCGTCGAACAAGTCTTCACTGGTGAAACCAGTGGCCAATGGAGAGATGGCGTATTGGGGATACTTTTGGGCATATGTGTGTCTAATGGCGGCACTAACCGAGTCTTCGAATGCTAATTGGAAGGTTTCACGCGAGACGCCTTCTTCGAGAGAAGTAGACAAACGCACTGTCAAGATGTTTGACGGTTTGGGAGGAGCTGCTGCCTCTTCCTTGGCAGCAACTGGAGCATCTTCACGTTGAGCGAGCTTATGGGTCTCTTCAGGAGTGGCGAGCTTGATGGTGGACAAGTCGAGATGTTCTCTAGACCGAATGAATTGAGTAATCAGTGATACAGAGTCCTTGTTGATGGTACCTAAGTATGCAAGAACATCACCCTTCAACAAGCGTCCCTTGGGGCCCGAGGCGGGGATTTTGTCCAATGCATCTTCATTGGATATGTTGTTTGAGTGAAGAAGCAATTCGACAGCTGGAGGTAATTTTTGGGTTGGGTTTGCTTTGGTGAATACCTCTTGCGAAGTAGAATGAGCAGGAGAACTTGATTTTTTCGATTCCTTTGGTTCATCTTTGACTTTTTCTTCTTTGGCCGATTCTTTTGGTTCTTCTTTCTTGGTTGGTTTTGCTGAAGCATCTTCCAATGGTGGTTTCTCCAAAGTTGCCAAATCATCTCCATGTTCGGCAATCAACGCAATTGGTTGGCCCACCTGGATTCCGGTGGCGCCATCGTTAACCAAAATCTCCCACATCACACCGTCATCGTTGGCCTCCACATCGATGGTGGCCTTGTCAGTCTCGACTTCCAATAAGATGTCACCAGAGTTGAACAGATCTCCGGACTTGTACTTCCAGGAGACGACTCCTCCTTCAGTCATGGTGGGTGACATGGCCGGCATGCGGTAGACGGTTGCCGCGGACATCACCGCGGAGGTATGCAACGCTCTGTTGAGTATGGCCTTTCTAGCGATGCTGGCAGCTCTGATCATTGTGTTTTAGAGATGAAAGAAACGTAAATAGCACTAATATAGGATTGAAGATGATGTAGATGTAGATATTGTTGTTCGGGCGCGACATTTCCGCAGCACTGTTGGGGCGCGACAAAGTCGCGTCTTGGTAATAGATTGGTCATCAACGTCACGTGATGCGTCAAGGAAATCAAAAAGACTCTTACAGTTTGATACGACATTTTCGCGAAGATACTATCCCCGCGCGACCGAACGCGACATCCCAATAACGACATTCAACAGCTCCGGGTTAAAGCTACCAAATAAAAATGGCACAACCAGCTAAAGCTTCCCCCTGCCCGCAAGGAGTGCCAATAAAGGAAGAACATTTTATATAAACCTAGTTCATCCTTCAGCCAGCCTTGCCAATATAAAGAAATACCTCTCCCAGTAGCAGTCAACTCTTGGTCCAAAACGGCTTTCCCACTCTCTCTTTTTACACCCTGTTCTTCAACTCCCTCTATCCGAAATCGCACCGCGTCGCAGTTTTATACTGTGTCTTCAAGTGTAGGAAGACCTGAATTGCCGCAGCTCTGTCGACAACTCTACCACCCAGAAAAGTTAGTACCAGCTTTAAGTTCATTTCACTACGTCCCGACAAACACGTCTCCACTTTCTTTCACGGTACTTGGTCAAGGTTTTTCAAGTGTGTGTACCAGAAAAAAAGTTGGCAAACTCCAATTCAGTTGTGGTTACCAGATACATCTAAGCCACCAGCACGAAGAAGCAAAAACCAAACCCGGAGACTCAAGAGACCGGCAAGTGAAGCAAAGGTCATCGAGTCATCGATAATCATCTAGTGGAATTCAAAGGAAGAAGTTGAAAGAGTCTAGGCTTTGAAAGGAACAACAAGACGAACAAGTGGAAGCAAACCAGAAGCAAACCGCTTTAATCGGTTGAAGGATATTGTTACAGGTATTCAACTGCATTATAAGCTATAACAGTGCTTGGGGAGAAGATATTGTTTAACAATAAAGATAACAGCACGAGTACAATCACTACAAAGGACCATCCAACAAAGAACCAAGATCAGGATCCATCTGATTTAATAATAACCACCATCAAACTTATCAACAACTTCCATCACCGAAATCACACTATAATCCGTCACCATATATCATTACAAACACAAATCACTTGCATCATGTACAAATTCAACAGATTACTATCAATCCTTAAGACATACTCACGGTTCATAGGGCCCGGTCTAATGGTCAGTGTGGCGTATATGGATCCAGGAAACTATTCTACTGCCGTGGCAGCAGGCTCAGCATACAAATACAACCTCCTTTTCCTGATTCTCCTATCGAATTGTCTAGCAATTTTCCTACAAATATTGGCAGCAAAATTGGGTGCTGTAACAGGCCTTGACCTCGCTGCAAATTGTAAGGCCAATTTTTCATTCAAAACAAACCTCTTCATATACATCTTGGCAGAAATAGCCATCATAGCCACCGACTTGGCAGAAGTGGTGGGAACTGCCATTTCATTAAACATTTTGTTTAATTTACCCTTATTCGCTGGGGTCATCATTACCGTGGTGGATGTTCTCATAGTGTTGATGGCATATAGACCGAAAGGACCATTATTGTTCATCCGTATCTTTGAAGGTTTCGTATCTTTGTTAGTGGGTGCTACAGTCATATGTTTCGCTATAGAGCTTTACCAAGTGAGTCATGATGAGAGTCTCAACTTTTCCACAATAGAGGTGTTAAAGGGTTTCTTGCCCAATGAAAAAGTCATCGATATGGATGAAAGACCGGGTGGAAGTGGTCTTTTCTTAAGTTTGGCGATTTTGGGGGCTACAGTGATGCCTCACTCCTTATATTTGGGCTCAGGATTAGTACAATCTCGACTCAAGGATTTTGATATGAAAAATGGGTATTATAGACCATTCAAAAGATCAAAGAAGATCAGCATAAGCGTGGAAGGAAACAGCGATCTTCCATCCAATAACCTTGATCCTTCTATAACTCCAGTCACATCCATCAATCATGACGATACTTTGACTCCCATTGCAACTCCATACTTCCAACACAATCAATTTGAGAAAAGTGATAGTGATTCAGCAGATGATGACGAAGATTATGATGATCACTACAGACCCTCTGTACATGCAATTAATGATACTATGACTTACACTATTGTTGAGCTTGTGATATCCCTTTTCACAGTTGCGTTATTTGTTAATGCCGCTATTTTGATTGTGGCAGGTGCAACATTACACGGAGGAAATGATCCTAATCAATTAGGAAGTAAGATTGGATTCCGAGACGATCATACTGACCAAGAATCTGATTCTGACTCGGACACAGACGACTATCAAAATGCAGACTTGTTCACTATCTACCACTTACTTTCAAAGCACTTATCTCCTACAGCTGGGTTTGTCTTTGCATTAGCGTTATTATGCTCTGGCCAAAGTGCTGGTGTGGTGTGTACACTTGCTGGTCAAATGGTTTCGGAGGGGTTCTTATCATGGTCATTACCTCCAGTAGCAAGAAGATTAATTACGAGAGGACTTGCTATCGCACCATGTTTGTTAGTCGTTAGTCTTTCTGGTCGTGAAGGGTTGGCCAAGATCTTAAATGCCAGTCAAGTTGTATTGAGTATCTTATTACCTGTGGTCAGTGCTCCATTGATTTGGTTTACCTGCTCCAAAGAAATCATGAGAGTACCCATTTTTGCCAGAGAAGGAGACGAGCTTTTTGATGATAGTGACATCTTCGGAGATGAGCACGAATTTGATCAAATTACATTACCCGGAGCTGGTGGTTTACCCACAGTGTCAAGTACCCCAAGCAAAAGATTCAAGAGTACAGACCCGGCCATCAGACTACAAGATTTAAGAAAATCTCATCCTTGTGCAGGGTGGGAAGACGAGGACGATGATGAGCATCTCAATCATGGTTCGGAAGAGCAGCGGAAACTTATCAGTAGTAATCAACCTGTTATTGGAGCTTTATCTTCAACCCCAAGGAAACCAGCATTATACGAGGGTTTTGAACCGGTAACAAACACATCCACCACCACATCAACATCCAGAATTCAAGAAAATACAACCAGTTCTATTCCCACCACGCCAGTCCAAAATGGACTCACTCAAGATGATACAATTGATTCGCATTATGTTAATGCCAATTATACTAATGAAGAAACATACACCATCAAGGGATATAAAGACTATAGCAATGGGCCCATTACTTCGTTCTTGGCTGTCTTAGTATGGGGCTTCATAACATCATTAAACTTGTATTTGATTGTTAGTATGATGTTGGGATATCAGGTACCACTTTGAGAGTAGGCCATTCAGATTTTCCAGCAGATCCGAATACAAATGAAAGAGTTTGAAGAAGATACTGGCTATGTTGTCACTTTACGGTAGTTATTCTGCACCACCTCTCAGCATTCTAGCCAAATCATGCTTATTATTGGCTACCCGTGGATTTATAGAGATTTATATACTAGAACAGTTCAATAAATCAAATCATACTCAACCATCGTATACAATGATAAGGAGATTTGAAGCTAGTGAACTATTGAAGAAGATTCGTGTGAAGCATTGAAGACCAATACTTCTTGGTTATAGTTCAATGGCTGTTTCTTAGTAGCCAGTTCCTCAATGAATTGTGTATAGCATCACCCGCTTGTATGGGGATGCTGCGAAAAGGAGGGAGATTTGCAACCATTAATCGACTCATGCCAGTCTTGAAACTAAGATTTTGATGAAAGCTCGATGGTCAAATTCTTTCAAGTTCTAGCAGTCGAGAACCTTGGAAGCAATATCGACGAGGGATAATTACTTCACAGATATATTGATGGCGTTTTATCAGTGAAATCTCAACCTACTTCGGCTTTTATGGATGAACTTGGTAGGTATCTCCAGCTGGAACGAATCTCCTTTGGCTTTTTCCATAAACAATCTTACAACATTCTCCAGCGTGTCCGCTTTAAAAATCTTTTTTATTACTACATAACTTTTTTGCACCCAATCAGCTATGTCGATCACTCTCAAATTTTAATATGGCTTACGAAGTTGATTGGAAATACGTGGTTCAGTTCCCGTTGCGCATCAATCAATTGCCAAAAGTTGACCCCTACCACCCAAAGTGAAGATCAAGTTCAACTTTGGTTGCAACAGTTCTCATTCAAATTTGAACTTATGATTTATCCCATCCCCCTCTCTAGCGCTTTGGATATCCAATAAAAGATTCGATTATCTTAGAACCATTCATTGTTGGCTTTTATTGAAAGAGGTCGTCAATTACTACCAGAGCGGGTGTTATCAGCAAGACATCAAAACATGTATTTAATGAGAACACGAGGCTCAACTTTCGAAACTTGAAAGGAACGTTGGACAAGTTCTTAGCTATGTCCGAAATCTTATATTTTAAGGATCATAACAGACACTACAATCAGAACGATATAGTAGAAACTCATAAATCATCTTAGCCAGTAAAAAAGTACATTTCAATTAATTCATCATCCTTCCTACATCTCAATACACTTAGACATTTATTAATCTTGTAGAGTCAAACGTTAAATAAGAACATAATGCATCAAAGATGCGTTTTATGAGAAATTTGCTCGTTTAAGCATCGTAAGTAGAAGCAGAAATGTTACCACCTCTACCAGTCCAGTTGACGTGGATCCATTCACCCTTCTTCAAGGTGGCGTTTTCCTTACCTGGCAAGACTTGGAAGGTGTGAGCACCGAAGTAATCTCTTTGGGCTTGTAACAAGTTGGCTGGTAATTGTTCGGATCTGTAACCATCGTAGAAGGATAAAGCAGTAGAGAAAGCTGGAACTGGGAGACCGTATTGAATGGCCTTACCAATGGTAGCTCTCCATCCTGGTTGAGCCTTGGTGATAGCCTCGTTGAAGAATGGGTGGAACAACAAGTTTTCCAAGTCTGGGTTACCTCTGAAAGCAGAAGTAATTTCACCTAAGAAGACAGATCTGATGATACATCCACCTCTCCACATCAAGGCAATGGCTGGGTTGTTCAACTTCCAGTTGTATTCCTTAGCAGCTTCTCTGATTAACATGAAACCTTGGGCGTAAGAAATAATCTTGGAAGCGTATAAGGCTTGTTCCAAGTCATCAACAAATTGAGCTCTGTCGGTGATTGGGGACTCGCCAGAGACAGTTGGGCCGGTCAAGAGACCAGCAGCTCTGACTCTTTCACCCTTTAAGGCAGACAAACATCTAGCAAAGACGGCTTCACCAATCAAAGTGACTGGAGTACCTAAGTCAAGGGCGTTAATGGCAGTCCACTTACCAGTACCCTTTTGACCAGCGGTATCCAAGATCTTTTCCAACAATGGAGTACCATCTTCTGGGTCATTGTAGTAAAGAATATCTCTAGTGATTTCAATAAGGAAAGAATCCAAGACACCAGAGTTCCATTTGTTGAAAACATCACCGATTTCTTTGTTGGTAAACTTACCAACACGCTTTAACAAGTCGTATGCTTCACAAATCAATTGCATATCACCGTATTCAATACCGTTGTGAACCATCTTGACGTAATGACCGGAACCGGCTGGACCAACCCAGTCACAACATGGCTCACCATCAGCCTTGGCAGCAATGGATTGGAAAATTTCCTTGATGTGAGGCCAAGCGTCTGGGTGTCCACCAGGCATCAAAGAAGGACCGTAACGGGCACCTTCTTCACCACCAGAAACACCGGAACCAACGAAAAGAATTCCTTGTTTCTCCAACTCTTCGTAACGACGGTTGGAGTCTGGGAAATGGGAGTTACCACCATCAATGATGATGTCACCCTTTTCCAAGTGAGGTAACAATTGCTCAATAAAAGCATCGACTGGCTTACCGGCCTTGACCAAAAGAATGATTCTTCTTGGTCTCTTCAAGTTGGCAACCAATTCTTCGATGGAACGGGCACCAATGATTGGCTTACCCTTGGCTTCGTTGGCAAGGAAGTCATCCACCTTAGAGACGGTTCTGTTGTAGGCGACGACGGTGAAACCGTTGTCGGCGGCATTTAAAACCAAGTTTTGACCCATAACGGCCAAACCAATCAAACCAATATCACCACTGGCATTGTTAGTATTGTGTGCTGAAAGATGGTTCTGGACAACCGAAAGACGTTCCGAGGCAACCATGATTGTGTTTAGGGTCTATGGGGATGAGAATTGTGAATGATTTATAATGTAGGCCTGACAGATGAAATTCAAAAGTGATGGTGAGAACCTAGACTATAAGTAGGAGTAGGCAATTTTTCAACTAATGCGTGTCGGCCAAGCGGGGGGGAAGTGATATAATACCGCGAATGCGACCAACACTAGACTGAACTGAACGTGATAAGCAACCAGAATCAAATGACATGGTCGACACCAGACACGTGCCAGCCCAAGTGATGCTTGATATTTCTGTCCATTGCTCGTCCAAATCCAGTGGCTTCAACTTCCAAACTCATAGTCTAGGCTTCAAATGATAGTAGTAGTAGTAGCGATTGGAGGATCAAGACCTCGGTTCGTTCAACTCATCAATGGAAGCCGTCAATTCATTCCCCACAGCCCCGTGCACAATTCTGGTGGCCCCTGGACCATTTTGATACATACGTTGGAGCAGACATCTTATATATTCTTTATAGTAGGGAAGATGAAAAACGAGGTTCGTAGATGCTGACATCGACCCTCTTATATATCTGTTGGGCTCGCCGGCGGGTGTGTGCAGGAACCGGTGGTACCTCTCTGGGGGGACTCGTTAGTAAGGGGGAATCGAAGCAAATGGAACCAGTGGGTTGGAGCAATTCATTGCAAAACGTTTCCTGATACGTGTCCTTTGTATTGGAGTTGGGGTATATAAGGGGCCCACGATCCCCTTCTAGGTTGGTCCCTTGTCCCCACTTCACTGGGTGCCCTCGACCCCCCGACCCCCTCCCCCGTCTACTTGTACCGTTGCCTAGCGTAGAGACTCGCACGCACTCTAATGAATCGGAGGCAGTTTCGGAAGTGGGAGCACCGATGGCGGAGTTGCTGGCGCCGGTACGCTACACTAGTGCGGTAAGGGTGATCACGGTGTGAGTATGTTCCGTTCCACACGGTACGGGAGCGGCAAATGGCCCGTACCAAGGGACTGGACCCATGGCGGTGGGTTTGATCCAACGTTGCCATCGTCTTCCTGGTACTACATTTCCCTGGTATCCACCGTTACTGCCGGCGTACAAACGTCTGGCGACGGGCTGAACTGACTAATCACGTTGACGTGAGGGTGGAAATTCACTGAATGTTAGTAATCGGTGTTTCTAGACTGAAATGCCCCCACGATGTTGGGGTATAATGGCTGCAAAGTCAATCTTGGGTCGCCTGGGGCTTGCTTGGACTTGAACCCAAAGTGTTGGACAATTGGTAAGATCAGGTGGTGTGAAGGATGGTGCTAAAGGGAGAATCGTACGGCTGAATCAACCCTAGTGCTGTCTAGAGGGTGGTCAGGCAATTCAGTGGTTGATCTAATCAATTAAGCACGTTCTATCTTTGATTACGATACTACTGGCCCATACCCTAGTGTCACTGTTTCCCATTCCCTTGATCTGTTTCTCCAATTGAAACTACACTTTCATCGATCAATAGCACCAATTTTCACTAACAACCCAATTCCTTTACTCCTTTTCTTCTGCCAAATACCTCCTCCACCATTCCCCCATTTCCCTTCGTCCCCTCCTCTAATTCCTCCACTCTATTGATCCAACGTTCCCTCTCTTCCAACCTCTGTCACTACTAATATTTCAGCACTTCTACAATCAGATGGCCGAACTTCCCCTCTCCCCACCTAGTGCCCCACCACTATTGCCCCAACATTAGATGGAATCCCCCCACGAAAAACGGTATTCGTACCGCCACGAGCTACGAGTATGCCATGGTAACCCCCATGAACGTGGAGGTTGTTCGTGTAATCCTTTGGTTGTTCCCCCACAAAATATGGGCACCTTCCACTAAAATTGTTAGTAAATCTAATTTTACTCGAGGTCCGTGACTTCCATCACATGACAAGGTTGCAATCTCTCATACTGATTTTGTACCAAAACTACTGTGGCGGGATTGACGAATTGCTAACACCAATACGGGTAATGTAATTACACATTCACTCTTTGTAGGTTGGGAGGTCATAAGGAGAGCACAAACCGGTAAACAGCGTTGTAGAGATTCTAAGCGTGCTGCGGAAGTTTTTGTTTGCAGCCTAATGAACAATTACTGCAAAATGAAAAAGTCTGGATGTTAGAAATTGATAAATTGAGGAGAACAAGAATACGTAAAATGAGTTGTTGTGTCTTGGTGGTATAGTCAGCAGAGATGTAATCGAGTTGAAGATGCCCATTGATAGAAGTTACAGGTCTCACAGTCGAAGCTGTGGCTATAGATGAAGTCTTGGTATGCAACAGCCAAGAAAGTACTCAAAAAACTTATTAAAAAGGAGTGAACTTGTGGTAACTAAGTAATACAGAGCTCAGAGTGATATCTCAGTTTGGGGTTTTATAACCTAATTCCACAAGCAGAGACCAGAGTTTTGCAATTGCAAGTGTGGAATACATTGATAAGGCTAGAATAATGGGATTGTGTGAAAATTACTGATAGGCAATATTATAAACTCGTGCAAAGGCTATTGAAAGTATTGAACTACAGCGGTAACAACCTTGAGCGCTATCATTGGCTTCATTGATCATAATTTCCTGGACTATTTACTCATCATTCTGGTAGACTTCAAAATTTTTACTTTTTCAACTTCGACGCAATGGTTTTGTTAAACTAAGTAAAAGAGGAGACGTTTACTATATTATCATATATACTAACGTGTTCTGATTCGACCGGATTTTCCATACAAATCCAAACAAAGTATTTCGCTTTATTAATTAATTTTAAAAATTCATCATTCCAAGGCAAAATCAAAAAGAATGGCCATTAATAAGTAGAACAAAAATAGAAAATGGAAATTTGGTCGACGTCTAAACGAAAGACGACTTAAATGATCTGAAAGTTGCGACAAACCTTTCGTGACAAAATTTATCCTCAGGACTTCGTGTTTACAACTACACTATGAGGTAATCCAGAGAAAGTTCCCGGCGTTCCAAGCATTCCTCCAGTTGCCCAGACGGACTTGACGGATTACACCATACACCAATCTAAGCACCGCACTATCCACTAAGACCGATTGACTATTATATGAAATCACGTGCGATGGTATGATTGATGGAGTATAGCTGTAGCAAGGGCCAGTGAAGTCCCGATCCAGGCTTAAAAACACTGCCGGACAGGTGGATTGAAGAGTCTGCGGTTAGTGCACGAGGTTACTGATATTGTTTAAAAGAAGTACGGATCCGGATCCTGGAATTCCATTTTTATTCCTGATTTCCAACCTACCACCCAAAGCTTAGTACCAACAAGCTCTAACAAGAAACACCAACCGTAAAGGACAATAAACAAAGACCTCCATCAAGAAAAACCTTGAATCAGTAGTGGGTGAAAAATTCTTCATATTTACTATAATTTTCACATAGAAAAGTTATTGCTTCGACTGCATTTGCCAAGTTCAAGAAAACTTTGCACCCAAAATCAAAAATGCCTATTCCTCAACCACATGGAGGTCAACTTAACGATCTCGTGATTCGTGATGCTGCAATCAAATCACAGCTTCTTCAAGAGAGTTCGGGGCTTCCATCGTTGGAATTGACTGCTCGTCAATTATGTGACTTGGAATTGATTCTCAATGGTGGATTCTCTCCTTTGGCGGGGTTCCTTAACGAAGAAGACTACAACTCGGTGGTTTCTGGTTTGAGATTATCTTCTGTCAAGGGCCCCTCTGGGAAGGGCTTATTGTGGCCCATTCCCATCACTCTTGATGTTAATCAAGCCACCGCTTCCAAGTACTCCGTTGGAGACAGAATCACTCTTAAAGACTTGAGAGATGAAACTCCTTTGGCTATTTTGACCGTGGAATCCATCTACAAGCCCAACAAGCAGCTCGAAGCTGAAAAAGTGTTTAGAGGTGATCCAGAACATCCTGCCAACAGATACTTGGCCGAAACCGCCGGTGAAATATATATTGGAGGTTCTCTTCAAGGATTGGACTATCCTAAGCATTACGACTACTATGAATTCAGAAAGACCCCTACCGAATTAAGAAAGGAGTTCGAAAACCTCCAGTGGAACAACCAACACATTGTCGCTTTCCAAACCAGAAACCCAATGCATAGAGCACACCGTGAATTGACCATTAGAGCTGCCAGTGATATCGGTGAAAAAGGTAGAATTTTGATCCATCCAGTGGTCGGTTTGACCAAACCTGGTGACATTGATCACCACACTAGAGTCAAGGTCTACAAGCAGATTTTACAAAAGTTTCCCGATGGTTTGGCCACTTTATCCTTGTTACCATTGGCCATGAGAATGGGTGGTGACCGTGAAGCATTATGGCACGCATTGATCAGGACCAATTACGGTGTGGATCACTTTATTGTGGGAAGAGACCATGCTGGTCCTGGTAAAAATTCTCAAGGTGTTGATTTCTATGGTCCATATGATGCCCAAGACTTGTTGGCCAACTACAAAGACGAATTGACCATCAAGATTGTTCCATTTAGAATGGTCACCTACTTGCCAGAAGAAGACAGGTATGCTCCAATTGACACTATTGATCTTACCAAAGTCAAGACAGCCAACATCTCCGGTACTGAATTAAGAAACAAATTGAGAACCGGAGATGAAATCCCAGCATGGTTCTCGTACCCTGAAGTGGTGAAGATTTTAAGAGATACCAACCCACCAAGATCTTCCCAAGGGTTCGTCATTATTATTGATAGTAATGAAAAAGCCGGTGACTACTTGAGTTTTGCTTTGCAATCAACCTTGAACCAATTTGATGGGAAAAGAAGAATCACCAAGTTGACTGACCAAGTTGATTCTGAAATCATCAACGAGTTGGTCCTTGCTGGATCCGGGGTAATTTTGCCCACCAAGTCTGCAGAAATTACTTCCAAGACCAAGTCCGTCGTTGGTTCTGGAAACACTCTTGTGGTCAAGTCCCTGGGTCAATTGGGTGAAGGTGAATTTCAATTGGTTGAAGATTTGAGTGTGGTGATTAAGCAAATCGTCAGCTACTTGCATGAACAAGGGTTTTACTGAATGCTAGTATGATGTATACAATATGGGCACCCATTACATATTAGATAGAATTAGAAGCTTTCTCTGTATAGACATTTTTCTACAGTTTTCTTCATTAGAGTCGTAATGATTATAATAAATAAATAAATAAATAATTAACTGAATGAAAGTGTAAATAACCCGATCAACATCGATTCAACTAGTATTAAATTTTTGGGAAGTCATATCAATTGGTTGATTAGTGAGCCATCTTCAACAACTAACCCTACAAGAAAATTGCATGATTGTGAAGATTCTGTTTCTGTCACTTTTCATCTCCATTCTTGTTCCATGAATTTTTTCCACTTCTTACTCTGTTTGATGTCTTATTTCTTACTTTGGCTTAAATAAGTAGCCCTTGATTTCAAAGATTCGGCAAATCCCATAGCAATAGGCCAAACTGGTGCATCAGCCAAGATCCGGATCCCCAAATAAAGCGACTTGATTGAAAGTTTGTCACTCAAAATTTCCCTTCCAATTTCCTGATCAATTTTTTTGGCTTCCTTACTAACATTGTCGCCAACGAAAGCTTCTTTTTTCTCAATCAATTGTCTCACTTTCTTCAACCCATCATCTTGTTTGATATACTTGAAGGTGTTTCCTTGTTTCGTAAGTAATTCTGAGTAAGAAGACTTCAATAGAGGACTCAAAATATCTTCTACCTTCAATAATATACCTTCACATTCAATCCAATGTATCAATTCGAATTCTGTAAGAGGATATTCCTTATCTCCAACCTTGCTTTCCAAAACATTCATGTAAGAGGAGATAATCAAAATTGAAACGAAGATACAGGAAACAAAGAAAACCGGACATCTTAGTGAGCACTGTTTCAAATCATCCTCTTCACTGTTGATGCTCTTGATATTCAAAATCCATAATTGGATGATCTCGATACAAAATGGTATAGTTTGCTTCATAGTTTCATACTTTACTTCACCATTCGTCAATTGGTTCAATTGATGGTTCATCGAGTTCCAGTCCTTGGTGAATATTTTTGCAAATATAGGGTTTAAATTGACTGTCAACTTTATCCGGACGAGATAATATAATGGGAGAATCAATTTCAATTCATTGTGAACATTGAGAACACCACAGTTAGCAGAATTAAGGAGAAGCACGCCATCATTTTTAATATACTTCAACTCCCATGACTTGACGAGATGTTCCAAATCTGGTTTGTGATTCATTTTCCAGTCCAAATAGTTGAACGGCTGTTTTGTTCTCGAATATTCTGTTTGTACACTCTCGTGGACATACATCAAAAGAGAAAGTAGATTGTTGAACGAAAGATGTTGTTCTTGAGCAACTTTAGCACCGCTATTATCTTTCAAGTAGTCGACCAACTCGGTAAACAGTTTTCCATTACTTATCTCAATCAAAGAGTGTTCCAATTTGTTTATTTTCACTTTGTTGTACCAATCGAGAGAGTTTTCACTCCTCCACAAATCCTCTTCGAAGCAGTGATTACCACTTTTTAATAAATCTGAATCACAATAGATTGGAAGACCTCCGATTGAAGCTCTGAAACTTTGTAGCATATAGAAAACATGTATTGTTCGGATTCTAGATTGTGCCATGATAAAGTAATCAAAACTGTTTTGAATTGTTTGCTTATGTTCATTGGAAAGGTCAACATGGGCATGGATATCGGCTGGAGGTACGCCTGACTTCTCCAATGCGTCTAAACCCTTAGGAGGAATCAAAAAATGCTCTAATGGTTCATTGAAATTCGTGGATTTTATTAAACCAATCATAGACTTGATTTGTTTTGCGGTAATGTCAATCATATTAGGTTCATCAAAAAACATTGTAATAAAAATATGCAAAACCAAACATTGATGTGCCATTAAGGGCACTTTTTTAAATTGTAAGTTGTCCAACGTAATTTCTTTCTCAAAGAAGTTTTGAATATGAAATTTCGATAATCCGAACAACAACAATGTGTTTGTATCATGGTACGAGTAAAGGGCTCCAATTGATGCCATCGATAAAATCAAAGGAATATCTTCAAACTTATCAACCATTGGATTTTTCAATGATGGCAAATGAATGAATGGAAAATATTTGTTAAATTCCAATTCATATAATCTCATATAGTGATTTAAATCTTCCGTTGTCGGAAATTGACTGTCCGATAAATTGCTAATGCTGATGATTCGTTTTCTAAAGTCTTCAGTAATGAAGTTGAAATCATTTAAAAGAGTGTTATCGAAAGTGAATTCAAAGTCCAATGGCAACATTCCATTGGCTTGACCAGCTAGATTAGTACTTGAAGCATTAGGAGTTGGACCTCTTGAAATAACCTTAGGGTTCATTCTTTTTACCAAATCGATCTGTCTAGATCTAAACAATGAAGAAATTTCGTTCAATTTCCCGAAGTCTGCATGCGAAGGTAATGTAGGGACCTGATTTACGTTTGCTGCTGTTAATTTGGGAGAATTAATCAATGATGGGGTTTCAATGAATCCAATTTGATGCGATGCCAAAGGAAAGTTAGTCTCATAGGGTGTATTGATTATTTCCTTCAACCAATCATCGTCTTGAGTCATGTTTAAAGATATGGCGTGCATATTTCCTGGTGTGGTACCATTAAAAGATAATTGACTCTTGAGTTGTGGAGCATTAAATGAAGGGTTTTGAGCTAGCTTAATCTCAGTCGAATTAGCGAAAGTGGTTCCCGGCATTTCAAATTTGGCCTTTTTCAATGGTAGTTGTTGTTCCATGCTACCGTCCTGTTCTTTCTTGGATCTTGCCTTGAGCTTTTTGCTCTCAACAATATCTGCTTGTAAATTAATTCCTTTGGAACCTTTAGAGCCACTGTCAAGAGCATTTTGAGCTTGTTCCATGTTCATGAAATTAGGAGGGTTCATATCATACTCGAAGGGGGTCATTCCTTTTAAATGGTGGGGATGGCTGGGGTTATGAAACTGAAGAGCTGCAATTGCACTCGACGTATGAGTTACCCCATTTCCAGGTGTATTTCCGTTTGAGCCATGGTTATTAGTCGTCATACCATCAAGGAAGAATTGTTGTAGGTTTTTCAATGATCTTTGTTTCGAAGTAAGCTGCGAGAAGGAAGGAGAACCAGCCCCCTTATTTCTCTCAGCAGAACTACTCAAATCAAGACCATCGAGATTACTCCAATCCATGGAACCAAGAGAATTGAGATCCAACCCAGAGAGCAAAAGGTTTTTGGAGGTAAGCTCATCGGACCCGTTTTGTTGTGTGAAGTCCAAATTGAACGGCACAGTCTCCCCAAACATCAAGTTTTGTTGTTGAATATTTTTTGCATCTTTGAGATTCGTGTATGAAGAGCCTGAGACGGCAGAGAACGACGCATGACGAGTTTGTGAACCAAGTAAGTGATTGAAATGAGAATTCTTCGACATTTCCGAGGACATCAATTTATGGTGGACAGGATGCTCTTTCGTCTGTAAATACGCAGGAATGGGGTTGGGCTTTTGAGGTGAGTCCCCAGTGGGCGAGTTTCCTGATTTTTGGAGACTAGCAGCAGTGGGAGGAGTATTTTGGCTGGAATTCGTGGGGATTGGTGAAGGAATTGAATTTGGCGCAGGCAGCACCTGAGAATTAGAACTATTGATGTAATTGTTGGAGTTGTTGAATAACGCTGTACGGAACTGAGGGACAGCACCATTATTGTAGTTGAACTCATTTGATTTTGGCGGCGAATAGAGCTGCGTGGGACCGCGCAGTTTATCCATTTCATCAAAGTTGGTTATGGAAGTACTGCCAGTATCAGGTCCGCCTCCAAGGTCCGGAGTGGCTCCGTTGGGTAAAGGAGCTGAGTTTTCGGTATTGTTATGGAGTACAATGATATGTTCATCCAAGTCCTTGGAGGAACCTCGCCGCATGATATTGGGCAAGGTGGTGTGCAACTTCTGCTGGTGCCTTAACACCAAATCTCTCCGAGCAAAGCACCGACCACAGGCCGCACACTGGAATGGTTTTTCATTGGTATGGGAGCGTTCATGACGCTTGAGGTGTTCGAGCCGGGCAAACGCTCGCGTACAGATCGTACACATGTGAGGTCTAGGTTTGTCTGTTTTGATTTGTTGGGACTTTTTGGGGATAGGTTGCGTGGCCGTCAGAGTGTCCATGGTGGAAGCTGAGGGTGTAGACCCCGTGGAAACGGGGGATTTTGACGACAGGTCGGAGTGGGAAGCCATGGCGATGTTGGTCTAGAACTTACCGGAGTGGTTCAAGGTTTTTTGGGACCCGTTTTTATTGATGTTTCTGGTCACCTTTTTACAGTCTTTTTCAAAGTGTTGAGCTGAGAATTCTCGAGTTTCCTCAAGCCGATTTGGAGATTATTTTTTCGGGGGAAATCCAAGGAGAGTCACGGGGAAAGGACGAGACGACGGAGACACGTAGCTTGACTATATCCTTTGAGACGGTCCGTGTCAGTAAATGTGGTTCCCTGACTAGGTTATAGGTGTGTGGTTCCGGTAGTGAGGTATCAAATTTTAATTTTCTGGAGTACAGCGACATTGAGCGTCAGGTAATAATAGGCCCCAGTTTGGGGTGCAAGATTTTTTTTGTTTGGGGACGCTTTTGGGGCCGCCGCATCACGTGAGGCGGTGACATATCAATGATGATTGGACAGAATATGATGCAACAGAGATGGTTGTGAAGGCACAAGGTACGGATTGCATGGCGGGTGATGGCCGGACCGCAGTCGGAATACGAATTCATCCTGGAACACATAAGTCCGACGGCTTGTCTGTGTCAGGGCTGAGGAATAAGGGTGCTGGTGAGCGATTTTTCGGAGAGTTGCCGGAGTATTGGAGGCGTGGGGAGAACCTGCAAAAGACAAATGGAAAATGGAGTAAACCTGCAAACACAACCTCGAACACCAACATCAACATAAGGCAGGTTTCAAAGGGTGCAAATAGATGGAGAGTCGAGGTCTAGACCAATAGCGGACTATTACCGGACTAATAGCGACATTGGTGACAACCAGCTGTGGGTGTGGACACTGTTGTTCACAAAAATGTCTCAAAATCGGACTTCGTATACTTGTATGTATCCAATAATACCGGAGTCACTAAACCTGTAACAATAGTGACAATGCCAATGCTATTGCCAATGCCAATGCCAAAAATATTGTGAAAGTGCACTTTGCCAAGCTGCAGAACTACCCTGTTGTATCCACACTCAACTTGTGAATCCCCCATTTCCATTCCCGAACTGCAAATGTTTGTGGGCGCAGTTTGCAGTTTGCGGTTTGCGCTCTTTTTAACTTGCCGACCATGCCGCCGACCACGTCTCTATTAAAACGTTCGCTACCTTCCACGCGTCAGTGATTCTCGTTAGTAAAAGACGAGTATGCCGGTACTTTTCAGTCCGCATCGTAATATTCATCACACCGCCGGTACGCTCCCTAGAAGTGTCGCCAGGCCAGCCACCGTCTCGCTAGTGCTATTGCTGGACTCCATTTCTTGCTTCGTTTCTTCAGCTGGCTTCTTCATCCAGGCATTCAAGTTCTTATATAGAAACATACGAGTGGGGCATGCGGCTATCACATGCGGGGTCGGCTGGAATTATGCCTGGTTCCGTTCAACCTATCCACTGATTCCATCGAGGTTCTGGACCGTGGTTGTTGTAGTGGGGTTAGGGGGGGGTATTGGTTTACAGTACGTGCCGACGGGAGATCGGGTCTACTTCTCGGCTTAATCTGTACTTTTTTCTAATAAAAACGATCACGTGACGCGCAATCCGGTGATCTAGATCACGTGACTGAAATTTAGGCTACCGAATTCAGCAACGCTAAGATGACAAGAAATAAGCGCGGTGGCGTAGTGGAAGCGCGCAGGGCTCATAACCCTGAGATCCCAGGATCGAAACCTGGCCGCGCTATTGAACATTTTCTTTTTGATTTTTAGCATCATATGTTGGATGAACATAATTTTATTTAATTTTAGATGCCAGTTTCATTATGGATCCCAATCCGGGTAGCGCTTCACCTTTTTTTTAATATTATTGTACGAAGCTTGGAGTCCATTTTTTGATTAATCCTCCTTCAGTCAATCTAATCTAACGATCGGTGATAAAGCTTTTATTAGTGTTTTATGACTTTAATTGACCTAAATCATTCCACCCGGTTTGTAAGCCTTTTTCGAAGTCACTTCAGTGGAACACTTCTACCACTTCAAACCAATGAAAAGTTTTCTTCCGTGAAGTTGAATATTTTCTAACTTTCGGTGCTTTCCGGTAATAACCATAGGCAGGTTGACGATTGCTTATTATTACGCAACACAAACTGAGAATTGACGGCTAGCGTTAAGGGAAGACTTTACAAATATGAATGTTACTGGTGTAAAGCCCTAATGTGGGACTAAAAAGGGAGACGAAGTCGTGAAAAAGGTGCAATTAAACTCTAATAAGTTGCATATTATAGCTACTTCTTGTTTCTTTATTATAGTTATATTTGTAGACCTTAAATGGTGGTGGCTTTTCCTAAAAGTTGAGTGTCTACCCTCAATCTTCCATTCGCAGCCACTTCACCAGTGTGGAACTATGCACTCGCACTATCGACCCGATGAAAAAAATCCTGCGAAAATCTGTATCAAGGACATAGATGGTCTTTCTTGTATACCTCCGAACACACTGTATACCTCGACGTTCTCGACCCGATAAAACCCCTACAGGTGTATAGAACACATCCCCAGGTTCATTGTGCAAAAAAAACCACATTCGTACGACTTCTGAGTGTTACGATAATTAAATCAAGCCAATATTTGCTATTGTGGAGAAGTGACACACTATAGTCATCACACGAACCTAATCACCACTTAGTCAACCAACTTGATCAACAACACCAAGCTTAACAGTCTCAGACCACCACCACTCGATTGATTTGACTGAGTTGACTGCTATTAACACCCAACCCCAAAGCATCACACTACTTCATAGTCTTATCTAATATGAGAGAACTCATTTCCACAATAGTTGACGAGGGATTTCAAATCGCCAGTGTGTTCTTCGTATTGGCAGCATTTTCTATAGCCGTGCTTATGGCTCTTGTGGTCTGCGTGTGCAAGCTTTGCGTCTACTATTCGGACCGTGACGAATACACTCTCCTTGAATCAGACGAGTATAGCCATGATGTTCCCAGAGAGTTTCTCAATGATGAAGAATCGTTGATTCAATTGGCCAATACATTCGATTTCACCAATTTGTCGCCCGAAGAGCAGGGTGCCTACTTGAAGGGCCAGGAGTTTTCGAAGCTCAATCCTCCCAACTTGAACCATACAAGAGGAAGATCATACACCACTGTGACCGATGACATCATTAAGGATTGTGGGGTCACAGCTTTTCATTTCGAAAACGACGATAGCGAGATCTTGAATGCTAGATACATTGTGGCTGACAAAACTGAGTTGTATTTCAACAACAATGATTTACCCTACTCAACAGCCACCGCTGCACTTAATTATTCTTTACCAGTCAAGAACAGATTATATTCAGACACCGTCTACTTTGAAACAAAGATCTATGAATATAATGCCAATAACCCCAATGGCCACTTTTCCATTGGGTTGATTACCAAGCCATACCCCTCTTCGTTCAGATTACCGGGTTATAATAACTTTTCTATTGGGTACGAATCAACTGGTAACTTGAAAATCAACAAGCCATTTCCCACTCCTTTACAACAACATCAAGGCGAACAGAGTGAATACAATGCGTTGGTTTTGCCTCCATTACAACAGTCTGATATTGTCGGGTTCGGTTATGTTGTAAGTTCGGGTACAATTTTCATCACTCGCAATGGTAAGAAGTTACTTGATGTAATGAAGGGATGTTTTGTGGATATGTATCCAGCTGTGGGATGTTTTCTGACTAACGCCAAGTTTCAAATAAATATCGGACAATTGGGATACGTGTGGGTTGAAGCCAATGTTCGTAAATATGGATTTGTCTCTAGATCTGACTTCAAAAAAATCAAGGGAGACCGTGGATTAGCAGCATTGCCACAGTATGGACTGTTGACAGAAGAAGGTTCAGATGGTGATAAGATACTTGATAGAGGCGAAGAGTTGCCTCCGAGATACCCTGAGGATGAATTGGACTTTTTTGGAAGATCTGCCAAAGATATTGTCAGAGCGGGATCGTCTTCCAAAGCTGGTCAATTAGACAGCGAGAAATATGGGGACGAAGAAAAGGAGGATGAAGATGAACTCAAAGATTTGAACCATAGCTCTTCGAAAGTTACTAATGAAACCGAAGAAGAAATGAACTTGAGAGAAAGACGATACGAGCAAAGTACTCACGATATCGAAGAAGGTACTCCTATCCCAGTTGAAGAAGATACACCAGAAGCCGAACCGGAAACTGTGGGGGATGCCGAAGTAGAAGATAGCAGTGTGACTGGTAGCAGCAAGGATGGCACACCCGATGTGGAGAACAAGGATGGAACTCCAACGCCCACCGCAGGCTCGAGTAAAAGCAAGAAAGGTGGAAAGAAGAAGAAGAAGGCCGGCAAGAAAGGAAACAAGAAGAAGGGAAGGAAGTAATACAAGGAATCGTGTTTAGATAAAGCAAGTCATCCTTACGGTGGACTTGTACTATAATACATAGTAATTTGAACATTGGTTTATTTAATGAAACCGCAAAGTGTAGTATTGATTTTTGGTAATTAGAATCAAGTATCATGTCAAAAAACTCAGTTGTACTTGCTGAAATAACAAAAACAAACCACACACATCTCTTGACTATTCATTGATAAGTGGTTGCAAAACAAAAAAATAAATGGGGCATACTGGGAATTGAACCCAGGGCCTCTCGCATGTTTGTGTACAACCAGTAAACTGGAAGAAACCCAAAGCGAGAATCATACCACTAGACCACACGCCCATTTGTGGAAATTTTTTTGAACAGGTTTTTCAGGTCAATCATAAATCACGTGTATTTTGTCACGGATTTCAGTTTTTTTATCTAAAAAATAATCAATATCGTCAAGCCCTTTCACTTTGATAAATAACTCTATTTTCTGCTAATTAGCAACGGAATTTACGCTCTATCTCTATATATAAATATGATTCTTCAAAGAATAGAACAATTTCCCATTCAAAAAAACTGTTTCTGCATTTTCCCATTTTAAGATGATATGCAAGAATTATGTTATGAGTAACAACCTTTCATTACGATGATTGATATTAGTTAAAATCATATGCTGAAGTGGAGAGAGGAATGGCTTGATTGACCTAGCGTGGTAGTATTGATCCGTAAGATTTTCAAACCTTATTGGAAGGAGCAGCCAAATATTGAGGTTAATATGAGAATATTGCAGGCTGATTTGATGAATCACTGAGAAAACGATATTTTTAAGTGAGCCGATGATGATGTTATAGGGAAGAAACTCTAATTTCAGAATTTGCATCAATTTCTTTCTTTCGGTTGCAAAAAGTCAGTCAAGTAGTAGGCTCGCTTGCTCTTGATATTTGGCATTGTTGGTTGGCTTCTGTTCCTGAGGTCGAAGTACTGGTACGAGCGTAAGGGTATAGTCAGATTTCCAGTGGGAACAAAGGGTAAGCGAGTATCTTATTGTTGAAATAGTCAGGGGGACGGATCAATACAATCAATAGGCCACTCGTATTGTCCTGCATAGCACTATAGTGTAATAAATCAATTGATGTGAGTAAAATTGGACAAGTTAGGGTGGGGTTGTGGAAACGATTTATGGATGACCAAAAGCTGGGAAGGGTTATGTATTCTGGCATTTGAAAGTGATGTGTGTTGAGCAAAATCCATCAAATTTTGAGGTGAAGACCATTGCAAGCGATAGTGTGTACTGTCGAAGCAGATAAGCAGGGTTGGATAAGAGAAGGACCTAATAACGTAGTGAACAGATGGAACGGGGTGGGTTGCATAGTCTAAAGACGGTACTCTATTCTCTCCTTGCTTAACAAACCCTGGTCAACGTCCAATTGTTCTGTTATTGAGCTATTGTTCAGATAGTTACACATACGCGTCTGAGATTGGACGTGTTTGGAACTTGAGGCTTGAAGCAAGGAGGTCAAGCATTTACGAGGGTGCTCCCCGGTGGGAATGATACGGCTGCCAGGGTGACGAGGCGGTACCATACATTAGATCAAGCGGCTTAGTAGACAGACAGATCGCCCTAGACCCTCAACTTGAGTATGGCCCTATTCATTGGAGTGAAAGATAAGAAAGAGTACGAAGCCCGTAGACGCGTCAGGAGCGCAGAGTGGTGGAGCCCACAAAGGTTTGGCAGGTCAAGGGCTTCGGAGTCACCCACGGGGTGTGTCTCTGGGAAGAGTAGGAGGAAGAGGAAGAAGAGGAAGAAGAGGAGAGAAGAACTGATAGTTACGAGACGTATAGTGTTGGGATAATAACACCATACGGCATATAGAAGTGGGTATAAGTAAGATGAAAAAAGGTAACGTGATTATCGTCAAAAGCTGAGTGAGTCAGTTGGCCAAGACCTACTCCAACCACAATTCAGCCTAGGAAACACGCGGTGTTAGTAACCGTGAACCAACGCCGTGATCCTGGTAGGATTATTTTATGTCTGTTTGGTGTGGTCCGGGAATGCTTCGCGTGATTGGCGACGGGTGCAAGCTATGACGTTGATTGGAAAGGGCACAGAGAGTGAAGGGAGTGAAAAGTGCACAGAATGCGAAACGACACAGAGAGAAAAGGGAGTATTACAAAAGATGTAGGGAGAATGAATAAGGAGAAGAGTAAGGAGAAGAGTAAGGAGAAGAAGTTAGGGTGGTTAGCGTAACAGTCGCTCGGTAGGGATACCCTATTTGATACTGACTAATTACTCTGGGTTACGATTCTCATACCCTCGTACCAACTAACCATCGCCCACCGCGCTCACGTAAATCCCACCGCGCTATTCACACACGCCCTTCACCTTGGCTGGGTGGCTCCTGCACGCCCTACCTCCCTATCAACACAACAATTTTATCATCATCACCTGTTCTTTCTAGGGCCACCACCACCTTCTCCGTAACATCCATCGTTGTTCGGCCTCCCATCACGCGTATACCCCCGCTGGCTCCTGCTTCGCTGAGAAAGTGTTTCGGTGAAAAAAATCGACTCGAAATCCTCTTTTGATCGTTCGTGAGAGTCCACTTCTGGGTCTTTTATCATTACTATTGAAAACGTCCATACGAGATCTATTGCTACTTAGTGGTTGAATCCAGTATCACAGCGTTACTTCAAGCTATTTTGCTATTTTTTACACCCTTTCGACGCCCTTTTCCACCGCTTTTTCACCTTTATTTCACCTTCCACGGTTGTGATCTACAACACGTCTAATTTTTCACCATGTTCAATATCTCGCCTCGAAGAATGGCCTCGCCCTTCTATATCCTTATTCTCCTTGTTCTGGCGGTGATATTCTTCAACGTGTTCTTCTACCACAGTTTCTACGAAGCCAAACCGAGAAACCAGCTCCAACAAACAGTCAACCATGTGGATAATGAGGAGTTCATCGACAACCTCATGACAGAAATAAAACTGGCAAAGGAACTGGAATTATTGTTCCAGCTCCAAAAGGATATCAATGAAAACAACTCGGAAAAGTTTTTGCAAGACTTGAAGGCCCAAATACGTGCCAATTTCTCGGCAGAATACAAAATTTCGTTGCAGAACAAAATCAACGAGGAATATACCCAGGAATACTACGAAGAAAAAAAGATTCTTTATGATATCTTCGATACTTTGAAGGGGGACTACTTGAGGGAAAATGCCAAGGATATCAAAGAAACAGCTATTCTTGAAACCCTTCAGTCTCTAAACCTTGAAGATACCCCTCCAGGGTTTTCCAAGAAAATAACCGAAAAATTACAGCAAAAGCTCAATAGAGGTGAGTGGTACAAAAATATCATTAAGAATATCCTTGTCAAGCATGGTCCAACTGATATAGAAGAACTCACCGATGCTGAAAATGGGTCTCCCATAAATGGCAAATACTACAGAGATGTACAATCCCCGGTCCATTCCAAAGAATATCTTCTCAAAGACCACGTTAATATTGATCCAGACAAGTTCAAAAAACTTCAATCCAAACATGATGATTTTGTTGCTGCTATAAAGAGACTTGATGAACCACCAAGAGAATTTGTTAATGGTGATGGTATCGTCATTTCCGGTGGTGGTGTCTACTTTGGCCTGGCTTTGGTAGCCATTGCCCAAATGAGAGAAATGGGTTCCAAGTTGCCTATTGAACTTATTATCAATGATGAAGGTGAATACGACGCGCAAATCTGTGAAGATTTACTTCCTAACAAGTTCAATGCCAAGTGTATCGTCATCGAACGCGAAGTTGGAAAGGATCTTCTTGATTCCTTGCATCTTAAGAAGTTTCAAATGAAAATTTTTGGTTTATTCTTCTCTTCGTTTGATAACATTATAACAATTGATGCTGACAATATGCCAATCAAAAATGTCGATAATTTACTTCGTTCTGAACCATACCTTTCCACCAAATTCATCTTGTGGCCTGATATTTGGCACAAGGGTGTCTCTCCACAATATTACGAGCTTGCCCGTTTCAAGGTTGGCAATATTGCTGTACGTAGAGATGGACTTGCAAATGATTGGAATTTTAATGAAAAATATGGAGGTAAGGATTCCGATAAGGATATTGCGTACCATGATTTGGATGGATTGCCTTCTATGATTAGTATTGAAACAGGTCAAATGGTGTTCTCCAAAAGAGCCCACTTCAAGTCGTTCTTATTATCATTATACTACAATATTTATGGTCCTCAATTCTACTATAGGTTGCTCTTTCAGGGTGTTCCTGGTGATGGTGATCGTGAAACGTTTGTCCCTGCTTTGCACTTATTACAAGAACCTTATCATATAGTTCAACATGACTCCTGGTTAGCTGGTTATGATTACATAAACGAAAAAGGTGAGCAATTATTCCAGGAGACTACTATTGTTCAATATGATCCAACCCAAAACTTAAAGTTTTTTGAAGATTGGAAAAAATGGTTGATTGGAAAGAAATTGGATCCTAACTTGTGGCCTCACCAATCCAATTCATATACTCTGAGATTGCTCGACGAATTCAAGAAGAAGTATCACAAAATCAAGTCAAAGGAAATGTTAGATAGTGAGACTGGAGAATTAGTGTGGCAAGATATTGAAGAGAACTACAAATTCCCTGATGTTCTTTTCCTTCACATCCACAAGCCGAAAATCAATCCAATTGAAAATGCAAAGACAGGAAGTTTTGGGATTTACTCAAGAAGAAATTTAGGACTTCACCAAAATTACCCTGACTTTGGAAAAACCGATTGGGAATTGCAATTCCATACAATTGCCAAATGGATTGCCTGTGAAGGTATCACTAGTAAACATTTCTGGAAAGAAATAGCTCAGGTGGATCAGGCTGGCGTTTGTGAAAAGGTGACGAAATACGTGGAGTATTTGAAGAAGGATACCAGGGACGCTCGTGGTGCTAACTTGAGCCTTTTCAAGGATGATAAGAAAGTGGATGAGAGTAAGACTGACAAAGAGAAGGCCACTCACCACTCATAAGAGAGAGTAAGCCCCCACTCAGGGGGAAGGTTGCAAAAGGACTAGCAGAACAAAAATATGCACTTGTGTATTGAGTTAAATGTCTTTTGATGAGCACATTTAGTCCATTGATCTGTTGGTCAATTGTTCCTATAAATCATATCACTGATACATCACCTCAATTCTTTTCAGTCGATTCCTACCATCCATCTTCAATTTTAAAAGCTTTCTTGATAGATTTCCTTCTTCTTGTTCTTTAACATTATTTAATTATCTTGTTCTCTGGTTGAACTGTTCTATATAATTTATATACCCTAATACCACATATGGTTTCTAGATGATTGTAAATGTTTCCTTGATAAATTTTAAATAAGTGTAATTATGCAATTATCATCAGTTGTCTTCGTCTTCATAATCTTCATCTTCTTCACTTCCTGTTTCTTCTTCGCTATCTTCATCACTATCTTCCTCGCTGTCTTCTTCACTGTCTTCACTTCCTTCGCTCTCGTCTCCACTTTCTGCGCCATCGCCAACATCCAACTCCTGTCTGAAGACTTGGTAGCCTCTTTCTTCGAAAAAGTCTTTGATTTCCTCTTCCTTAGCAGGTGGCAAGCTCGTGAAAACGATAGACGATTCACTTTCAAATAAAGGCTTGAAATACTTGTTTAATGCATAAACCACATCATCAATGGTATACTCGTTAAGTTTCAGAAGGAAAAGCTTATTGTAGTCTGGGCCTCTTCTCTTGAACAAATTGTCACTGATTTTACACGAAGCAGCACTGGAGTTTGTATCCTCTTGGTTGGCCAAGGTATTGATGATTGTAGCGATTGCATTTTCAATACTGATCGCATCAATTTGTAATTTCTTTGAAGCATAATCATCAACTATGGTTTTGGCTACCTTCCAAGCTTGGATAGCATCGGATCCACGGTAGATCTGAAATGTGAGCAAACCGGTTTCAATATTTCTTTTAAGGTTAGCTCCATATGCCAATCCTGTACCTCTAATTCCTCTCCAGAATGGTCCTTCAACTGCCACCAAGAACTCACTAGCAAGCGCTATTTTAAAGATATCCTCATCCAAATAATTTGTAGGAATTGAGGTCATTGAAATAAGATGTGTGGATTCTTCAGAAGGTGAAATTATAACATGTGCTACTTTCAGACACGATTTTCCTAATTCCGACTTGAATTGATTGGATCTTGGAAGTTCCTTGAAGGGAACTGGTCCCAATCGATTGGGCCCATTATTCGACTCATGTTCGAATGTCTTGATGAATTGGCTCCACTCAGAAACGGGATTCTCTAAACTAGATACGTTTCCAATCACAAATACCTTGATGTTTTCCAATTGGAATAATTGGTTTGTTAAAGTTTCCAAGTCATTCTTTATATCTTCAAATTGTCCATTGTTGATCTTTTCCAATACTTCCTTATAAAAGTCTTCCGTGTACATTGAATCCTGAGCTTTTCTCAACGAGGATTCTTCAAACATTGTTCTGTATTGTAACGAGTACATCATCAATTCTCCCATTTTCTTCTTATCTGGTAACGAGTTGATAATTTTTTCAACAATAACTGAGATTCTGGACTCTTCAAATTTTCTATATTTGATGACATTTTGAAGCCATTCAATAACTTTGGAGTATTTCTTGGACTCAAACTTTACCTTGATATTTATAAGCTCGAGAAATTCGTTATTGTAGCCATTATCTAATTGCGATTGAAGAACATCTTGTTCGAGACTGGAGATCACCTTTTCATATGGAATGTATTCTCCATTTGGAAGTTCAATTGACAATGAGAATATGTCTTCGATAATAGTCATGTACCGTAACAATTTAGGCTCGATCGTGGTTGAAGAAAGTACTAAATTGATGGTGGTAAATTCCGATTTAAAATCTTCGAAATGAATAAACAAAGGAAGGTCTTTGGCCGACACTGATTTATACATTTCAACATCCTTCTTGATCGCCTTTGCAACCTGGTCGTCTTCAATATAACGAACAAACTGCTTATCATATATGTTTGATTCTGGCACTGCGGTGTAAGATTTGGTTTCGATGAACTTAATTTTTGAAGGGTCTGGCTTTTCAAATCTTGTCAAGAGTTCTTCTGGAATAGGTTTGTCGTTGACCAACTGGGCTTGATCCAATTTATTACCTAATTCAGCTAATCCATCCTTACCGTATTTGGTTTTGATGTCTTTTAAGATCTGTTTGGTTTGCTTCTTTTGAGAATCGTTCAATTTCGATGACGGCTTTCCTAATACAGTTACAGAAAATGCATCCACGAAATATTCCTTGATTAGCTGGGTCCATTGTTCAGAGGTCCATGTCAAGAGCTCGTCATATTCACTTAAGTCCTTGGTCCATCTACCCAAATCTGAACCATCCTTTGCACCATACAAAAATTCGGAAATGGCGATGTTGGAAAACATGATTGGGGATTTTTCGGTGGATGAAATGAACTTCAACCTTTGTTGGGTAATAATCAGCTTCAAGTATTCCAAATCGAAAATTTCCGGGTTCGCATGTTCAGAAATTAATCTTTTGATGATGGTATCAACCTCCTTCAATTTTTCAACGGGTATATCATGGACAGTGAAGTTCAATGCTGTACGGACATAGTCGTCAGTACCATAGTCGACATCGGTAGAGTATGGGTTTTCAATTTCAACCAAGTTACGGTTGAATAAAGAAATAGGACTGTCAGCGAAATAGCCACCAATCATATCCAAGGCGACGTTCTTGAGAGTGTCATTGGCCTCCGGACCGATCCAAGAAATCAAAAGCTTTCCCATACTTTCGTCTTTGTCGGGAAATTCTACCTCTTCAATTACACACTCTGTAAGTACATTTTCATGGGGCGCAGAGTCTACGAACGGACGAGGCAAAGGGTTAGAAGGTAATGGATCCAATTCAGCATCGAAATCAGACATTATCGCCAACAATTCCTGCTCGTCAATTGACCCTGTGATAATCACACACAAATTGTCGGGACGGTACGAACTCTTGTGGAATTGTCTAATTTGATCATTGGTCAACGTTCTTAATTCGGCCATTAAACCCCCAGTTTCCGAGGAGTAGCCCGAGTCTGAACGGTAGAGCAACTCTTGCATTCTCAAGTAGAGTACCGACCATGAATCGGTTTCAATACCCTGCATTTCTGAGAAAACCACACCTTTCTCTTTACCTTGACCATCGATATGGTAAACTTCGGTTAAGCATGCTTCGTCGGTGATGGTGGGGTTGAATAAATGATCCAAGTAGATCGGCAACAAGGTCTTGAAGCCGTCCCAGCCTGCGGTAGTCAAGGTATAAACCGTTTGGTCCACTCCAGTCCAGGCATTTGTAGATGAATAAAGACGGTTCCCAAGGGTGTCTAAAAGACCCTTGTATGGGTATTTGTGGGATCCGGTGAACACAAGATGCTCGAGGGTATGTGGACATCCAGAATTGTTGTTGATTTCGGTGGCCACGGCAAAGTATCCTTCGACAATTGGTGATGGTTGGTTGATATAGGTGATTTGGAGGCCCGTCCGGTTAGAGATGTATTTCGAAATGTGGGACGGGGCATATTCCACCGGGAATGACGTGAGTAGGGAGAAAGTCATAGGGAGCGGTGGCGAACGAGGTAAAGGATATTGATGAGGTTTTAAGGTGCTTTGGGGGAGTTTTGTTGGGACTAAAGATGGTTGATAAATCTTTGTGTTGATGGATGTTGGTGTGGCGGTGGAATGGGATCTAACGAGGAAAACTTCGGGAAACTTGCGGGGGAGGGAGACAAGGGAGCGGAGGATTGAGTGGGGTGGGATTGGGACGGGAATGGTAAGGGTAGCCAGTGGTGGCGATGGTGATGGGGTTATAAAGAGAAGAAAAGCTATGATTTTTCAGTGTGCTATAGATGATGAGTGAGCGCGATGGAATGGTAGGGAGAGCTAGGGAGAGCGCTAGGGAGACTGGGGAAGTTTGGCGAGAGAAAGCGTGTGTATGCAGGCTTTGGCCAATTTAGCGGGAGAATCATAGGCACTTTAGGCAGAGACAATAGCGACAAGTGCTCTGCTAATGAGACATCATGGAGTAGCCACAGTTACTAGAGATAGAGAGAGGAAGAGGAAGAGAGAGCTCTTTGGAGAGAAAAAGTTTCATCTGAAAACAATATAGGCGATGGTGGTACTTAAGAGACAAGTGTGCGCTGAGAATTGTTAGTAGGTCAATAGTTGCAAAATATTCGCTAATTTTACTCTAACTTGTTTACTTTCCTTCTTGATGAAGTACTAGCTTGATAACATGGCTCTGCAAGCATTGGGGGTTATACTCGTGGTTATTATATCAAAAAATTCCCCAAACTTCACCTTTCCAACTGACCCCTTGACTTTTAGCATTAATCTAGCTTATGGAAGTTTCGCACCTTGATGGTCTAGACAGAAACAGTCTAACAACCCACAAAAGAACCAAAGAAAGCAGAGTTGAGTAGATAACAATACTAATTGAAGTACTAATCAGTCCGACGTTGTCTTAATCAGATAAAATCAAAAAAATTGGTATTGATAATATATATTACAGTTTTAAAATCAGAAAACTATAAAAGTTTCAAAATATTCACTTTTAATTGTAATAATTCCATAATATTCACTTTTAATTGTAAAGATTCAACAATTTCAAACGATCAATTGTAAACTTTAGCTCAACTCATATGCAACTAGTTTCACCTTTTCAAACCTTTAAATCATCTCGTTCACTTGTGCACAAGATTACTTTACAGATATAAATCCTACCAAAAATTTAGAAAAATTTACAAAATATTACTACCACCACGTCCAAGCTCCCATTCTCTCCTTAGTATACACTGAGTCCTTAGTGGCTTGTCCTCTTCTTTTATAGTCCTTTTCTATATCTTCTTTTAGTCTTTGTACCCTTTGTTTCATCTCCATGTCACTCCCTCCACCAAACTAACCGGCTGACGTAATCGCCTCTATTAAGAAACGTCACGATCTGGCCCCCACCAGATCAGATCCCTCCACCAAACCCCACCGCGCCCAACCCAAATCGGGATATCAATATCTGCCTATCCTAACCTTACCCCGCGGGTCCTATCTATAAAGTGCCTTACTATAAATATCGCCAGGGTCGTCGATACTTGTCGCTCCAAATTGTGTTTCGAATCCCATTAGCACTTCAACTTGTCAGTGTCCACCACCCACGACATTCCGCCCGTTGTTCATCGTCTAGCATTCATTCAGTCAATAATGTCTCCTCCAGTTCAAACTATTTTGCAACCAGTGGCTCCAGCTACTGTGGCCCCAGGAATCTACACTCCTGTCGTCACCTTCTACAAGGAAGACGGTACAACCATCGACCACGAAACTCAAATTGCTCACGCCAGCTACCTCCAAAAGAACGGAATCGCTGGTGTCGTTGCTTTGGGCAGTACTGGAGAAAATTCTCTTCTTTCCAAGAGAGAAAGAATCGAAATCATTGCCAACCTCCATGAAAATCTTCCAGACTTCCCAATCATTGCCGGTGTAGCCGAAAACAACCTTCAGGATGCTATTGACACTATCCGCGCCTATAAGGAAGTTGGTGCTACCAGTGCCATGGTTCTTCCATCAAGTTACTATGGTCCATCTACCTCTCAAGAAGGTATTTACGACTGGCTCAAGGAAGTGGCCGATGAATCAGCCTTACCAATCTTGATCTACATTTACCCAGGAGTCTGTAACGGACTCCAGATCTTGCCAGACACCGTCAAGAAATTGTCATCGCATCCAAATATCATTGGTTGCAAATGTACCCATGGAGACGTTCAACAATACGCCAGAATTGGCCTTGACGAGGAAATCGAAGCCAACAACTTCGCTTTGCTTTCTGGATTTGGTCAGTTACTTCTCCCATTGCATGCTCTTAACGGTAAGGGAGTCATTGATGCTCTTTCCGGTGCATTCCCAAAGACATTCGTTGCCTTATTCAAAGCCTTGGAATCGGGCGATAAGAAAACCGCTCGTAAGTTGCAATTTGTTGCATCTGAAGCTGAAGAGATGGGTGCAATGGGAGGATTCTTAAGTATGAAGAGAGCCATTCGTGATAACCTCGGATTTGGAGAATCTCTCGTGGGAAGAAAACCTTTGAACCATCCAATTTCAGATGCTGAATGGGAAAACAAATATAAGAGGTATTATGATTTGATTAAGAAAGTTGAGGATACCTTATAGATAGCAATTTCATAGAACCAATCAGTTGAGGCTAGTTTTCTGGTAAAGCTAGGTTGAAATGTATAAAGAGAATACTTGATAGTTGTACGCTAAATAGGCTGAAATAGTATAGATTAGTCACTTCAAAAATGAGGTACCGATGGTATAGACAAAGCGATGTAAAAATTTGAGGCTTCATTGAATCATTTCTGACAAGCTAACCATTTCTAAACCAAACCATGATAGCTTTCCAATGTGTTGCATCAAGTTTCACCCAGTTCACCCATGCCCTCTGAAGAATAACGAGGTCAATCTGGTAAATAGTAAAGCCATCGATAACAATGTCGTCCAAGGGTAGTGATGCAACTTATTCTTCGCAATACATCAAAGAAGTACAGCACCACATGTAATTCAGATTCATATATGTTTACTTTTACCTCAGCCAATAGACGTTAGAAAGTGATTTGAGTTTGTAAGTTTTGGGGAAGCTTCATACATCCAGAGGTCACTGAGTTATTTGAACTTCTTGATTGATATATAACCCTTTTAGCCCATAAACCTGGCAGTTCCATCTTTTCATGCACAATAGTATTTTCAAAACATCCTCACCACCCATAGCATTACGTATGGTAATATCGCAATCCTAACTGTGCATACCAAGGGTTGTTTAGCTGGATTTTGATCACATTGGCAGTCAAATGTCTCCTTATCTAAATAGTCAATACTCCAGAATCGAGGAATAGCGCATCAATAGTTCCGCTACTGCTTGCCGGGAACCCTGAGTCGAAACCTGACGGGATCCGAATCCCTAGTCGCTGTTTTCATAACCATTTCTCATATCCAGTCGCACACCAATTGGACCCTCTTGTCCCTGTGACTTGAGGTGATTTGGTCGCCTTTATATATTGATATCCCGATAAGAAAGGCCGGGACCCTTATCAACATTTTTTTGTACACGATAAGACAATTGGAATCACTAACTTGGGGTGCTAACAATAAAGAATCATTATCGCCAACAGACGGCATAGGTTCGTAACGAAAGTTTCAAGATCGTCAACTCATAAATCAAGGTCGTCTTTTAATCGCCTCTTTTCCATTTCTCCATTTGATCTACTTCACACTTATTTGACACCACTTACCCATAATGACCGTCATTGATCCCCCATACAAGCAAATAGCTGCCAAAAAAGTCCGCTTAAGGAACGCCAACTTCAACAAGGAATGGTTGATCCAAGAGTCCCAGCTTCCCTCTGCTGAAGTGAAAGATGTGACCCAATGGATCACGAAGTCTGGGTATTTAAGTGCCTTTGAGATCGAAATCACCGAGTCTAATGCTTTGACAATCGTCAACAACATCAAGTGCAAAACCTGGAGATCCGTCGAGGTCACATCAGCGTTTTGCCACCGTGCCTCGATTGCCCATCAATTGGTCAATTGTTTGAGTGAAGTTTTCTTTGATGAAGCTTTGGAATCGGCAAGACAATTGGATCATTATCAAGACACCCATGATGACGTTTTGGGACCCTTCCACGGCTTGCCAGTTTCTTTGAAAGACAATTTTAACATCAAGGGCCAGGCAACAACCTTGGGAATAGTCAATTGGTGTTTCAACCCCGAGAAATTCGAGACAGATGCGGTCTTGGTATCGATGTTAAGAAAGTTGGGTGCCGTTTTATACGTCAAAACCAACGTTCCAGTAGCAATGATGATGCCTGAATCCAATAATTATATCTACGGATATACAACCAACCCAATGAACCGTGCCTTAAGTGCCGGTGGATCTTCAGGAGGAGAAGCCGCGTTACTTCGATTGAAAGGGTCCCCAATAGGTGTTGGTTCAGATATCGGGGGCTCTATCAGAATCCCTGGTTCTTTTCAAAACTTGTACTCTTTAAAGCCAAGTTTGGGGAGATTTCCTACTTATGGCTGCAGATCAGGATTACCCGGGTTTGAATCGGTCAATAGTATCAATGGACCACTTAGTACTTCCCTTGAATCCCTTGAGTTATACTGCAAGACAATAGCTGGCGCCGAGCCATGGAGATATGACCCCAAAGTTATTAATATACCTTGGAGAGAGGTAGAATTGCCAGAAAAGCTTAACTTTGCATTTTGCATTGACGATGGTAATGTTCGCCCTACACCACCAATTCGGAGAGGAGTGAAAATTGCCATTGATGCATTGAAAGCAGCTGGCCATGATGTTATCGAGTGGTTTCCAATTAATCATTGGGAACTTGCTCAAACCGCGGGAAAGTTCTTTGTGAGTGATGGAGGAGTCCATGTGCTCAAAGAAACTACAGCTACCGGCGAATCGTTGTTTCCTTATATGACTAACTATGGAACTGAGGCGGAATGGCCAACTTCAGAGGTATGGAAGCTTCAAAGCTCAAAGACGGAATTGGCAAAGGAGTACCTTGACAGGTGGCAAGATAGTGCTACTAGAACCAAGAACAAGAAACCTATTGATGCGATCATTATGCCTGCCACCCCATTCGCAGGAAGTCCTATTGATAAGTTCCATACTTACGTTGGTTATACATCTCCTTTCAATATATTGGATTATTCAGTGGGTATATTCCCCGTTACAAGAGCAGATAAGGACTTGGATCCAGCCGATGATACATCCACCAACTATAATGATGTGGATACTAAGATATGGCAAGATTACGATCCGGAAGAAACTCACGGTGGAGCAGTTGCTTTGCAATTGATAGGAAACAGGTTGCAAGAGGAAAAGGTAGTGAAGATGTTGGGAGTTGTTAGTAAGATTATTGGGTATGAATGAGATGGTATTGAAAAAGCATATGATCAATTAGACGTTTAGATAGATCGAGATTAGAAGAACATAATACAAACCAATTTTGGTTCTAATCAATACTTCAAGAAAGGTTGTAAAGTTCAGCCAAATGACTATACTCTTATTTAGTGGCTGCAATAATTAACGAAAATTATTATCACTTGAAAAATAGGGAACGGAATGGGACTTCCAATTCGGTAAAAGACTGAGATCAATTGCAGTTACTTAGATAAGTGAATCCCGACTCAGTAGAAATTGTCACAATAGCCCGTCCCCGCTATTCGTTCCTTCTATGGTTCGGAATCTTTATCTTTATTGATAAGACTTATATAAGCGTACCCCTCTAAACCGGAATGCGACATTGGTGATAAATTCTATACGAGGACTTCAAGGTAAACGACTTGAGATAACGATTCATTTTGCAACAAACCAGCAACAAGAGCTCAACATGTCAGATGTATAAAAGCAGAGCGCTTGTCGAGGTTAGGGAGACAATTTAAGTATCAAATTACTCACATTGAAATTAGAAGTCTAACAAGAAAGAAATAACCTAGAAGAAACAAGCTGAAGAAGAACAAGAAAGAACAAGCAAAAAAAGACTGCCATGACATTCGTAACTTCACTCCGTTCCATCAGAAACACCATACTTGGAAAAAAGCCAGATGATCCAAAGGGAGCGCGGCTACTCCTCAAGCTAGACTGGTTCGTCTTATCGTATGTTTGTCTCATCTATTGGATCAACTATCTTGATCGGTCGAATCTAAGCAATGCCTATGTTTCTGGAATGCAAGAAGACCTTAAGATGAAGGGCAACAACTTCAACGTGATCAACACATGTTTTAACGTGGGATACATTGTTGCTTTAGTACCTCACAACTTGATTTTATTGAAGATCAGACCTCGGTACTGGTTATCGTTCTGTGCCTTTGCTTGGGGAGTATTGACTTTATCTATCTATAAGGTCACATCCTATAAGCAGATCTGTGTGATCCGTTTCTTTGTTGCCATGTTTGAAGCTGTCACTTTCAGCGGTACCCACTTGATCTTGGGTACGTTCTATGACGAAGGCTTATTATCGTTCCGAACAGCAGTATTTACCAGTTCGGGACTTCTTGGTTCCATCTTCTCATCCTTGATGCAAGCGGCAATCTACAAGAACATGGATGGCTACAATGGAATTCGAGGCTGGAGATGGCTTTTTATTATTGATTTCATCATCACTGTTCCGGTAGTGATTTATGGTTTGATAGTTTTCCCAGACTTCCCCCATGTTTCCAAACCTTTCTATTTGACAGATGAGGAACACCAGATCTCTCTTAGAAAAGCAAAAACTCCCAAATACTCCGAATTCAATTGGTCTGTCTTCAAGCGAGTTTTTGGAAACTGGAAATGGTATCTCTTTTCGTTCCTTTGGGTTCTTGGTGGAGAGAATGAGTCGTTCGGTAGTAATTCTCTTTTCGGTATTTGGCTAAAATATTTCGATTATACCATCGCTAATAGAAATCACTACCCTATGGGGGTTTATGCAGTTGGTATTGCGGCAACCATTGGTCTGGCAGTCTATATTAATTATAATGGGGGTAAAAAACACTGGCATGCTGGAATGTTTATTGCTACTGCTGTCGTCGTCGCAGCCATAGTTTACCTCAGTAACCCAACCAGTGATCCTCATGTGTTTGTTGCAATGTATTTGAGCGGAGTATCTTACGCCGGTCAGACGGTATTCTTTGCTTGGGCAAATGTTCTTTGTCAAGACGATTTGCAGCAGCGATCAATAATTCTTGCATCGATGAATATGTTCAGCAATGCTGTCAACGCTTGGTGGTCCTTGTTATTTTATGCTGCTAATGATGCTCCAAAATACAGAAATGGATGTTGGGCCATATTGGCTACAGGTATTGCCAGTGGAGTGGTTGTTGCAGCTATCAAGATCATAGATTCTAGGCATAACAAGCAGGGAGAGATAGTATATGTTGAAGATGATAACGAAAGAATATCAGAAGTTGATGGCGAGACGGAGAAAGGGACGGGTTCCGATTGTGTTTCCGAGTTTGCCATACCTAAATCATGATTCAGTATTTGAATCACATCGAATTTTAGTTGAAGATGTTAAATCAATATAAGTGCATAAAGGGAAGCCAATGATAAACAAGAGTGGCAGGAGGAAAATGATAATAACCATATTAGTTGTGATAGGAGAACTAAAAGGTGGTTCAGTTTCAAATGATACTTAAAGGAGGATGAAAAGACCCCAGCTTCTTTTGGAAGCCATGACGTTGTGGAATTGAAGTGCACCCATTTGGAATCAATGCATTACATCTGTTTCGATAAGGTGATGGTGAAAAAGGTATCCCATATATTCACTGTAATTTGGTTCACTTTAAATCAGCCCGAAGTCTTCCAGTTTATCTTCATTACGATCTTAATGACTTCGATCATACTTTGACTCCATACCGTTGCAATACATTTCGAACCATTTAATTTTGTATTGGAGCTCTGAAATGGTTAGTTTTGAGTCAAAACTCTTTGTTTCTTCATATAATACATTCGTTTTATTAGCTATGACAGTAATTAAATTATATCTACCTCTTCCTCTTTTTGTTGAATATCACTTGATTTCCAGCTCCGCTTCTTCAAACATCTTGAATATATTATTCACATCATTTTTCATGCTGATGGTCAAGCGAACCAAATCCTCATCCGACTTGTTATACATAATGCAATTGGCAAACATCAACATGATATCTCTTTCTAATTCTTTGACCAGTTGATACTCCGGAGGCTCTATCTTCAGTTTAACGGCTTTGAGAATGGTTTTCAAATTCCTGGGCTCATGTATCACATCGTAGTAGTCTGCAGCGTCTCTCTTGTTGACTGCTTGCAAGAATGGAGACGAATACCGATGTGCCTGAATACTATTGACGAGGTTGATAGCAATGTTTTGGAATCTCTTGTGTTGAGAAGATGTAGAATATGGCGATTTCGACCTCTTTCTATGATTAGTTGGTTCAGGGGTAGATCTGGAAGATCTTGTCACTTTTAGCAACGTCGAAGGCTCAGGTTCTACCAGTTTCAAGTCAGTTTCTTCCGTGATTTCTGGGTTTTCATCAGCTTCTTCCTCGGATACAGCTTCCTCTTCGTCTTTATCTTCATCCACCTCTTCTTGAGCTTCTTTTATTTCTATATTACCACCTGTTGTAATTGCATCAGCATCTTCAGCATCTTTTGCTTCTTGGTCTTGATGCTTCTCATTTTCAGTTTCATTCCTTTCCTTCTCTTCAACTTCGGCAAGTGTTTCTTGCACAGTTGCTTGCTCATTGAAAGTCAATTGTTCAGGTTCTAATACTGAATCATTTACAATCGTTTCGGTGGCATCAGGCTCAGAAACTTCTGCGTCTACATTTGCGTCTCCTTCTGCATCCGCAGCTTCCTCCTCATCCCTTTCTTCCTTCTCCTTCTCTTCCCCTTGTATTAATTCATCTTCTGCTTCATCCTTTTCTTGAATATTTTCGGGTTCTGTTATTGGATCGGATTTCGATTCTTTGATACCGTCTTCTGGCTCTTCTGACACCGCGTCTTCTTCCTCTCCTTCCTCTTCCTCGTCCTCTTCTTGAACTGAAGAGCTCTCTTCACTAACACCTTCAAATTGGCGATTGGAATCGTTTGCCTGGTCTTGCTCAGCTACACTTTGTGATTTATCAGCTTCCTCTTCATCTTCAGCTTCCCCTTTGTCCGCATCTTCTTCTTCATTCTCTTCTTCATTATTATCAGCTTTCTCTTCAGCTTCTTCGACCTTAGCTTGTGCCTCATTCTTGGCAACCTCAGTCGTAAGTGTTTGATCTTCATCTTCATCCACTTCCATGTCATCTTTGGACTCATCTGTCTTCTCTTCCTGTACACCCATTTCAGTCAAGATTTCAGATTTGATTTCCTCATCTTTACCCATTTCCTCATCTTGATCAACCTCTTCGGTCTCTTCAACCACATCATTCTCTTGTTCCTTATCTTCATTTATGATACTCTCAGAGCCTCCATTATGATCAGATTTTGGCTGTTTTTGAGCTACAGTAGCTCTGGTTTCACCGTTTAACTCGTTGATTTGGTCAACCAACGCTTTGGAGTAGTTGACTGTTGATTCAATTACGATTTTCTTCAATCTTTCTTGATACTCTTCCGGAACCGCATGTATCACAACGTGTTCATTTTCAACTCGCACAAATTGTGCAAACTTGGGGCCCGTGATGATGGCCACCAATTCCTCTTTCCGAAGAGCGCCCTCGGGGTCCCGGTCCTTGCCAAACTTGATGGCATATCCGTTGGTGATGTTTTGAAGTTCAAGTAAGAAACTTCGGAAATGAATGGTCGCTTTGTTGTCGGGAAAGTCACCAGTATATTTTTTCAAACACCTGTTGATGGTGGACGCCACAAGGATTATGCCTAGGTCCTTTTTTGCGGGATTGGGCGTCGTCATGGTGTTGAAGCAGTGTCTTGAAGTTTGTTGATGATATACAGCCTATATTGTTCATATACCTGATTTGAACACGTGATTTTCAGGTGAGATTCACGTGTACGATCACGGGACTCAATATCACAAGACTCTTCTTTTAATTCAAGTTCAGTTATCTACTACACTTTGCCTTCAGCTGGATAGTTCGTTTATCCAAGGTTTATATACAAATTCAGGGGCTGGAATCAATGATAGCTGGTACGAGAATAGGTGGGAAAACGTTCATCCCAATCCGGCCAAAAATCATGCCTCCAGGGTCCTTTTTAGAAGAAATTTGCCCGAATTAGGTCCAAAAATGGCTTTAGACAGGGCAAAAAACACGGTTTGAAAGCGAAAAAGCGGCATACACGCTGGTGACATCAAGGACATAGAGTTTGAGCAGGTTGCTTAACGTTTTTGCAAGTTTTGCATCAATAAGGCGCTGTTAGGTTAGTATTGAGTCGATCGGTGAAATAAGAAATATTTCGAGTTATACATACTTTTGCTCTTGGAATCTTTGACCAACACGTTCAGAATGCTTCAAGAACTTCTCGGAGCACTTGGAGATACAAGTGGACTCCTTGGTGGTCAAGTTGGCCGAGGTGAAATCGTTGACACAGTCATCGAAGCATCTGGATACTAAATTCGAGTATAAGTTCATGAAATCTTTCATTTGTTTTTGTTCCACGATTTGTTGGAACTCTTGCTGTTCTTTCACGTTTAATTGGTCCATTTTGCTGTTTTGTTGGTAAATATGGTTGGTATTAAAGGCGAAGAAGAGTAGATGTAAATTGATTTCAAAGTTTTTCAGTCGACACCGCAATGTACGCTGCTTAGTAAGAAAAGTGAGAGTGCTTAGTAATCTCGAAAGTTGGGAAACATTGTTTGAATTCGAGATGGAAGTGGGTAGAAGAGGGGATAAGATGCCCGAGGTGTCATCACTGCAAAGAACTTGAATATAGACGAATGAATACAGGGAAGTTTCTAATGAACTACATCAAAGATCGGTAAAAATCCATATAAAGTCACGTGCAAGAGTGGTATACCGAAGAGGGTAGTAGCAATACAAGGAAGAACAAAATAATTACAAGTGATAAGAGCCATATGAGCTTGGCATTCTATTTACATGTGATTAGGAGGTTATCGACAAGTACAAATGAGGTGATATGATTTTGGACGTGGTTTTTTTGGAATAATTGCAATGAATTTGGTAATTATCCACACCTCTTATGATCAATGTCTTCAAAATTTGACTTGATATTCATGAAATGAAGGAGGATGATCTTCATGGAATGGGACATTGTTCTTTATATTTCTTATTGAGATGATTTAAATTTATAGTTTCCAATTTTTTGACAGGATTTATGTTCTATGTACAAGCCTGTTTTGTCATTTGAAGTGCTTTTTTGATTTCAACAGTTACAAGACTGAGAAACCCTTGGAAACGCCGCCACATCCTTGATATTATCCATTCCTCCCAAGTAGGCCAATAATCTTTCAAACCCCAAGCCAAAGCCTCCATGAGGAACGGAACCATTCAATCTGGTTGAAAGATACCATTTCATATCCTCGACATTCATGTTCCGAGCTTTCATTTCCAGTACCAATTTTGCGTAGTCATGTTCTCTCAAAGACCCACCAATCAACTCTCCGATTTCCGGGAAGATCAAGTCATAGCAAGCAACTGTAGGTTTATCAGGAACGGAAGTCTTAGATCTGGGCATATAGAACGGTTTCTCTGAGGCTGGATAATCTGTGATGAACACGGGTGACTGGAAGTGGACCCCGGCCAACCATTTCTCATGGGGAGTTTGAATGGAGTCACCCCAAGCCAACCTATTTTTCAGTTTTCCTTTATTCATCACTCTATTGATGATTTCGATAGCTTCTGTGTAAGTGATGCTAGGCCATGTTTTGTCCAAGATATTGTCCCACCTAGCCTGAATTAAAGTCACATCTTCCCGGTTGAACCTTGACAGAAGTAGATCAACACCTCCACCCTCTTTGAGTGCTTTGGTGACCGATTTAATCATCTCTTGAGAAAAGTCGGTAAGTTGACTTATTTCGTTGATATAGCAGAGTTCTGCTTCGAGCATCCAGAATTCACTTAAATGACGATTGGTGTTGGAGACTTCCGCCCGGAAACAAGGTGTTAATGTCCAGGCTCGGTTCAATGAAAGTGCCAACACTTCCAAATGAAGCTGGGTAGAAACTGTTAAATATGCACTTTTTCCAAAGAAGTAATTATCTGGAGACTCGCCTGTCCCCGATTTCGATATGGATTCCACTCGGAATTGTTCTCCAGCACCCTCGCAATCGGAACTTGTGATCAACGGTGGAGTCACCTTAACAAAATCTTGACTATTGAAGAATTCAAAGAGTTTCGATTCCACGAGTGATCTAAACCTCATGATTGACCCTAGAGTCGCCGTTCGGTGTCGTAAAGCGGGGAAATTTCGAAGATATTGAAACGAATTTGTTTTCTTTTGGATAGGGTACGTCTCAGGAACATCCCCCAAGATTTGAAGCTTATGATCTGGTTCATGAGGATTATATACCAATTCGTAGTCTTGTGAGCCTTGTGATTCGACCCACGTCCCTTCGACCGAAATACTCTGGCCAACCTTGAGCTGGTGAGTTTCCAAAACTTCTAGTGGATTCTTTAACACCACGCTGAGATTGCTGTGACTTGAACCGTCTGCTAGGTCGATGAACCCAGCATTCTTCGAGTGTCTGATAGACTTTATATGGCCATAAGTGGACAATTTCGATGCTGGAACCGGCGGGTTTTGAAGAAGATTTTTAATGGTCGGCAGTAAAGTTGTTGCCAATGGTCGTGTACCATGTAAGAACCTGGTTTGGAGGTACATTCTTAGTTATGGTTGGTTATGGGTTGATGATATATTTATGAGTCTATAATAGTCCTGCAGACAATAGTAGAGAAGCGTTCCGCAGATAAAGTGAAAAAGTATCCTACATATAATCAAAGCCCTCGACTCCTGTATAAAAGTTCCTGCACTATGCGCTAAATACAAAAACACTAGGCGCAATCTGCGCACCCATGTGCGGGAAATATGGCTATATGTAGAAAACCACCTCTGTTTCTACATAAGGACGGGAATAATTTATAGATAGCCTACAAAAAGCTTGATATTCCCCATATTTCCTTGTTAGAAGTGCCTGACAGTATAAACAAACAAAGTAGCTTCACCGTAAGCCAATTGGAGTCAAGCAATGCACTCGCACCATTCCCATAGTGGGGAATATATCTCCCATGCCGTTGATTCTTTGGATTCTATTGTTCAAACGGCGGCGTCCTTAGGGTTCAAAGTGTTTTGTTTAACGGAACATATGCCCCGGTTACACGACGAGTTCTTGTACCCTGAAGAGATTGAAAAAAACTACTCGAAAACCAACTTGGAGGCCAGTTTTGCGGCCTACTTGGAGCATGCTCAAAAGATCCAACACCAGTACAATAATGCTACTAAGCCAGGATTGAGGGTGTTGATTGGATTTGAAGTTGAAGGATTGGATACTCAGCATATCCAGTATGCCCAAAAGCTCATGAAAGATCATACTTATATCAACATGAGTGTTGGATCGGTTCATTATGTGCATCTGATTCCCATTGACTTTTCTGCGCAGAAGTGGCTTGAAGCTAGAGAACAAACCAAAGAGAAAACGACCAGAAACTTATACAGCGATTATTTTGAGCTTCAGTATGAAGTAATAAAAACGCTCCAGCCGTTGGTGATTGGTCACTTTGACTTAATCCGGTTATTCGAACCTCTGGATGAGGTTGATCCAACTACGGGAAAAGTGCTAAAGGATATTAATATAGAACATGATTGGCCCGAAGTCTGGGCTGGAATTGTCCGGAACATCGAAGCTGTCAATGGATATGGAGGACTTTTTGAATTAAATCTGGCAGCCATCAGAAAAGGATGGATAAGTCCGTATCCCAAAAAAGATATTTGCGATGCCATCAAGAAGCATGGAGCTGCAAAATTCTGTTTATCAGATGATTCACACGCAATCAAGCAGATTGGGTTAAATTTCAAGAAGACGTGGGTTTATGCAAGAGACGTATTGAATCTTCAATACATCTACCATTTAGACCTTGATAATCAAGGAAAAACGGTGGTAATTGAAGAAAAAGTGAGTGAAATAGATCAACATGAGTTCTGGAACCAATATGAGAATATATAACCTTTAGTCACTACATTGTTATGGTATTATAACACATGATTCTTGCACCTATATACTCGTACTATCAAGATAATTTGTTCCTTCTATGGTTCACAATGGCAATATGACTGGTTGGCACAAATAGTCGTCTTGATACAATTCCAACCTCTTTCATTCAATGGTCAACAATCCTAATATGATCTACCAAACATGGTCCAGTTTACAGCAACCTGGTCACACTTGACACACTTTTGGTTAGGTTTCAAGGCTGGTTGGTCAAATGGAATACACAATGACTTGGCACCCATGGATGGAGACTTATCATCGACTTCTTCATCTTCTCCACTGTTGTTCTTGGCAGAAGAGTCCTTGATATCATCTTCACATTCTGGAACACCACACCATGGAGAAAGAATAACATTCTTGGCGTTCAAGGCGGGAACGAAATCCTTCCATTCTTCAACCTTAACACGATGTTCATCAAAGTCCTTACGGGCCTTGGCCAATAATCCAGCTTGCATTTCAACCAAGATTTCAGCAATACGAGTTTCTAATTCTGCCAACTTAACAACGTATTTGGATCCGTCATCACGTCTGACAACAGTGACTTGTTCTTCCTTCAAGTCCTTTGGACCGAACTCAACACGTAAAGGAATACCCTTCAACTCAGCATCAGCAAACTTCCAGCCTGAAGTGTAAATGTCTCTGTAATCACCAGTAGTACGGATATCGGCATTTCTCAATCTCTTTTCGATAGCAACAGCTCCGTCATTGATAGCCTTCTTGCTCTCTTCACTGGTCTTATTGGTGACACCAACGGGAATAACGATGACTTGAGTTTGGGCAACCCTTGGTGGTAACACCAATCCCTTGTTATCAGAGTGAGTCATGACCATGACACCGATAACACGGGTAGACAAACCCCACGAGTTTTGGTAAGCAAACACTCTTGGCTTGTCAGCTCCTTCTGGGTTCTCAACAGAGATACCAAACATTTTGGAGAAGTTTTGTCCCAAATGATGGGAGGTGGCACCTTGAATACCTCTTCCAGTAGCAGCAATGAAACCTTCAACTGTGGTGGTGTAATCACCACCGGCAAACTTTTCATTTTCGGTCTTCTTACCCTTGACAACTGGAACGGCTAATAATTCTTCATAAACACCGGCGTAGAATTCCAAGATTTGGTCAACTTCTTCAGCAGCACTTTCCCTGGTCAAGTGGGCAGTGTGACCTTCTTGCCACAAAAATTCACGAGTTCTCAAGAATGGTTGAGGATGCTTGAATTCCCATCTGACGACCGAGTTCCATTGATTCAATTTTAATGGCAAGTCTCTGTGGGATCTGATCCATTTGGCGTAGTATGGATACATGACGGTTTCAGAAGTTGGTCTGATGGCAATGTGTTCGTCCAACTCCGAGTTACCGGCACGGGTAACCCAGGCAACTTCAGGAGCGAACCCTTCAATGTGGTCCTTTTCCTTTTCCAATACTTTGGAGGAAACAAACATAGGGAAGTACGAGTTTTGGACACCCAATCTCTTTATACGGACATTGAACCAGTTCTGGATTTCTTCCCAAATAGCGTAGGAGTTTGGTCTCAAGATATAACATCCAGAGACATCGTAGTAGTCCAACATTTCTCCCTTGACCACGACTTGCGAGTACCATGACGAGAAGTCTTTGGCCTTGTCAACAGTGATACCGACGAGCTTGGCATCGGCCAATTTTGCAGCCTCTTTTTCTTGTTTGAGGGCCTCTTTCTTTGCAGCAGCAGCAGCAGTAGTAGTAGCAGCAGCATTAGGAGTACTGGCCGAAGGAGCAGGAACTGCAGAGAAATCAACACTAATGAGCTCAATTCCAGTGGACTTCAAGTATTCCACGATGGTTTTCGCTGGAACCGATGCTTTGGCAGATTGGGTGGCCAATTCTAACACCAAATCATCATTGGCTTCGTAGATCTTGGAATCAATCACCACCTTGATCTTGCCTGCCAAATCGCGGTTCAAGTTGGCGATAGAAACCTCTTTGGCGGTGGTGGAAAAGAACTGTTCGACCAAGTCGTCTTTAGCCAAACGAGGGTCCTTGACGTCAGCGGCTCCAGCAACTAGGCCTGAGGGAGTTTGAGTTGATTGTAATGCAAACACAACCACAGGAACAGGAACGGCTGTTTTGGCAGTTTTGGGCTTGAAAACCAACGTTTTGGTGGCTTGGGCCGACTCGTCCAGGACGGTGGCGAGCGACAAGGCCGCTAACGATTGTTCAAGGGCCATATTGAAGTACGGGACAAGTGGTTGGGCTTGGTACTGGGTGAATAGTGGGGAGTTGAAGGTGATGGAAACTTTTCATTATGATGACTCGTATATGGGTGCGCGGGTAAATGTGAGACCGATAAGTGTTGAAAAAAAATGTCCGACTATGACACCAAAATTTTATTTCTGACTCACGAACTAAGCCATTGGTGTTTAAAGAGTCGTCAAAGCGTATTCAATTTCAGGATTCTGACTTCTCCTTAACCAAGTGGAAACATGTCTCAAGTATACGTACACGAAAAAAACGGGGTTGATACCCCAGAAACCGCTGGAACTGAACAGTCTCCATTCCAAACCCCAGCCTTTGCGTTGTTGACTCAACCAGAAGCCAAGGTATTGATCTACAAACAAGTGGAAGATACCGAAGAATTTGCGTACCAAGAGATCTCTGCGTCTGCCTTGAAAAAGGCCAAGAAGGGAGTCGAAGGATTGAAGAAAAAAATCGAAAAACAAGCCAAGTTGGAAGAACAAAAGAAGAAGAAAGATGAAGACAACGCTCTGAAATTGGCTGAATTGGACTTGATCCAGATCACTGAAGATAAATCGTTGCCCAAGGCCCAAAAAATCAAATTGAGAGCCGTTCCTTCCCACATAGACTCTAGAGTGGTGGTCCAAGGTTGGATCCATCGTTTGAGATTACAAAAAGGGTTTGCATTCATCACTTTGAGAGATGGTACTGGGTTCATCCAGGCTGTTTTGACCGGAGATTTGGCCAAGGCCAAGATCACCCAGGACTTGACTTTGGAGTCCACCATCATTATCAAGGGTGTGATCAACAAGTTGCCAGAAGGTAAGTCTGCACCAGGAGGTGTTGAATTGAAGGCCGACTACTACGAGGTAGTGGGTTTGGCCCCATCGGGTGATGAGTCCTTCACCAACAAGATCCAAGAGAAAGCTGATCCCTCATTATTGTTGGACCAACGTCACTTGGCCTTAAGAGGAGAAACCTTGGCTGCAGTCATGAAAGTCAGAGCTTCCTTGTTGACCGCCGTCAGAAGATTCTACGCTGAAGAAGGACTTGTAGAAGTGACACCACCATGTATGGTCCAGACCCAAGTCGAAGGTGGTTCCACCTTGTTCAAAATGGATTACTACGGCGAAGAAGCATACTTGACCCAATCCTCGCAATTGTACTTGGAAACCTGTTTGCCAGCATTGGGAGACGTCTACTGTGTTCAAGAATCTTTCAGAGCTGAAAAGTCCCACACTAGAAGACATTTATCTGAATACACCCACATTGAGAGTGAATTAGCCTTCATAGAATTCGACGACTTGTTGTCCCACTTGGAACGTCTTTTCACCAAAACCGTGCAATACGTTCTTGAAGACCCAGTGTCCGGTCCCTTGATCAAGCAATTGAACCCTGGGTTTGAACCTCCTAAGTTCCCTTTCAAGAGAATGGAATACATCCATGCCTTGGACTGGTTGAACGAAAACGGTATTCCAAACGAAGACGGTGAACCTTTCAAGTTCGGTGACGATATTGCCGAAGCTGCTGAGCGTAAGATGACTGATACCATCGGTGTTCCTATTTTGTTGACCCGTTTCCCTGTTGAAATCAAATCTTTCTACATGCAAAAGTGTGCTGACGATCCAAGAGTGACTGAATCCGTCGATGTTTTGATGCCAAACGTCGGTGAGGTTACCGGAGGTTCCATGAGAACTTACGACTATGACGAGTTGGTTGCTGCCATCAAGAGAGAAGGTTTGGACTTGGACTCATACTACTGGTTCACCGACCAAAGAAAGTATGGTACTTGTCCTCACGGTGGTTACGGATTGGGTACCGAGAGAATTTTGGCCTGGTTATGTGACAGATTCACCGTGAGAGATTGTTCTTTGTACCCAAGATTCACTGGAAGATGTAAGCCATAAACAGTTGTATATAGGAGAATAGATGGTAATGAAAAATCAAAAAAAGAAAAGAAAAACAAAGCTTGAAGGTAATAGGGGACGAAGGTTGAGTAGACTATTAGCTGAACATTAGAGATATTTCTTAGAAGTATATCATAGTGTCGGAACGAGTTTGTCGTAATTGTTTTTTTTTTTTGCAGCCAAGAAGTGGTATGAATAAAGCTGGACGCGAAGGTAGAGGGAAGAAGTAGAGAGTCACATGAGTAAATAAAGGAGGATAGATGGACAAAGGCTGATAGATAGAGGACTGAAGGCTGGAGAACACTAAGAGTTGAACATTGGAGTGATTCCAAGTATAGGAATACAATCAAGTTTGCTAATACTACGCTATACTAATGATTGCTCTGCTACTTGAGGGTACTTAACTATGCCTTTAATAAACATTATTCGATTATCTTCTGCGTTGGTCTGTTCTGTCTCTATATATAATTATGTTCTTTAGAGAATAGAACAATTTCCCATTTAAAAAACTGTGACTCTTCTGCTTTGATCTATTGTATAGGTCACAATTGTAGGTTACCATATAATAATTGCGAGTCTGATTGGTCTTCTGATACCATTTGAAATTTATAAAACCAAGAGGAACATCTATGGTGTGGAGCCACAGCTTTTGGTGGGGTTGCTAGCCACGATAATTGTTGATAATGCCACTCTTGAGACTAGGTGGCAGCTTTTCGTGCCTTCTTTGGAACTCAATAAATTGAAGCGAATTCTTAACTATCAACAACTGAGCTTGCCGCTGGACCAGTCAATTGAATGAGTTAACACTCAAGCAATCCAATATAATCATTCAATTGACCCCCATCGCCACCCGAAAGACCTTTGTCTTATTTGTCTCCACAATTTATATCAACAACCCCCAGATTACTAATTACAATCCGCCATAAAGTATAAAGTATAAATACGGACCCTTCCCCCAGTTTTTCCACTGTTTGCTATCCAACAGATACCTTACAATGCCCACAGCCTTCGTCACCGGTGCTACCGGATACATCGCTCAACACCTCATCAAACTATTGATCTCCAAGGGATACAATGTTGCTGGAACAGTCAGGTCCGAAGCAAAGGGCCAGCACTTGAGGACCCTTTTCACCAAGAACTTTGATTACGTGGTGGTTCTGGACTTTCTTAAGCCTGGTGCTTTTGATGAAGGGTTGAAGGCCCATCCAGAAACAGTGGTGTTCTACCACACCGCTTCTCCTGTGTTCAGAAGCACGAACCCTCGAGACATCATTGATCCAGCTATTGAAGGTACCAAGAACGCATTGAGCGCCGCCAAGGCCCATGGCAAGAACATCACCAAGTTTGTTTTGACATCGTCGTTTGCTGCTGCCGTTGGCGGCAACCAGCCGGATCTCACCTACGCCGACGAAGACACCTGGACTCCTTATGGATTGGAAGATGCCCTCAAGGACCCAACGTTGGCTTACTCTGTGTCCAAGACCTTGGGAGAGAAATCGGCGTGGGATTTTATTAAGAATGAAAAGCCCCACTTCACACTTACTGTGATTAACCCCTCGTGGGTGTTTGGGCCTCAAGCTTTTGATTCTGAGGTCAAGGACACTTTAAACTTGAGTGCTGAAATCGTCAACAAATTCCTCAAACTCAAGTCTACGGACCCATTGCCTGAAGCCAAGGGTCGGTTTTACGATGTTCGAGACGTTGCCAAAGCCCATTTGCTTGCTTATGAAAATGAAGAGACTACCGGTAAGAGAATATTTTTACAAAATGGATACTTTAGCGCTCAGTTGGTTTCCAGCATTTTGTTGAAGAACTTCCCTGAATTGAAAGAGACGGTTCCCGTGGGAGACCCTTCCAGTCTTGAATCTTCGTTGAAGACCCCGTTAGAGATCAACACTGCAAGATCGCAGAAAATTTTGGGATTTGAGCCCATTGCGTTCGAGAAGTCGGTGGTGGATTCCGTGAAGCAATTGTTGGAGAATAAGTAATGAGTGGTTATTGATGTTGTTTAGTCATGATTCAATATATAATGTGAGAGAAAACAAGTAGGCTCAAGGGGAAAGACGTAGGCCAAAGGTAAAGAAAGCAATTATAGGTGGTGACGATTATTTCGAATATGAGTTGCAAAAGAGCAAAATGTTCAATTGTATAGAATGGAATTCCAGGAGCTTCAATCCTTCCAAACGTCCAACGGTTGCACAACTCCGTCAGCCTCATTCCGGACTTCCTCGGCTACTCACCGGACCTGCCTTGCGGCTTTAGCCCTTCTCATCTCATCCCATCTCTGATTACTAACAGCTTCCACCAAGTGTACCACAAATCATCACGCACGTACATCTCCGAATTTGTCAAGAATTCACTCTAATTATCCAATCATATGGCTGCAAAACAAGACGCTGTCCCACATAAATCCCTCAAACAACCTGTCATGGCAGTTCTGTGCTTCGACCCTTGTGGTTCACCTTTGGCGACAAGCTGCTCGTGAAACTCGATTTGTAATGAGCATTCCTTATTGTGCTCATATAACCGTGACCCTTAGCCTGAGCGATGGGATGCCCTGCTCCCACGGCTGGGGATCCTGTGCCGGGAATAGCTAGGCGATTACTAAGGGATTGCTGCATATTGGTTGTGTTCTCATAATATTGGATGCCCTAGCGGGAAGCATCGTCGTTGACGTGTTATTGTGGGGTTTTGGCTAGCCACACTATTATTAGCGGATGTATAAATAGGGAGCCACTTCCCACATATTAATCAAACTTTTGTTTGCTCCACCCATTCTACCAATTGACCAACACACAACATGTCTCAAACTGCCTTCGTTACCGGTGCCACCGGGTATATCGCTCAACACCTCATCAAGTTATTGTTGGAAAACAACTACAAAGTTGTTGGAACCGTTAGATCTGAAGCCAAGGGTGAACACTTGAAAACACTCTTGAAAACGCCAAACTTCGAATACGCCGTGGTTCCAGACATCGTCAAGACCGGCGCCTTCGACGACGCTCTTGACAAACACTCCGATATCCAGGTCTTCTTCCACACCGCATCGCCTTTCTTCTATGCCTCCGAAGACATCGAGAACAACTTGTTGAAGCCAGCCGTGGAAGGAACTAAAGCAGCATTGGCCTCAGCCAAGAAGCACGGCAAGAACCTCAAGAAGTTCGTGTTGACCTCGTCCTACGCTGCCATTGGCCAGTCGTTCATGGTACACCCAAGAAACCCAGACAAAATCGTCACTGAAGACACCTGGACCGACATGACCTGGGAACAATCTCTCCTCAGTGGCCGTCACGGTTACGTTGGGTCTAAAACTTTAGGTGAAAGAGCCGCATGGGACTTCATCAAAACCGAAAAGCCCCAATTCGAATTTGCCGTGGTCAACCCTACCTTCGTGTTTGGACCACAAGCCTTCGATTCCGAAGTCAAGGATACGTTAAACACCAGTTCCGAAATCATCAACTCTTTGCTCAAACTCAAGCCTACCGACTCATTGCCAGCCTCTCAAGGTATCTTCTATGATGTGAGAGACGTGGCCAAGGCCCATCTTGTTGCCTACGAAAATGACGCTGCCACCAACCAAAGACTCTTGTTACACAGTGAATTATTCCTGGCTCAGGTCCTTGCCAACATCTTGCGTGCCCACTACCCAGAATTGCACAAGAGTATCCCTGAAGGTAACCCTGAAGCCACGGACTTGAGTTCTATTGTTGATGGTACCATTGATGACTCTAAAACCAGAAAGATCTTGGGTTTCACTCCAATTGGCTTGGAACAATCTGTGGTCGACACCGTTGACCAAATTGCTGCAGCTAAAAAGTAAGGATGCTTGTTGCACAACTTAATGAAATAGCATAGATTCAAATACATGATTCTCTCTGTGTTGAATAGTATTGTAATGATAAAATGAAAAATTTGATCCAAAGTTTAGAATACTGTAGAAAACTTTGCAAAAATAAGATATAGATATAGAAGCTAGATCTCGGGACCCCGTATATGATGTACAATCACCGCCAGACTCATATTCAATTTCGTTTTATAACGCTAATGGTTCTGTTACTTTACCTGAGATGTTCAAAGTATGTCTAATTCATCAAACTGAGCGCCAAAATGTTCAAAAAAAGTCTCAAGTCAATTTTCTCCATCTTTCTCTATATATCTTGTATTTGTTTTCCCAATTCAACCACTAGCTGGCCAAACCCATCGATGTATAACTAATTGGATGCAAAAAGATATATATCTGACGTGCCCCTACCGAAATCCCGATTAGGCAACTGAGTGAAAAAAATTGCCTAAGCGCGGTGATGAATCATAATTTGATGAATTCTCCCCATATAAAAAGTGAAAAATTTCACCATCAGTTTCTTTCCAATTCACACCCAAGAAACATCAAACATAAGCTTACAAACATGGCTGCACCTACAGAAAACAGATTATGGGGAGGGAGATTCACCGGGGCTTCTGATCCATTGATGGACTTGTACAATGCCTCATTACCATACGATAAAAGAATGTATGAAGCTGACTTGACTGGAACCAAAGTTTACACCCAAGGGTTGCAAAAAATCGGATTGCTTACCACCGACGAACTTGCTGCTATCCACGACGGCTTAGCTAAAATCCAAAAGGAATGGGACTCGGGAACTTTTGAGGAAAAGGCCGGCGATGAAGATATTCACACAGCCAACGAGAGAAGATTGGGAGAAATCATCGGGAAGCATATTGCCGGAAAGGTCCACACTGGTAGATCCAGAAACGATCAAGTGGCCACCGATATGAGAATATACGTTCGTGAGAACTTGACCAAATTACTTGAAATCTTGGGCAATTTTATCTCCACCATCTTGAAAAGAGCAAAGGAAGAAATCGATGTCTTGTTACCCGGTTACACCCATTTGCAAAGAGCCCAGCCAATCAGATGGTCCCATTGGTTGTCTTCATACGCCACCTACTTTACTGAAGACTACAAGCGATTGAAACAAATCTTGGAAAGAGTCAACCAGAGTCCTTTAGGTTCCGGTGCCTTGGCCGGTCATCCTTATGGAATTGACCGTGAATTCTTGGCCCAGGGATTGGGTTTCGATTCCGTCATTGGTAACTCCTTGACTGCTGTCAGTGACAGAGATTTCGTGGTGGAAACTCTTTTCTGGTCTACATTGTTCATGAACCATATTTCCAGATTCTCTGAGGATTTGATTATCTATTCCACTGCCGAGTTTGGATTCATCAAATTGGCCGATGCTTACTCCACCGGTTCGTCCTTGATGCCTCAAAAGAAGAATCCTGACTCTTTGGAATTGTTAAGAGGAAAGTCTGGCCGTGTTTTCGGTTCATTATCTGGATTCTTAATGTCGTTGAAGTCGATCCCTTCCACCTACAACAAGGATATGCAAGAAGATAAAGAGCCATTATTCGATGCATTGACCACCGTCGAACACTCAATCTTGATCGCTACCGGTGTTATCTCCACCTTATCTATCAATAAAGAGAGAATGGAGGGTGCTTTGACTATGGATATGTTGGCCACTGATTTGGCTGATTATTTGGTCAGAAAGGGAGTTCCATTCAGAGAAACACACCATATCTCTGGGGAATGTGTTAGAGCTGCAGAGGACTTGAAATTGTCTGGTATTGATCAATTAAGTTTCGCTCAATTCAAGGAAATTGATGAAAGATTCGCTGAAGATGTCAGCGAAGTGTTCAACTTTGAGGTAAGTGTGGAGAGAAGAACTGCCACCGGTGGTACCGCCAAGAGTGCTGTGTTGAAGCAACTTGAAAACTTGGCAAGCCAACTTAACTAAGTCAGTTTATATCTCTATTTCTATTACAAATCCTATTTCAACATTGCGTTTTTCTTATGGCCATAAAATAAGTATCAATACATACTATACTAATCTAATCTTTATCTATTTCAAACGAATACTTTCTACTTATTCAACCGAACGTCTCCTTCTCTGGGTCCAGTCAACCTTCAACTTCTTCCATGTTCTTTTAAATACGGATATCGATTTGATTGAAGTATCACACGATATATCAGAGCACAATAATGGACTGCCTCCAATGAGGTCGGTGTACTTGTTCAAGTGTTCGATAGAGCCAGTGGGCAACGTAATAGTATCTGGTTTGTTCCCGAGGCTTTCGATATACTCGCTGTGGTCGATTTGACTATGATACTTTAAAAACTCTTCCAATGACATGCTTTTTGTCTCTTGTTCATAGTCATCGTTCAAGGTGAATGATTCCAAGGTTTCGTTTGGGATCTTCTTGATTTGGGTATTCATAGCAGATTTAGTGCTTGTACTGGCCATGTAGTAACATGGAGTGTTGTAGTATTCGTTTTCATCAATTTCAGAAAAGATATAGGGATGTTTGTTATTGCTTTCAATGGGTGCAAAATTGAAGTTGACCCGATAGTCAAGCTTGGACTCGGAGGCTTCGCGGAGCATACTTTGAAACCTTTCGGATTCTTCTGTCACCTTATCAAGATCTATCAAGTGCTTGGATGGTTGAGTATCGTAACAGTTTTTGGATGGGTAGATGGATATAGGAGATTCTGGATAAGATGATTGTGAATTGTTTCGATAGAGACTGTAGTTGGATTCACTACCAATGGTGGTTGGTCTTGTTCTGTCTAAGTCTATGGAAAGAGAGCGTTTATGAGTATAATTTGAACAAGAGCTGGTTTGCAGTGGATGTTGGGGAGACCCCGCTGGTGTTTCGTGGCTGTAGCTCAACATCGTTGCATAAAAGAGATTTGAAAGAATTCAGAAGAGGAAGGAACACTTTATATATCAAAAATATTTCTGAAGCTTAAGTCCGATGATACTAAAGATAAGGCTTAGGCTGCAATATTTCCATCACCGATGCAATGATATTCTGTGTTCTGGCCAGATGCACATATATCCTTGATCTGCTTCTTTGCAAGTAGCGACAATTTTTTATGCGAACTTGTTCACCTTCATGCACCCGGCGTTTTGAATGACGGTTTGTATTCCATCAAACTTTTGACTTGTCATTCGATAGAAGCTTTCAATTACAAGAACTTCATGTCACCTGAGACCTTCATGGTACGTTTTAAATTACACTAGTGGCTCTTAAATATGAGAGAAGCCAGTCAATGAACAGTAGGTTGCGGAAATCAAACCTTACTTGGTGGCTTATTATGTGATGATCTACTATCCCGATGATTATCGGGGCTTTGCATGTTCCAGGTCATTATTAGGATCATTTAGATGGAATTCTCCAGCTTTAAAACGTGTTTCTTTCGTCTTACCAGTACCTTTTTTTCACAATACAATAGTGAGCCACAGCGCTGATCGGCCAATAATCAGGAAACCTAGTACTGACCGGAGTTCTTTTTATTACAGATTCTTACTAGCAAGACCGGGATTAGTGCTGCATGACCCTGCAGAGATTTAAACCACCTTAATGGTAGCCAGGCCTGGATGTTCTTGGTTGGAATAGTGCATGATTTTGCACCCAAATGCATTTGGCTGCAGTGCTTGGTGTTCGGGACATTCCGAGGTGGTCAGACGCAAGAACGGAAATTGTGTTTCTATTCAAACTGGCTTTAGTTTATCGATAATAGACTATCAATAACTAGTATGAGGTACCCAGTGCCTCCTCTCTATTATACATCAAGTCATATTGGTATAGGTACGCTTGACAAATGTGGTGCTCTGGTCACGTGCGCACAACACTTTTTTGCAACAATATGACCCCCCTCCATCACCACTTTCCAAGATCACCACATCTTGACTATTCCCAGTAGAAGTCTAATTCAAGTTCTTTATACATCCAAATCTGCTCAACATGGAGATAGATAACGCCACTTTCCAGGGAAGCTTTCTCGAGTCCAGTTACTCTCAAGATCCCCTTCCAAGCGGCGTCTTGGGTAGGGTTAACCACCAGTTGCAACAACTAGTGCAAGAAGCTGCCACCCACCCCAAGGTTATCTGCGATAATTTAGACGCCATTTCAAAGCTTTACCGACTGGTGATCGCAGTTCTCCAAAGGTCGACCTCGGATAGCCCCACGGGAGGCCCCCGCTGGCACGAGATCCCCAAGCCTGATTTGATCGGGCCATTAGTACGTTTAGTTTCTATTGCTCAAGCCCACGATCTTCACACAGAATCGGATCATCTCTCCCGGTTGTTGGCGTGGTCTGTCTGGCTTGCATTGACAGACACTACCGTGCAGAAGCGCACAGAGACCACATTTCCGTTGTTTAGGGAAGATTCGTCGGTGTTTGGCGACTTGGCCCACGATACGAAATCGTTCAAGGCATCGATGCAAGAAATGCATTACGTGGTATCCCTGCGTCCTCAATCTCAGGTCATACATGAAATTGTGCATTTCAGAACCAATTTATCCGGCATTCGTAGCCTTAGCACCAAGTTGAACCGAATCTTTGGCGTTTTGTGCACTTACGAACATGCAACGAATCGGCATGCCATTCTTTTTGAAGCATTGACACAATTGCTTGAGCTTTTGATCGATGATGACCTAAAAGAGGCATCCACCCTTCTCTTGCTTGTACAACCACAATTCCTTGGCCATGTTCGTCGTTTACTGAATGATATGAAGATTACTCAACCAAGTCAGACATGCGCTCAGAAGCTTCTCCATGCAATTGTCTTCAATTTAGTACCAAAGCATTTCATGCTATATCTTCGTCACCAAGATTTACTCCCTCAAGTGGAATACGAGCAAGATTTGAAAAATTTGCTCACATCACCAGCTACTGAAAGTAGTGAATCTCTTGAAAGAAGCATTTCTTTTGTTCTAGAACTATTGGACCACGGAGAGCAACTTAATTATCTAGATTCTGACAAACTAAGTAGTTGCATTTTGGCAGCTACCAAAAGTTTATTGAATGCTACAGATAATAAACTAGTTCTTTACGAAAGTTTCAATAGGTGTTTAAGTAAGTTGTCTGCAGTTTCTGCACTGACATTCTTGAACTTCCTCATGACACTCAATTTGATGAGCACTGCTGAAACAAAGAATATCGCAGCTGCCATCACCAATAACTTCAGACGCTTTTTTCATGCTCCGATCGCCAAATCTTCAAGGTTTGTGTCCGATTCGGGGAAGCAGGAAGCATTCTGCGAGGCCAGCGGTCGAAAGACTAATTGGAATGGTAACTATGAAAGCCTTCTTATTGCAATCTCTCTAAACTTGAACTTCTTGGGCAAAATAATGGAAGATGAATTCAAGTCGTTTCATTTTCTTAGCAAATCCTTATCTGAAACCGTTCACAACCAATTAGTTTTCCAGCTAATGAATTTGATTTTGTCGTCAATCTCTGCAACTTTGATGTACCTTGAAGTGAGAAATAGTTCTAGCTTCTTAGAGCAACAGATCAAATCCTCCGCTTTAGATATCATACGCAAGCTCATGAACATGAACTTGAAATCAATTGAGACGTCTCTCCTTTGGGTGTGCTTAGTCAACTTTGCCAATGACGTATGTTATTCGGATATTGGGTTCTTAGGCATGTATGACAATATCTTCACTCACTTGATCAAGATGGATCCATCTATTTTGAATGATGAATTAATCCGAAGTGGATTGGTCTTTTTCAAATCAACCTTCCATTATGGAAGCAGTGATAATAATGACGTAATGGGTCTCTTCATCAGGAGAAACGAACAAATGACTTATCTGGAATTGAATCTAGGCTTTGCAAAACAATTGTATGAAACTCTGTCTAAGAAGGAAACTAAACCGTCTACCAACACCACGGATACTGTCCTGGCTTTTGGATCAATATCTGAACATGCAACGGCTTCCAATGCAACAACTCAGAGACATAATTATGCTTCCAATTCCGCAAGAAAGCAGAGCGTGCATATTGATCAGTTTGGAAAGTCATAGGATACTGTTGAAGTACTTTCATGTGTTACAGCCGCCATATACTCAAAAATGGCCATGTTGTCTTGGTGCAATTACCGATTGGTCTCATTAGTGGTGTGGTACCAAAAGACTGTATGGCTATATTGCTATTTACTATGAATCAGAATCCTCATTATTGGTAGAAGTTGGTTTTTTCAATTGACACGATTTGACGGGTCTTTTCTTTTCTTCCGAGTTCTGTCTAGGTATTCTATCTGCTATCTACTATTGCTTTACACCACTGTTTGCTGTGGGGCCTGTTCCCTTGGTAATTTTCTATCCTCATTTTATTACTTCTGCTTGTAGACCTTTTGTATTGCTCTTGTTTTCATACCCAAGTTTATACTATTGTCAAAGGAATAATTCACAGATACCCCGATCCTCTACTACGTTATTCAGGGTCTATCATGTTGTTTACTGTAATATCCCCATATTTATTGCAGCCATTCTTGTATACACTCCGGCTAACTTCTATATACACACCCATCTCGCTATCTTTACGTAATCAAAAAAAACCTAGCTCATCACCAAATTGTAGCATCAAAAGATTTCGTACCTAGAATATAGAACCAGAAAAGCCCCAACAAAGCAAAATGGTGTTGAAATCCACCTCCGCAGGAAACGTCTCGGTATACCAAGTGGCTGGTACAAATGTGTCACGTTCTTTGCCCGACTGGATCGCCAAAAAGAGAAAAAAGTCGTTGAAAAATGACATCGAGTATCAGAATAGAATCGAATTGATTCAAGATTTCGAGTTCAGTGAAGCTTCAAATAAGATCAAAGTCAGTCCCGACGGCCAGTTCGCCATGGCCACGGGTACTTACAAGCCCCAGATCCACGTGTATGATTTCGAGAACTTATCGTTGAAATTTGACAGACATACTGATTGTGAAAACGTTGATTTCATTCTTTTATCCAATGATTGGACCAAGTCGGTCCATTTACAAAACGACCGTTCGATCGAATTCCATACCAAGGGAGGGATCCATTACCGTTCAAGAATCCCCAAGTTTGGAAGAAGCATAGCATACAACCCCACTAATTGTGACCTTATGATAGGTGCCTCAGGGAATGAATTGTACAGATTGAACCTCGATCAAGGACGGTTTTTGAACCCATATGTACTTGACACTGATCTCGGTGTCAACTCCGTGGCAATAAATTCGGTACATGGATTAACTGCTGCCGGTTTAGAGGATGGAACTGTCGAGTTTTGGGACCCTAGAAGTAGACAGAGGGCTGCAAAATTATATGTGAGCGATCAATTGAGTGAACTGACTCAAGTAACAACTACTGCATTCAGAAATGACGGATTGAACTTTGCGTGTGGTACTTCTAGCGGAAAGTCATTGATTTACGATTTAAGAACGTCAACACCTTCAGTGGTCAAAGACCAAGGTTATGGTTTCGAAATTAAGAAGATTATCTGGTTGGACGACAACAAATCGGACTCCAACAAAATTCTCACTTCCGACAAGAGAATTGCCAAAATTTGGGACAGAAATGACGGAAAACCATTTGCTTCGATGGAACCAAGTGTGGACATTAACGACATAGAATACATCAAGGACTCGGGAATGTTTTTCATGGCCAACGAAGGAATTCCAATGCATACTTACTATATTCCAAACCTTGGCCCGGCACCGAAATGGTGTTCATTCTTGGACAATGTCACCGAAGAATTAGAAGAAAAACCTTCTGACACTGTGTACTCTAACTATAGGTTCATCACCAGAGATGAGGTTGCCAAATTAAACTTAACCCATTTGGTTGGCTCCAAGGTTTTGCGTTCATATATGCATGGTTTCTTCATAGATACTGAACTTTATGACAAGGTTAACTTGATTGCCAATCCTAATTCTTATAGAGACCAGAGAGAAAGAGATATCCGGAAGCAAATTGAAAAGGAAAGAGAATCTAGAATCAGATCCACCGGAGCTGTTACCAATACTAAGATCAAGGTCAACAAGCTGTTGGCCTCCAAATTACAAGACAGACAAGGTGACGATGCAGCTGAGAGTGTTATCAATGATGACCGTTTCAGTGAATTGTTCTCCAACCCAGAATTTGCTGTGGACGAACAATCGCATGAATATAAACAACTTAACCCAGTCCAACCTTCGAGAGACATTACCGTTGATAATCCACGTGGTTTGACTGCTGCTGAGGAGTCCGATGAAGATAGATTGGCCAGCAGAGATAATAATGGACAACTTTCCGAGAGTGAAGAAGACTCCGAGTCTGAAGATGAAAGTAAGGAGTCCAAGGAACAGAAGAACCAAAGAGTCCAGAAGGAAATGGAAAGATTACGTCGTAAGAAACAAGATCGTGCCGAAGCACAGAGATTTATGAATGAGATGAGTGTATCAGCCAAGGAATCTGATCTCAAGCAAAAACAAGTTGAATCATTCGGAAGTCAAGTCAGCAGAAACAATAGGATCACCAAAAACCACAAGAATGATGATTCTAGATTACGTCGTCATGCTAGAGGAGAAGCTGAGTTGACATTCATTCCAAAGAAGGAAAAGAAACAGGTCAAGTTCAGAAAGGACCACAGTGATGATGAAGATCCAGAAAAGGTCAAAAACAACGGAAGAACCAAACAAAGATTCCAGGGACGGAGAAATGCTTCGAAAAACACTTTCCGTGGTATGTAATCGATCATGGGCAGCATATACATAGAGCAAATAAATGTACATTAATAAAACGAAGTAGAGAAAGAATCAAGAAAAGACCTGGAAAGAGGAGAGATCATAATGGCTGGAGATAAAGTTGGCCGCTTAAGAATGGACCATGTGAACAAACGATATTATTCCTTTATTGTTTCATTATTGCCTTATAGTACAAGTGCAAATGTATTTACTTATTGATTTTTTTTTTTTAACCTGAGTTTTAAAGCCCATTTTTTCATATCATAGATATTGGACTCTGTCTCTTCGATGTCGTCTATTTCAAATACAATATAGCGTTCACGTTCGACCCAAACTGTTTCCCAATCGTTCATTCCATCGGCATCTCCATCTCATCTGACACACGTGATCTTTCACCAATCTATAGACTCCGAAATTGCAACATAAAATATGAATCAACAACTCGACTTTGTAAACGAAAAAGGCTCCAGAACCGCCAATGTCGAGAAACAAAGAGAAGGCACAGTCAGCGTTAAATCGATTTCAAGATTTCAAAAGCAAACAGGCAGGAGTACTCGAAACAAACCCCAACTTACGGCCAAAATATGTTCAATCGGTAGAATCGTTACCTCAAGCTGAAAAATGGAGAACCATAGTCACCGGCGAGATATCCGTCAAATTGACGAGAATACAAGACCCCACGACGAGCGATGCTGATTTACGAGACCTCAATGACGTCATTAATAAACTTTTCAATGAGAAGAGAGCTTGGGAGTATCACATAAAGTCGCTAGGGGGAAACGATTACATCAATTTTGGAAGGAATTTGAACAGTACAGGGGTTTTGGCGAATGTGGACACAACTGGGGCCAGTTCGAGAGGCTATAGATACTTTGGACGAGCCAAGGAATTGCCAGACGTAAAAAAAATACTTGAAAAGTCAAAAAACCGAGATAAGGGTCCCATAAAGAAGAAAGACCAAGACAAGAACAAAGAAAAGGTGGGCTTGGATCTCGAGTATTATGGGTTCTACGATGAAAGAAAACCGTGCCATCTGGTGATTTCAGAGGAAGAAGTCAGTCTTATAAATGAGATCTCTGCGAGTTTGGGAGAGACAACCATGGACTATGAACCTATAGATACGTCCAGTGACGAATTGCTCGAGTATGAACGAAGAAAGGGACTTGAAATTCTTAAGGAAATGAGAAACGAGCCTTCCCAGAAATCAGCGGGAGTGCCAGAAGACTTTGAAATGGAGGATTTCCTGGTAGTTGTACCAAGTAATGAACAAATGAAGAAATGGTTAGTGGAGAGGAAACGACGTGAGTTGTTGAGCAAATTAGGAATCAATAAGGATTAAAATGAAGTGAACATTGTGGATCAATAGATCCATGTTGAACGAGCTAAAATTAGAATACATTCGCTTAAAGTGTGCTGGACTCACACTAACTTGTTGGTTAATACTGGTGAGGGAAGAAACAATAACTTATAAAATGCTACATCGGTTTTATTCCAAAAGATGGCTAGACTTCAATAGTGAAGTTAATTCGTTGAGATATTAAAGTTGTCTTCTTAGGTATCTACAATGTTTTCTAACTATTATCAGTATTATTATCATTCCGTCATATATTATTATTATTAGTAGTATAATTGCCTTCGTCTCTTGTTCAAGAAACGCCATATGCCACATTTCCATTTCTTATAAACCCATGGAATTTTTGAAGCCTTCTTTTGATGTACTCGAAGCATGCTTATTTTTCAATTTGCTTTTCATTCAACTCATTTTTCAAATCGATATAATTCACCAAACGTACTCCCACCTCGTTATACTTGTCATCGGTATCGGAGTTCTTATCAGGATATACACTCCTTGAAGCATCACGCACCACTGTCGTTTTGAAACCTGCCTTGACTGAGTCTATGGCGGAATTGAGCACGCAGAAATCGTAGGCAAGCCCCACTAGAACCACTTCTGTAATGTCCAATCTGTGCAAGATCTCCTCCAAATCGGTATGGTGGGTGCCCCAAACATCTTGGAAACACGAGTAATATTCGCGGTCCACCAACTCACCCTTGCGGACAATTGATTTATGGATATTGGGACTTATCAGATTAAAGTATCCCAGAAACAGCGCTTCCAAGTTGGAACCTGTTGTATTCTGAACACAGTGGTCGGGCCATGTGATCTGGGACCGGATCTGGGCATTTCCGGTAGCCTTGTCCAATTGACCCAATGGATGGGAAAACTCCAATTCTGTGAATGGCGGCACGTTGTGTTGGGACGAAAATGACGTGTGGTCGCTTGGGTGCCAGTCCTGGGTGGCGATGATGGCGGACCAATGGTGAGCCTCGATTGAAATTAGATCGTTGATGAGGGGAATTACACTTCGACCGTTAGGGACTGCCAACGACCCGTCAGGCGGCAAGAAATCTTCCTGAAGGTCGATGATGATGAGTGCTTTCTTAGACATTGCTGAGGGCGCCTTCGCACGTATAACCGGGTGGAATTGCAGGGGGTGGTGTGGGTTTCAAGAGAAGAAAGATAAGCATGTTTGGTTAAAGAAATGATCAAGTTTTGAGAAATGCGGGCACGTGAAAGATAAGAAAAGGCAACACCAGTTGTAAGAAAGAATATCACTGGGAAGGATTCACAAGGGGAGGGGGGTTCCAAAGTATCCTAGTATAGTTGGTATACGATCTGTCTCGTATAGGGGTCGTAATTGCAGGCAATTGTGACAGAGCTCGGGTCGGTTGCAGAAGCTAAAGGTTTGAGCCCACTGGTTTGATCTGAAACGATGACACAGAAAAGCTGGAGTTATGTACAGTTGGGTCTAGAATACCGAGAATTGGTAGAAGTGGCAAGTATTGGAGTGGATTGGATGGGTGAATTGAAGTGGAGGAATGGTTGGAGGGTACACAGATGAAATAGTTAACCCATACCAATTATTGCGAGAGCTAGCTATCATTGCGAGAGAGAAGATAGGGGAAAGAGAAAGACACGGTCTCGTTCACCGACCGAGTCTTCCGTTTACTCAGAGATTTAGAGCAATGATGAAGTCAAGTCTAATCGGCCCTTCCATAGACTATTGTTGGTCTTTCCCTAGACTATTGTTGAACTTTGGAGCCCAATTTGACACTTATTCCTTCCAATTACCGGTAAATGCAAACAATTCCATCTACAAAAGTCAGCGAGGCCCCCCAAAACGAATTTCAAAGCCCCTTTCTCAATATTCCGAACATACGTTTCATCGTCAGCCTATCATTCCCACCTTGGCCATGGGATGTCCACTATAAGGTTTAAGTGAAAAATAAGAGGTGTGCGTTCAACCTCTATTGAGAAGCGCAATTTGGGGTTCGGTGAAACAGGCAGAAAATAAAACGGCCTGATAGGGAACGGAAGCCTCGCTGGGAGTGTAATCAGCTTTTTGTACTGCAAAACACGTCAAACTCGCCTTATGACCGCAATCACGCCTGCAAGCCCCGAGTACATTGTTGCAGTATTTCGCAATCTGGATTATTGCGAGCCCCAAGGGGGCCGTAGGGTCCAAGTTTACATCCGATTCGATATAGAAAGTTAAAGGGCTAAGACGAATCTGTGAATAGCCTGCTATTGAGTTTTCGATACTATTTAATCCTTGAGATTCCTCCAATTTTTTTGTATTTGGCCACCATCAACAACTTCCATCATGGTTTGCTTCTCCAAATCTACCTTAGTCTGCCTCAGCATGGCGCTTGTCGCCAATGGTTTGAGCATTTCCAACCTCGCTTCTGCTCTTATGCCAAGAGACGATTCCCCGGGTTTCCTCAAAATCGCTTTCACTGATGTCAGTAAGGCCTCTGCTCCTGTCCACAACATCACTATTGACGGTGTCCAGGGCGACAAGAGAGACTTTGACATCTCTGAACCATTACCCCGTGATTCTGCATCCTATTTGATTGACCTCCAAATCGGTACAAATAAGGACGCCGTCAAGGTGGTTGCTGATACCGGAAGTTCAGACTTGTGGGTCATCAGTCCTAACACCAAATGTTCCAACAACTGTCAGAGCGATGGTACCTACAACCCTTCGGATTCTCATGATTCCAAGGACCTCCACATGCAAGCCGTTCTCACATATGGAAGTCTTGATGATCCTCTGAGTATAACCAACACTACTTATGAGATTTACCAAGATGACGTTACATTACCAGGAGGTCCTACCCTCAAGAACGTCTATGTCGGTGTTAGTGAAAATACCGTTATCGACAAGGGTATTTTAGGTCTTAGTTACTCCTCTGCTTCAGCCGGTGGTTTCGACAACTTCCCGGTATCTTTAAAGAAGAGTGGTATTATCAAAAAGACTGCCTACTCGGTCTACTTGGATCAAGCAGGAGCTCTGAGTGGTACCATTCTCTTTGGAGGTATTGACCACGCTAAGTACTCCGGTTCCTTGGCTACTCTTCCAACTCAAAACCCTGGTCGTCTCGATGTCAACCTTCAATCATTCACTGCTGCTGATGGTTCTTCTATTGGTTTGAAAGGAGCCGCCGTGTTAGATACTGGTACAACCACTTTCGGATTTTCATCCGATATTATTAATAACATTCAAAGTAAGATGCAAATTGGGAAATATGGATTACCTCTGTGTGATCAAGGTGGTAGAGCCTTCACCTTCAACTTTGGACTGGTCTCCATTCAAGTTCCTTACACCGAATTCCTTGAGGAAACTAACTACCCTGGTGTCTGTGTCAACACTCGTATCTTCGTAACCAGTGAACCAATTCTTGGTGCTGCATTCTTGAGACATGCCTATGCTGTGTTTAATCTCGATGCTCACACTGTTTCTCTTGCTCCAGTTAAGTACACCTCTTCTTCCAGTATCCTGGTTATTCAATAGGTCTGCTGAAAACATTCAAAAGTACTTAAAAGTGTTTCAATTCCCTTGAGTCTATTATCTAAAAGTTTCAATAACAAAATCCATCAACTCAACTGTAAATGGGTATGTCTTTGATCTATTTACAAGTATTATCAAATTTTGTATTTTAGTTTTGTAATAACCCTAGCTTTATTAAGATCGCACATCTCTACTAGTAAGACAGCTCAATGTAAGGGTACTAAGCTACTTTCTCTACATTTGATTCGATTCATTTTTTCAGTATACGTTGTTATACATGACAAATTTTTTGTAATTCTTTTTCGTATATCCGAATTTTCTTAAAAAAAGCTGGGGGTAAAGTGAAGACATGCGGATTCCTCCACTTCTGATGAATTGCACGGCAATCACGGCTAGTGGTATCGGAATACCTTCTGTTTTCAGAGCGTCCAAGTCTCAAGCAATCCCTACTGATATGGTATTATCATCTGTATTTCCTTTGATCATATTATCACATTAAAATTCTATTTAGAATATATTAAGTAGAAAGAATTAAATATATTATAATCCACATTTGTACTATCTTAGTGAGGAAATTGTGAATAAAGTAGGTGAGAAAGTATACCAATTTCTAGCACTGAACTTGTACCGCTTCTTCTTTGTACAAAATTTGTTTATGACCTTTCTTAGTGAGTCTCACCTCGTTCCACAACACCAATGCAGTCAACTGCTCACCCTTGTCACATCCTGTGTCTATACCTTTTGTAAACTTCTTGAGCTTCAAGCTTCTTCTAGCATCATGTCCATAGTATACCACCAACGTTTGGTCTACGGGCTTCTCTTTTTGTTTCTGGTTAAATACCTTAGACCACGAAACGGCATTATCCTCGAAAGGATCCGCCGTTGTTTTGTTGTAAAATGGTCCAATGTAGGATCTCATTTCGAGGTTATCAAGAGGATCCTGGTCCTCAAGAAGCATGTCCCATCTCAAACCCGCATGTACAGCCACACCTTGTGAGTACTTGGAAGTCCCGTTATTTTTGGCCTTATGAAGTGGTACATTTCCCAAAGTTTTGATGATGGAACATTTGTTGATATACTTAACTTGGTCAGGTTGCAATTTCTTGGCCAATAAAAATTCGGGATCGTCATTAAACGCGTTTGTTGTAGATATTCCGTTCATTCCCAAACCAAGATACTCTGGTTGGTCTGTGGTTGAATTACCTGCGAAAAATGGGGCTCTCAAGCTATGGAAACGAGCGTAATGTTGTAATACGTAGAATTCGTGGTTCCCCATGATGCAATCGATATCATTTTCAATCAAGTAGTCTAACACCAATAAGGAGTCTGGTCCCTTGGTAATAAAGTCTCCAAGAACAAGAATATGATCACGCGCCTTTGAATATTTGATCTTCTTCAATAATCTCTTGAACTCTTCGAAATTCCCATGAATATCTCCAATCAAGACTAATCTTTCAACTGGTGAAGTATGATGTTTGGTGATACTTACATCTCCATCGTTGTCTTCGATGTCTTCCAATTCTTCCTCATCCTCCTCAAATCCTTGAAGGCTCACACTCAGAAGCCCCAATCCCAATTCAGAAACACGACTAGAGGTCAATGGTTGCAAATGAACCTTCAATGGCGCGATCTTGGGAATTCCTTTCAATGTAGTTGCCTCTGGAATGAATTGGGCCGGAAGAAAGATACACAATACCCAGAGCAGTACTGTACCCAAAATAGCGGCAAAAATCCCCAATAAGTACTTGGTCCTTGTGGAAAGCGTTAACTCGTCCTCATACTCCTCCTCGTGCAAAAGTGGTGTAGTTTCACCCATCATTTGTTTCTAGATAGCAGAAAGATCTATAATTGTCGCAAAGGGAACAAACTCACTGTCGTAAATTCAATGACAATAACGCTGACAACAGTTGTTCTGGAATCGTTGGGAAAGTGGATATGTGGCGACGGAGCCAATTTATACTCAATGGTGAGAGTGATGCTTATATTATTTGTTGATACTAATTACAAGTGGTACCTATTAGATTAGACGAGTCTGCACGTGCCAGATTAACCGAAGAGATGACCTAAGATGAGTGGAAATTGTGATAGAGATACACAAAAAAATGTCTGAGAATGTCCCAATGTAGGTATTGAAGAAGCGGTTTCCATTCTCAACGTCTGGGATCTTTCTCTGTTTCTTTGGGGCATTTTTCTGTGATTTAACATCACCAATAGCCTTCAGTTACTACTCAATGCATTTAATCACCAGGGTAGTTATAGGCGCGTCGCAGCCGTATCGGATAATCTTCAATTATAAGTCCGACTACAGATTTCTACATCCTCTTCATTTCATCCTCATAACTCACAAATATATTGGCTATGTAGAATTAAATACGCTTCATAAATGGTCTACATTCTCCTAATGAACGAAAGTGGAGAAATAGTAAGACCAGCGATATCTTGTCATAAAAACTAAAACGAATGCAACTTAAATCCCTCATGAGTTATTAGAACTCTTATCTTCACAGGACGGGTTCATCCTCCCGTACTTTCTTCACAATAAAAAAACTGGCCAACGGCTTCCAACGGTTTCCAAGGGAACCAACTTCCCATTTATTCTTCCCTAGTATGCATTAACCACCGCCCATACCTTCTTCTCTCTCGGTTTCTTTTTGAATCACCAATTTCTTGCTAAGCAATTCCCTCAATTCTTTCCCTATTTCAATGATCTCATCATTAGTAACACTTGAACGGTTTTGGTTAATGCGCTTCAAACTGTTTTCGCGATCGATGATATCAACCATTCTTTTGTACTTAAGGAACAACAATTCACTTCTAATCAATAACGGATTCAAATGTAATTTCATAGACAAATCATTCATGTACTTCAACACTTCGTCAAACCTTCTCAAGTTTTGAATGATGATTCTCTCATTGTCACTCAAAATTGCCAATGCAAAGAATAAATGATGCTGACTAGTGTAGTAGTCTGTCCACAAAATCTCCCATAATCTCAAGACCTGGTCCCATTCCAATTCGCGTTTGAACCACACCAATAACATTCTGAAGAAGAAGAATAAATCAATAGACTCACACTTTTCCAAATGCTTGTACAAATTTGGTAACATGAACTGTAAGAGTTTGTTAAGCGTATTCATCTGAGTTTTCATTCCAGACTGATCTCTAACAAAATTTCTTTCCATTCTATCCATGAACTTCGTGAAAGCCCAGAAAGTCAATGCTTCATGTTGAAATTTAACATACAATGGGGACAACAAGTCTGTCATACCTTGTACATATCCCAAGTTCACGTTATACTCGTTATAAGTCAACAAAATTTCTCTCATTTTGTATAAGTGAGGGTTAGAGATGTTCGATACGTCAAACTCATCATCTCCACCCTCTGATTCCTCATCAGGAGTTTCTGGTGAAGACTCTCTAGTAGTGGGTGGCACATTGCTACCTATAGATGAAATGACGATCTTCTTCTTTTTCTGATTTTGGAAAATTGGTAAATGTCTATCAGTTCTGTGAATATCCTTTTCAATTCTGTGTTTTTGATCCTGCCAAAATTCGGTCAGTCTCTTGTTTTCATCAGCAACCCATTTCAATTTCAATTCCTCATACGCAGTTTCGTAGCTTGTAAGCAAAATTTTTCTTTCTTCTGCAGAAGAGTCCCATGGGTACACTTCCAACAAAAATAGCCATACCTCACCTCTAATGGAATCCTCGACACCTCCATGGAAGATACGGTCCTTCACTTCTTGTGAGGTCAATGATAATCTTCCACTGTAATCAAAGAAAGACTTCCATTCAACTTTGGTGATTTCATTTCTTCTTGAAGTTTTGTTGATTTCCTCATTAGTAAGAAGTTCATTGGAGCCAAGTTCCTTGTTGATTTTATTGTAGATTTCGTCATCCAACATAAATGTTTTTTGACTCTCTTCTGCTTCTTCCTTGACTTGCTGGGCCCATTTGGCCAAGTAAACTCGGGCACTATCAAAATCTTCACCAATTTTCTGAACTTCTGGCTGATTTATAATTTGTTTGATTTGGGCAGGGGCGTGTTCTTCAACGATATCCAAAACCTGGTTCTTGGCCTTGGCTGAAAACGTGGCTACCGTTTCCAAGATTTTCCATTTCGTTGAAGCCAAAAGCTTATTGATTTCCGGCAATTTGAATGGTTCTTCCTTCCTCTTGGGTTGGTCCTTGTCCTTGAAGGGGGCAAAGTTGCGTAAATCAGTAGATTCAGGGTTGATCAAATAGACTGAAGGTTCAACGGTAGATCTCTCCACGTTGATGAATTTATTCAAGCTGTTCATGAAATCCTTACCTCCCCAGTACATTTCACCATCTTCGCCGAAAGGATCCATTCTCTGGTTCAAGATACGTTGGTTCTTAATTGTTGAAGGAGATTCATTATCGTGGAAGAACATTATCGGTAATTTGTTGCCATCTTTGGTGTTGATAATGATGGATCCGAACCAGAATCCAGCCGAAGGCTTTCGTACCTGGATGGAGTAAATGAACGATAAAGTGATACTAAAAGAGTAACCCAGGAACGAGGAAACGGGTGGTTTCTGTACAATATAAGTGCCTTTAGCAGAGGAATTGGAACCCACTGTAGAATTAGGATTGCTGTTATTTCTACCTCCTAGTGAGAGTGCTTCCAAGTCCAATTGGATATCATTTATATCCACGTCATTGTACGTGGCAAGCTCCTCTTTCGACAATTGATTTTCTGGAGTATAAGACAAATGAAGGTCCTTATTGGTGGAATTGGGGCCCCTCGAAAGCGAGAGGAATCCGGGGATGTTGTCCTTTTTGGAGGTCGTTGGATGCAAGAACACCTTGGACTTCACGTAGAGCAACTCAACTTCAGACAGAAGAAGCGTTCTAGACCGGCGAGAACGGGACGACGACATGGCAAAGATGAGTACTATGTGATGGTTGGTAAATTAACGGTTGTTTAGATACAATCACGGCTGTACTTAAGTGTTAGTGGAAGAAGTGAATGTTGGTGGTGTGTTTTAACAGCCATGTGAGATCAGAAAAGAATGAGAATGACTGGAAAAAAAGAGCTGTACCATCAAGAAAAATAAGGGGTGGGTGGCGTAAAAGGAAAAGGAAGCGATCAAAAGTAATGAAAACGTGTCAAATGGGTTCGGAAAAGTATATAAGGGCACTTTCTGTTCCTTTGATGTGAAGATACAAATGTTCAAGCAAACTGATAACAATATGAAGGGGGGACCCTTGAGATAATCAAATAATCTATTTAAAGGGTCACGACAAGTATGGGGAAGCTCTTGGTGGGTGTGTGATGTAATTTATAGCAAAGCTTTGATGATATCAATAAAGCTGAGTTGAGGGATAGATCTGAAACAGGACCATGAGTTCTTTGATCAGTTGTTGGGCAATTCTACAGTGCTTTTGTTATTGTCAAAATGTGTTTTCTTTCCTCTTTCTACTAACAATCTATCACTTTTACATGATCTCTTCATTCTTGATATTATTATTCTATCTATATTACAAAGTCTAAAGATACAACGACCCGGCAGAAACGATATCTCTGTGCACCATTTCCATCGCCTTCTCCATCTTTTCTTCTAATGCAGTGTTACCAATGGTTTTCGCAGCCACCACCAATTGTCTGATAAGTTCTTCCAACCTCTTGAACATTCTGATCAACGAACCTTCATAAACATCCGTCATCTTACATATCTGGGTGAATGAGGCTCCCTTACACCAAGCAAAGGTGACTTCCATAAGCTCGGGTCTGAATGATTCAATGTAATCTTTTTCAACAATATCGATCTTGGATTCCTTATACACCTTGGCAAGTTTGCTGGCCATCTCTTGCATGGACTTCAATGGTTCAGCCAATTCTGGCTTGAGTCTGGGAACTTCCTTGGCTCTTTCCTGGAATACAAAACATGACAATAAAGCGGCACATTGCTCACTATTCAAATCATTGAAGTTACCATTGAAAATCAATTCGGTAAGTAACAATTCATCACCAGTACTAATTTCACAGGCAACACGTCCCTTCAATTCAATGATATCGTTTTGTGTGGTAAATTCCAATCTTCTCAACACTCTCTTTCTGTGTCTTAAATCGTCCAATTGGATAACGGCTTGTGCTTCCAAAATCTTTTCCTTGAGTGATTTGATCTTTGCTTCAACATCAACCTTTTGCGAGTATTGTTGGTACAACTCATCAAGTCTAGCGGTATTGTGAAGTGGGTTAGAATCCAACTTGGCTTCCAACACTTGGATTTTCCTCAACAATAATTTGAAATCCTCGTCATCAATGTTCATGCTAGTGACTGGGTCCATCAATGGAATCCCCTCAGGTAATCTCTTTGGTAAATCTTTCATGGTCTTGAGTAAAGTCCTCTTTGCACTTGAACTCTTCAAATCCTGTGGTACTCTCAATCTAACACTACTGATCTTTTCAATAGAGTCCAAGGTAATAGGGATATATTCAGCTCTTGATTGTTCACCAGCCTTTGAAGGCCTTATACCTTCCGCCAACATTGGGTTGAATGCTTTGATAAGATTCACAGGTGAATCAACGAACATTGTACAGACAAAAACGTTTACTATAAAAGATTCGTGGTCAGTATACGTTTGACCAGGGTCTCTTTTGTTGACTCTCTTGGTAAATGAAGTAACCATACCCCATCCATAATCCAATCCCTTGATGTTAATCTTGACCACTCTTCCTTCTTGTAAATATGGTAAGATATGTCCAGGGTGAGTTATGACTTGTCTGACATCTTCTCTGTAGGTGTCCAATTGTTTCTTTAATTCGTAATATTCTCTGATAGTTGATTCATCATCGATATTTATACCGTTGGCTGATATTTTCAAAGCTTCTAAATCCTGCTCCAATTTTGGAACAGAGGAAGCATTTTGGAACTGGAAAAACGAGCTTTCCAACATAAATTCCGGAGAAATACCCTCAACTCTCATCAAGTTTAAGATCATGTTGTAACCTAAATGGAAGGCCGAATCTAATCTATCAGCTTGACCCTTGACCATACCTTTGGCAACTTGGGGTTCCATTTTTTCATCAATCATCATAATAACAATACCACGGTCATCCAAACCACGACGACCAGCTCTTCCGGACATTTGGATGTATTCACCACCAGAAACCCATCTAAAACCCACACCATCCCATTTACGCACGGAAGTGAAAACAACTGTTTTGGCAGGCATATTCAACCCAATGGAAAATGTTTCAGTTGCGAACAAAACCTTGAGATATCCTTCTTGGAACAAGATTTCGATGATTTCCTTCAAGATCGGTAATAAACCAGAATGATGAATACCAATACCTCTTCTCAACAAGGGCAAAATGTTTTTAATTTGTGGTAATTCTTTATCTGCTTCAGGCAATATCTCAATGGCATTGTTGTAGATCTTGGTTAATGCTTCCCTTTCATCGTCATTGTTGAAATCCAATTTTGACATCTTTAATGCCAAGGACTCACAATCTCTTTTGGAAAAAGAGAAAACAATCACAGGGTTATATCTCTTCATATAAATCATCTTAACAATCTTGTAGATATCAGATTTTCCATCCTTGTTTCCTCCTTTGTATGTTTGACCCTTCTTACCCTTTCCCTTTTCTGTTGAAGAAGGATCGTCACCAGCATCACTGATGGAGGCCATAGCTTTTTGAAAGTTCTCTTCTCTGAATGTTCCTTTTTCATCAACTACCAAATGAATACCATCTCCAGCAGATGGAAATAAATAATGTTGTAATGGAGTTGGACGGAAATCGGTATAAACAACGTGACATGGCTGGGAATGTATCTTTACGATCCATTCAGCGAATTCCATGGCATTAGGAATAGTGGCAGAAAGGAAAACGTAATGGACCTTATCTGGCAACAAAATAATGGTTTCTTCCCACACAACACCTCTGGACTTGTCTCTCATGTAATGAACTTCGTCAAAGATAACCCAGGCGACTTCTCTCATGACTTCGGAACCTCTGTATAACATACTACGTAAAATCTCTGTAGTCATCACCAAACACCCAGCATCTGGATTTATGGTCACATCACCAGTCATCAACCCAACATCTCCAAATTCCGCCAAAAGCTCTCTGTACTTCTGGTTACTTAATGCTTTGATGGGGGAAGTATAGATAACTCTCTGTTTCTCTCTTAAACTCTGTGCAATGGCATATTCTGCCACCACGGTTTTACCAGCAGAGGTATGCGCAGAAACCAATACCGATTCATTTCTATCAATACATGAGATGGCGGTGTCTTGGAAAGGATCCAAGACAAACGGATAGGTTCTGGCCTCGTTGGTTCTTTTGTGAGATCCGATTGGTTCGTAGGGAAAATCAGGAGGAATAGCAACCTGATGTCTGACTTGATGCTTCAATTGTAATTGTCCTTCTTGCTTAGTATTGGAAACCAACCCGTTTGAGATGGCCACTTCTCTCAGAGCTTCGATCTCCACCGAGTCAAAGACTACTGGCTTTATTTCCTTCTGTTTGGCCAACTTCTTGGCACTTTTGGATTGTGGTTCGGGCAGCGCCGGACGTTTTCTGGATTCATTGGTATCACTTGGTTTTCCATTAGTTTCTGGTATCTTGGGGTCTTCCGATTGCTTTGGATCCGATGGAGCTATCACCGGAGGCGCATTGACGGGCACCTCGTCGAAAACATTGAAGAGATCATCGGCATCCATCTTGGTGTGTTTCGATGCCTTTAGTTCTATTCAAACGTGGGTGTCTAGGATGAAAAGTGATGATAGTTTCGAAAAGATTTTTGCATTTTTTCGTGGGTGAGATGGGATGGTATTGGAGCGAAGAGATGAAGAAGAGGTAGGAAAAAAGGGGGTTTTTCGTGGGAGACCTTTGAATATTATTGGATGCTTGAACTTATACAGTTAGTTCTAGCCTACTGAGAAGTCTTCTATACTAATTTCTACCTTCTACGGGTGGTTTGATGCACCTTTATCGACTACAGACTTGTGGTGAGTACCACCTAAATTAAGTATTGTTAGTGATACTCGCACTACAAACAAATGCTGTGAATATTTATTAGCAGCCAATACTATTTAATTTGCAACAGAGGAGGGTAAGTGTTAGTTTCACCATGAAAACTATCCAGAAGCTGCTACATTTATTGAGTCACGACTTACCCTGATAAGTTCCAAACAACTGGAAAGTCCAAGAAGAACTGAGCGTTTCGAATCGATTCGTTGCTCATCCTTTTGTCATTGATCTTGAAGCTCTCTATCAACTTCCTTCTCCCTTTCTCTCTACTCTTCTCGTTCATTAAACGTAATATTCTTTCGAATCTATATGCAATTATCTACTCTGCTCTCTCCACTATACTCACTTCTCTCTGCCTCCTTTCACTTTCTAAGGCCTTCAACGTCCTCCATTTCTCTCGATCATACTCTCCAATCACCACACTAGGAACAGAACTCACTCGAGATCTATCCGAACTAGGAGTGGTATCCAAGTCCCAGAAGTCAATGGGCTCTTCAACATGACGGGTCACAGGACTGGAATTTGCAGATGCTCCTCTAGGTGCTGGCTTGATAAACAAAGCTGGCTTGGAAACTGATGGTATGGAAGCAGAATGCTTATGGGATCTAGCATTGAGATACGACTTGATGGATTTCTTGGGTGATACAGATCTACTGGAGACCAATGACGAGATGGAGATCTGATTTGAAACCATGGATGACGAATGTTTATGATGGTGCTGATCAAGATCAATACTCAATCTTTGGCTGGTAGACTTCTTTCTGAAAACACTTCCTAGCCTCTTTGGACTCTCTTGAAAGAACTTCTTTATGGGTGAAGAGCTGCTGGTGGTGGAATAATCGGGTGGAGTTCTATACTGGGTCAAGGTCACATCGTAATTGTGATCTTCATAAAGTTGAGTCACTTGGATCATCGAATCATCTGGATCATTCGTAAGTCTTTGGCTCACCATCATCGAATCTTCTACGTTCGATTGATGGTTGGCTGAAGCAGATTGATCACTGATATTCCGGAATGTATGCAAAGATGGAGCACTGAACGATCTGTTGGAAACACCATACTTGACACTATTGGCAGACTGAATGTCACTAAGGTGGTCGAGGTTGTCCAGTCTGTTTTCAATTGGGGGTAATAAATATTCATCTTGTTGAAACTTCTCAATTTCTTGTGGTTCCTCGTATGACTTGAGTTTATGATCACTGACCAAACGGGTTATGCCTGAGTAATTGAGATTCACACCCGATCTGACACGGTGCTGCTCATAGAGGTGGGCATTTTGATCCCATTCCTTCAAACTAATTTTGTTGATACCTGGCTGAGCTGTTTCGTCGATCTTACCAGTATACCAACTGACATTTCTTTTGATTGATGGTACGGGGATTTTCTCCAATCCATGAAGTAAGCCCGTTGGGTTTTCAGCATTTGATGAAACATCTTCATTTTCCAATGAGTGCTCCTTGAGAAGATACTTATTGAAGCGGTCACTTCCATAGTTAACATCGTGAAACTCATACTTGCCTCTCTTTCTTTGCTTTGGTGAAACGATAACATAATCTTGTTCGAATCCGTCGAAGTTCACCAGTTCCACTGGCTCCCCAAATTCATCGATATGGGGTAAATTATCTTCGTCTATTTCCTCCTCCTCATCATCTTCAACTTCTGGAGATGTGAAATCCTTCTCGCCAACTGGGCTTAAACTTGAAAACTTAGTAGGCATCAATGGAGGAGTTGGGGTATTGTTGTTGGGTATATCATAGATAAGGGTATCCTGGGATTGACTGGAGAATCCATCCGAAGTTTGTGGAAGATTCAATTCTGAAATTTGAGACTGATAAGTTTCAGAGAGAGTTACTTGAGATGATTGAGGATTGGTAAGATGAGAGAAAGACTTCTGCTGTTTTGGACTATTGTATGTAGGTGATCCTGTTGTTGAAGATATCAACAATTCTTGCTGTCTTTTAATTTCCATTATTGGACTCTCACCTTTCTTCAATAAAGATGGAAGCAACGATTCATTGACATTGGACAAAAAGATCTTCTCGTCATTGATTGATTTCCATCTTTGCTCTGTCCTTTCCCCCTTCTTGCCAATACAACTTGTGGATTTTGATCTTTTAACTGGCTCGTTTGAACTTTCCATACTTCTTTTAGTCGTAGGAAGTGCCAGAGTGTTGTTGGTATTCAAATTTTCCCTGGAAGTAACACCATGTTTGCATTCGTCCATTAAAACAGTGAGTAGAGAATTTTTGGAATGACTAGGCGGAAGGCGTGCTTCATTGGTGTTGTTTGAACTCAATACGACAGGTTCCAATTCAGACACATAGGACGATTCTGTCTCGCTCTTGTTGTTGGCTTTCAAATGTGCAGTGCTAGTCTTTGCAAGATTGGGAACACTTCTAAATGTTTTGAGGTCGGGGTCTCTATTGGTATACGTTCTCCTTGGATCTAATTCTCTTAGGATTCTATTTTGATCCCTCATAAAACTTCTTGAACTTCTCGAGCCTTTGAGATCTTGTGATGACCCTCCAATTTTAAAGTCAAATGGTTCCTTGTAGATGGTGCCTTTAAAACTTCTTGTGTCTTGTTCTGAGGCAGCTGAACCTCTTCTGTCTAATGCATCTAGGTTCAAATTGGATCTAGAATTTCCAAAAATTTTGAAACTTGTTCTCTTTGCCTTGGAAAACTCAGTATAGGAGCTCTTGTTGCTAACTTCATTGGACTGAACCAATGTACTCAATTGAGGAGCTGAGTCCATCCAATTCTCGTTTGTATATGCTAAGTATTCGTGATCTATGTCTTGATTTTCGAGCGAATTCTTGATAAAGTACGCCAATTCAGCGGGCTCTTCGTCTAAGTTGATGGTTTCGTTTTCGTTGTGCTTGTGGGGTTCAATTGAGGTCAATTCAGACTTTTTGTTGACCGTATACAAATCCACCAAAGTGGGCACCGATGATTTTGTTTCAATATATTGGTTGGGGAACTCCGAGCTTGCTTCCAAGTCCTCTTCTTCTGTATCGTCCATTGTGTAAATATACTGCAATGAAGTGAATACACTGGATATTGAAATGAAAATTACATTGATGATGAAAAAAACGGGTATTATGATGTCCCAATGTTTGGGTATAGATTGAATTTGATTGAACTTCTGTTGAATGAGATCTATTATGATGAGGATGCCTGTGGCTATATGAAAACAAGATAGTATGAATTGAATGACAATTGAGATTAATGCAGGGGCTCTGAAGTTTATATAGAACTTCAGGGCCATGAAGACTGGGAGAACAAGAGCTCCGATGGCAAAGATGAGAAGGTGGACATGGTGGATCTGGTGGGTGTAGGCCACTAAGGCTATGGATCCAAGTATTGCGCCAAATATTAGGATAAACAAGTCCAATACTGGTAGCAGGATCCTACCAAGCATTGTTTGGAGAATGATTGGTCGACGACACTATGAATGTTGTGTTGGAAAAATGGGTATAGATCAAACAAGTATTTGATCCGGAAAAATGGTATGATGGCAGAGGATCCCCTTATAAAAGATTGCAGTTGTGAATGTCAAACGGGTGAATTGATCTATAGTTGATACTAGGAACCTTTTGGAATAATGGATATTATGAACCCGAATCCTTTTTGATGTCCACTGGGTGAAATATTCAACAGACGATACTGATACGAGTCTGTTCCTGGTATTGATGTCAGTTTTCAATTACTCCAGAAGAATAAACGAAGTTGAGGTTTAGAAAGCGGTACGATTTCAGGAACGATTTGACCACGGTTCTTGAATTTTCTTTCACCGCTCTTTGCTTCAATACAATAAGTCTACATACAATTGAGATGGAAGCCAACATCTGGATCTAGCCCTGCTGGGGTCGTAAAGTTTCTTGGATCGCCCCAGTATATGTAAACATACACTGTCAAGTTGTTTGTGTTTGTTCCGCATTGGGCGATGTTGCGAAATTCCCAAAAGGGACCAAATCGGCCAGTGCGTTCAAGTTGAGCGGACAACAGCAACCAGAACATGGTTTTGGCAAGTCAAGGGCTTGACTAAACGGTCGATTCTTGCCAAAGGTCCATTGGCATTGCTTTCTTCATGGAAGGGACGTTTCTGTATTATTGTTGACGCTTTTTTGTTGTCTGTGTTACAAAGTGAAGTGAGCGCCATCGCACTGGTGGTCGCAATGATAAATAGACGAAGCCGGCAAGGACCCGCCATAACACATAGATCGATGCCCGTCACTTAACAATCTCTAGATTGTTTTCGTACTGTCATAGACGAGGTGGCCACGACTTTTTTCTACAAACTTTGATGCTCAACATCGTTGGCACGACATTGTTAATTAATCCGGCATAAGTCATCCGTGTTCTGATCCAAAAGCCAGGTGGTTCCAGAGATGTAAAGAATGAATAGTGTACAGTGGTTACAAAATACACTAGTTAGACCTTCTATCGCAGACTCCTAGGCTCAAATTTAACAATTTTGCATCTCATCGTCGCCCTGCATAGTATTCACAACTGTTGATTTTGCTGCCTTCCATTTCGAACGGCTAACGTGATACTGTGTTACAGCAAGTATCTATTTGTATGTTCGTTCAAATACAATGCAAATTTCAATCAAAGATGAATTTTTGAACTAAATTTTTATAAGAACTCTATAATTTTTCAAACTTTGTGCTTTTAACAACAATAATTACCCGCAATATTTTTCATTATATTCAGTCTCTCAAATTCTTTCCCACTATCAATCGCTTATGAATGTTATCTCCCAAAGCAATTCACTATCCCATATCATCCTATTTCCTCTTCAGTATATTATCCAATTATTCTTTCAGTACTGAACACACGTGATCGGTAACGTGACCATCTACTAAATTCTTGTTTCAGCATATTTACATTTACTACAGTAGTGGTTATGGTATAATAATCGTTTTAAGCATAAAATTCAAGTTTTACGTGAGGTTTTTTTAAGATAGGGTGCCAAATAGTATGAATCAATCGTATCTGTAATCACCACTGATCCATCTGTTCACCAAGTCCAACGAGTTTTCTGGTTGGTCGAATGGAACCATATGGCCACCATCAAAGACTCTCAAGAAAGTGAAGTGCTTGTAGTTCTTGACTTCACCAGCGTGAGTCTTACCAACCTTCCAGTCTCTAATTTCTTCCTTGGCAAAACCGTCGTGGCCAGACCATTCCAAATTGTCAGCCCAAGCTCTGTTACCTAACCAGTTACAGATGAAATCCTTGTCACCGGCGTAGATCAAGACTGGGAGATCTTGTTCCAACAAGTTGGTGACAGCGTGGAAGTATGGCTTCATCCAGTCACCGGCCAACAAGAAGTTTCTGTTAATATCAAAGTTACAAGATTGGTATTCTTCAACGTCAACTCCCAATGCTTTCTTGACTTCAGGAAGGTTCAAATAATCGTCCAAGTAGGCCAATTCCTTGTAGCATAAGTTGGAACCTTCACAGTTGGTACGGATATCGTAAACATTTCTTCCGGTTTTTTGGTAAGGGCCCATTTGAGCGTTGTTACAGTAGATAGTTGCTGGAACACATGACCAGACGGAACTGGTGTCGTAACAAGCCTTTATCAAAGATAAACATCTTGGAATGGAGTTTTCCATGGTTTCACATTGTTCTGGGTCCAACACGGATGGGTATCCACCTTCACCACAAGCCATTGGCTGGTAATATTCGTATTGGGTCAAAGGATCAGTCAAACCGTTACCAATCAACACCGAGGTTAAATCGAACGAACGGTCTTCGTGACTTAAGATTTCTGAGGCAAAGATTGGGATATAGTGACCTGCGTATGATTCACCGGCAATGTGGAATGGCAATTTGGCGTATTGAGGGAATTGCTTGAAGAACAATTCCAAGAAGGCGTATACGTCCTTACCAGCAGAAACAGTGTTGGAGACAGATTCTGAGGAGTACGAGTAACCGACATTGACTGGTTGGTCCAAGAAAATAACAGTTGCGTTGTTGTTCCACGAGTATGGGTTACGGACGGGCTTCAAGTCCTCGTTGATGGAAGAAGGACCCAATTCAAAGAACAAACCAGTCAAGGAAGAGCATCCTGGACCACCATTCAACCACAAGATGACCGGGTCATTCTTTGGGTCGTTTCTGGATTCAAACGACCAGAAGAAAAAGTGCTTGTCTTCATCTTCAACGTCCAAGTAACCAGAGTGTTGCTTAACGGTATCAATACCCAAGCTCTTAGGAGTGGCCTTGACTCTCAACTTGTGGTTAGGCAACTTATCATCCTGGACGTGGAAGTCAAACTTTGCCTTGGTCTTACTGCTGAGCTTCTTTGGGAACGTTCTGAAGTTAAAGTTCAGGACGGTTTCTGGAAAGTCCAACATCATTTGCGACCACAATTGCTTGGTTTCACGGGGAATCAGCTCCAAGGGGTCATTGAGGTGTTTGGCGATGGCCAGAATCACGCTCTCCTTACCAACATCAAGTTTATCAACAAAAGATTGGTATTGTTGGGCAAAACGGTCGGTCTTGAAGTTCAATTGGAAGTTGTGTTGAAGTCCATGGATGGAGTTGGGCACAGTGAAGGCGTCTGTGGCTCCAAGGTAGGAGGCAATTGCCACCATAGTGGTGATAGATAACTTCATACTGATAAATGAAGTCAATGGAGAAAAAAGTGGGTGTACTTACGAAAGTCTGGAATTTCCCCTTTATATATGTATTGGAGCCGTTTGCCTCCATAGATAAGCCTCCGTGCTCGTACCGTGCGATAGGCAGGGTATAATTCATGACGGTGCTTGCTGTTTAGGTAACGATCCTGCAGGTAGTTGCACTAGTGTGCATACAGAACTAAAAGCAGGAGCCATTTCTGGCATATAACGAGTGGTGAATAACCACGGGTGTGTATATAGTGGGTGCTTGTAGCAGGATTTCCTGCATACGACCCACTCAGAGTACCCTTCTTACGGCCTTAGGAGGAGATGGCTGAAGACCCCAATTAGGAACAATTTGGTCCCGTTCCGGTTACATGTGAGATGAGTTGAATAAATTGCAGTCAAAGGTGATGAATAGAGGCACAAGAGAATTACAAAGCAGTGGGTTACATGCCGAGTTTGAATGGTAAAATAATCATCAACTCTGCTGACTTGGTAGAGCTCAAAAGACGGAAATCTGTCTCTATTCATTTTCACCAAATTCCGCTTTTTGCACCTAAATATACTCAATCAGTTTCTTGAAAGGCAGGTGCTCGAATCAATTTGTTAGGTGCTATCGAGGTATATTGTAGCCAAAGCTACCATTAATCCTTTTCGGTTGATCATAAGGTACTATCTGTAGAGATGAACTTTCAAAGATGTAAGCCTATCATAAATCTGCCCTCTAGAAAGGTTTCCAATGACGGTTCACTGAATCAAGTAAACTTAGAAATAATGGTAATCTCGACCATGGTATGTTGTCTTTCGAGGCATACCCACATGACTTTGTGGTTATGATTCCTTTTCTTGAAATAACAGCCATAAATTGATAGTTACAATTCATATCGATTGTAAAAGAACGCAATACATTTAACGAGTTCATTTCTCTGGGAGTTGAGGGGTGATTGATGGCCGTCACAAACTGATCAGGTCATGTATTTCGTATGTTGTTTAGCAGTATCAGGATTCGTTATTTCTACAACGTTTGAAATCCAGTAATTCGATAATTTAGCAATTGATGGCAAAAGGAAAATTTCTTCGAATATGATGATTTCTTCAAAGTCAAGGTATCACCTTTCCTCTTATTCTCTTCTACTTGGAAAATCAAAAAAGTATATTTTAAATAGTAGACTAAAATTAATAGGATACTTGATTCTCAGTTCTATAACTCAATTTTTTCCAAAAATTATGTTGATTCAACCTTCCAATTCTAGTTAACTTCTCGAGAGACTTTGAACGATGCCAACTTCCCCCAATCACGTCAGTTGTTCACTTCGTTGACTGGCAGCCGTGTTATCTAGATATCTATTATATTATGTAATCAGCACACATAAACGTATTTTTCAAATTAGACATTTTGATTCATTTGACTATCCACCAACATGGTGTTAGGTTGGCTCTTCAAGGACAATACCACTAATGGACCACTGAAGACCTCAAGAAATGATCGACTAGTCCGAAAAGTTGGCGAAGGAGTGTCGGGAATTGCGGAATTGTACTGTAGCAAAGCTACCAATCAGTACTATGTGATTAAGACATATAGCGAGAAAGAAAAGTACGAGTCAAACGAGGAATATAAACACCGTGTGCTCCACGAGTACCGCATTCTCAAGGAGCTATCACATATCAATATCATAGAGGCTTTAGATTATCACATTGATACCAGAATTTCAATTTATTTGGCAGCAGGAACCCCTGATTTACACCTGATATTGAAAGGAGTCAAGGTAACAGATCTTGATCCATTGGAAATGCTATGTCTCTGGAAGCAGACATGTGAAGGTATCCGGTACTTACACGGTTTAGACTACTGCCATCGGGATTTGAAGCTTCTGAATCTTGTGATCGATCCCAATACTGGCTGGATCAAAATTATCGATTGGGCAACAGCGGTTAAAATCGAAAATAACGAGCCAGCTGTGGGACTTGTAGGATCCAGTGGATTTGCAGCTCCTGAAACGTTTGCCTCTGTATCTTACGATGGTAAAAAGGCAGATATATGGTCCTTGGGAATGATCTTATTCTACGCTTTGAATAAGAAATTGCCCTGGAAAATGGCCCAGCATTCAGATAAAGTTTTTGCACAGTACAAAAGAAGCTTCACCAAGACAACTAACTTTAACACCAAAACCATGGCAACGAAACCTACTGCCCGAGAAGTTGTTGTTGGTTATCTTCCCCATAGTGAGTTTACGAGTCAAATTTTACATGTTGACCCGGGGTTACGAGTCAGCATTTTTGACTTCTTTGACGATCCGTGGTTCTGCGACATACAGTATTGTGGAGAGAAGTCTAGCTGCGGATATGACCATAGTAAAACGCTTGATTTCAGGGGCTACGAAGTCGTAGGGTCAAACGGTTAACCAGAGTCAGATGGCAGGTGTGGAGAAGGGTCCCATCACTCCTGTAAATTGAAACATCCTTAGGCCTCCACGTGACTTTCTTCATTTCTGTGTTGCCGGAAGTGGGTGAAAAAAAAATGAGTCTTAACCATAAAAAGGACTGAGGAAGCCAACGAACTTCACTCCCCATAAAAAAGTTCAAAACGCTGTCCGAATATGCTTAGCAACACTTTACGTTCGTTGAGAACCCCAAGCTTGAGCTTGAGAGCTCCTGTCACTCTTACTAGAAACTATGCCTTGACTGCCAAAGCCCAGGCATTGATTTCAAAACCCGTTCAAGAAGTCGATCCAGAAATGGCCGACATTTTGCAACAAGAAAAGACCAGACAAAAGCAGTCGATTACGTTGATTCCTTCTGAAAACTTCACCTCCAAGGCCGTCATGGACTTGTTGGGATCAGAAATGCAGAACAAGTACTCTGAGGGATACCCCGGTGAAAGATACTATGGAGGTAATGAAATCATTGACAAAGCTGAGGCATTGTGTCAAAAGAGAGCTATCGAAGCATTCGACTTGGACCCGGAACAATGGGGTGTCAATGTCCAATCCTTATCCGGAGCACCAGCTAATTTGTATGCTTACTCCGCTGTTTTGGAGGTTGGTGACAGAATCATGGGTTTGGACTTACCTCACGGAGGACATTTATCCCACGGTTATCAAACACCTTCATCCAAGATTTCGTACATCTCTAAGTACTTTCAAACCATGCCTTACAGATTGAATGAAGAGACCGGAATTATCGATTATGATACTTTGGAAGCTAATGCCATCTTGTTCAGACCAAAGATCATTGTTGCTGGTGCCTCTGCCTACTCAAGGGTCATTGACTACAAGAGAATTAGAGAAATTGCCGATAAGGTTGGTGCGTATGTCTTGAGTGACATGGCCCATATTTCTGGATTGGTGTCTGCTGGTGTCACCGATTCTCCATTCCCTTACTCTGATATTGTCACCACCACCACCCACAAGTCCTTGAGAGGACCAAGAGGTGCTATGATTTTCTTCAGAAAGGGAATCAGAAAGGTGACCAAGAAGGGTAAGGAAATTCCATACGAATTGGAAAGAAAAATCAACTTCTCTGTATTCCCAGCTCATCAAGGTGGTCCCCACAATCACACCATTTCCGCATTGGCTGTTGCGTTGAAGCAAACATCTACCCCAGAATACAAGCAATACCAACAAGAAGTTGTTTCCAATGCCAAGTCATTTGCTGATGCCTTAGAATCCAGAGGGTTCAAGTTGGTTTCTGGAGGTACCGACACTCACTTGATCTTGGTTGACTTGAGATCCAAGGGTATTGATGGTGCTAGAGTTGAAGCTGTTTTGGAAAGAGCCAATATTGCTGCCAACAAGAATACCGTTCCAGGAGACAAGTCTGCTTTGTTCCCATCAGGATTAAGAGTTGGTACCCCAGCCATGACCACCAGAGGATTCGGACCAGCTGAATTCGATAAAGTTGCCGAATATTTCCAAAGAGCTGTTGATATTTCATTCAAGTTGAAAGAACAAGAACAAGGTAAGGTTGCCAAGGAATTATTGGCTTCCTTCAAACAGTTGGCCGACGACAGTGCCGATGTGAAGGCTTTGGCTAAAGAGGTTGCTGACTGGGCCTCTACTTTCCCAGTCCCAGGAGACGAGTTGTAAGTCTTTATGGTAATAGATAATGAAAATGGCACAGGAAGTCGACAATATATATAATAGGCACGACGTGGTGATCCACGGTATAGTGCGGGTAAAGTAACGCCCTTTAATTTAGAGATTATGAAAACTAAGCAATAAAAGTAAAGATTGAATTGATGAAAGAAGTAGATGGAGGTAGAAGATGATTATAGATGAAATAGCAGTATATATAGAATCAAAGGAAATAATAGGGGGTTTAAGGGTCAATATACTCCACCAAAAATGGACGAGTATTTCCCAGATTTGGCATGTGGGCTTCAGCAAGCCACTAATCCCATTTCCCTCCCTAACATGATCAATTTACCTCCTAGTTCATATACAACCCCCATCCACTCATGTCTACAGGTAAACATGTCGTTGCTCGCACTATAGGAACACTAAGTCAAGGAAATTTCCCCTGGACCACTGGTAAATATTCGCACACCCACTGTTAATTACGGGTTCGCACAGGCCCTTTTCTCGCTAGTTGTCGCTATACAGTACTTTTTGCTCCTTCCAACACCACTAAGTTTTTAAACTCTCACTAAGTAAAGTTCAACCAAACTGAACGACCCACCATCATCATCATCACCACCACCACTACCACCAATATCACACCAATCCCCTTCCACTACCGACCATGGTATCACTATCCAAACCGTCGCTCGCTGGGGAATCCAAAGCCTCGCTATCGACATTCCCCCTGGCCCTTCGTCCCACGTCCAAGCTCTCTAATCTCATAGCATGGTCCAAGAATGGGTTCATAGCTTATGCCTCGTCCTCTTCAGGCGGAACCATCAACAACACCCTCTCGCTCACGTACTTGGAAAACATCGACGGGGTGTCGTGGCAATTGGCGCCTCCCCAGAGTTTGAACGAGAAATTGGGCCACCAGCTTCATGAAATCTCATTGGTTTCGTGGAGTAACCTTAGTACCGACTTGGCAGTGGCAGATGTGTATGGAAACTTCTACATTTTGCTTGCGGGAGTGGGATTGTTGGAACCAGACACCAACGGAGCTTCTAGGGGTACTAACGGGACTAATGAATCGAATGGGAAAGAATCGAATGGAAAAGATGTGAAGGAAGGACTTAATGGTAATTCAAACACTAATGCTTCTAATGGCAGTGCAAATAGCAGTGTAAACGGAACCAATAACGGTTCCGTAAACCCCTCTTCTTCCAACGGGGCCAATGCATCACCAAGTTACGAATTAACCTCATACAACCACATGGAAATGATCTTTCGGGACACCGCCACGCCAACCAGTTCCTTCACGTCCTCAGCCACATCCATTGTAGCATTCAAATGGCTCAACATCGAAAAGCCTCAGATAATCAACAAACCGGCCACTTTGGTCGAATCGGAAGCATTCTCAGAACACGACTCACCTTCCACCAATATCAAATATTCATACGGTGTGGGTCAATACCAACCCCATGGGATTACCCATCCTATTTCAACCAAACAAGCCAGTGTCTCCTTGCGGAAAAATGGACAATTTGTATTATATTATCAAGGTGAACACAAGGTGGAGTACCATCAAACCAGTCTTTACGTGAGTGAAGAATTGGTTAGTTTCACAGAAGCCTCCATCGGGTTCAACAACGAAAAACAGATCATTATTGTTGCCTACGACACATTGTCCAACAAGATCTTAACCTATATAGTGACAATTGATTGGGGATATTTGGTAGAATCTGCCAGAAGACAAAAGGGTGATGCACATTTCCACACTCCCAAGGAATTACAAAAGCCACCTAAATTGACATTGCAAACCATCCAAAAAATGAACCCTCTTCCTGTATTTGGCGATTCATTGATACAACAAGGACAACAAAACAAAATTAAACCAGATGACGGAATGGATATAGATGACCATGCCTCAGAATCGCAAGAACCTTCTAATGATTCTCAGTACTATTTTGGCTCTCTTGCAAGTATAGACGTGATATCTGCTAATGCAGAGAGAGACTCAAAACCTGAAATATTGATTAGTTATTCCACAGAGTCGTCAATAAAATCTTCAACATCAATTTATCGTTACAGATTGAGTGAAGAGCTGGATTTGATATCAGATACTTTCGCAGATTTGGGACACCGAAATAAGGGTACACTGGATGAACTGTCAACTACTTCCTCGTTAGCGGCAATGGGTTCGCAGATTCTTGTGCTCCAAGATGTTTTGACAAGACCAGGAAAGGTCAAGTCTATTGTTGCCAGTTCCAATGACTATATAATACTGGTCTACTATAAAGATAACAGAATTGATGTTTTGGACAGAGGTAATTTGAAGATTCTCAATGGAAGAAAATCTGTTTACAGCCCAGTCAAGAATGAACAGTACACTGTTACTAACTCAGGAGAGCCAGTCCCTTCAACCATTTGTACTATTTTTGATGCAGGATTTGAGTTTCCTACTCTTCCACAGGACAGTCCATTGATTATATCCATATCTCCTAATCTCACCTCGCTTGTTTATCTTCCTATCGGATCAGCCAGTCAACAACTATCCTTGAAAGTGGTAGAAAAGCGTCAATTTTCAAGTCTTGTGTCGAGGGATTTGTTTATTTCATCGGTTGGTTTTGCCTTCCGTCATGCATACTCGTGTTACACGAATACCTGTTCTGATGATTTGATCATTTTAATCCAGTCAGAATTGGCCAGACTCGCCAAATTGGCCCTGAATGATGTTGATGGTCATTCACAAATGAGTCAATTCATTATTCAAAATTTCATTGATTCAATATTAACGGAGTCTCATAAAGCAATTAATTTTGAACTCGACAAATTCAGCAAGGATTCGGTAGATAAATTGTTGTCCAATCCTCCTTTACAGAAGTTATTGTCACTTCAATTAATTTTGGGAGAGCTCAGTCCCAAAAATACAATCATGGGTGATATTGCATGGATTGTATTGAACCTTAGAAGCTCATCGTTTGGTATAATGTTCCTGTTGTCTAGCATATATCGTCAAATTTCAAAGAAGAAACCCACCGAAGACAATCTTCAAGATTCCATTTCTAGAGGAGAGTGTATTATGAGTTTAATCGGGAATATGAAATGGTTAATAGACCTTATGGTATACTTGAATCAGGAGCTCTTACAATTATCAAATACAGCTAAGGGAGGTAATTCAGGTAGCAAAATTAATATCAAAAACTCTTCGGTTCTCCCGATTATTTTGAGTAAGGTTCCTCGACTTTTCTTGATGTATGCAATGTCATCAATCGGCAAGACCCATGAAATACTCAAAAAATTGCATAAGGATTTGGATGATTCGAATAAGTTATTCACACCCATGAAAGAGTCTCTTAATAGATGCTTTACCATCTGTAATAATTCACCATTGACGTTAAGTTTGTTCGAAAACTTTTTAAGAGAGTGTGATGGTCTAATTACGAAGGAATTGGGTAACAAGTTTCACGGAAAAGAAAAGGGATATGGATTGAGCATTGAGCAGAAATTGGTGTGTCAAGGAGAATTGTCTGATGATTTAATTCTGATAGCAAGAACTATCATTGAGAAGCACAATGTTAATATTAATCGTGATATGAAGGTGTCTGATCTCTACTTTTATGATGTTGACTGGTTGAATATAGGTATCAGCAAGTCAAAAGAATATCCAAGAAGCATCAACAAGTTCGGGTCTCAACCCAATTTTATTGAAAATTCTCAGTCATTGGTTACAGTTTCTAGGTTAAAAATATCCAAGAATGAGTGTATTGATGCTTTGAGAAAAATTTTCATTAATAGTCTTGATTCAGAGAGACAAAAAACCAAATCTGGGGAATCATACAAAGATAGCAAACTCAGGAAATGTACACGGTGCCGTTCAGTGTCGTTGGTTTCTGACCCTCACATTTTTGATGAATCTACCACCGTTGGATTATGGACAATGGTATTCCAAAGAACATGTATTTGCGGGAATTCGTGGGTGAATTGTGATGCATAAACTCGGACCCATACCGACCAAGAAAAATAGTCAATAGTATAACTTCGGACGAATATACATTTTAATGGGTAATTTGCTATTTAAAGTTACATCCATCGAACTATAATTTCGTATTACTGTCTATTCAATTAGTTATTGTTGGATGCAGACAACTTCGTTGGCTCTTCTTTGATTTCAGTGTTAATATTTTCTTGACTCCCATCTTTCTCCTTTTCTGCCGCTTCTGCTGCAGCTTTTGCTTTCGCTTCTGCTGCCTTTGCAAATAAAACCTTCATGATAAAGGGCATAGCGGCATTAGTGACTATGATCCATGCCAAAAGAATACCTATATTGAGACCCATTCGACCTTTCCAAGAATTGAAGTATGCCACACATAAAAGTTCGTAAGCATTTCTAACAGGAATAGCGTATCCATATCTGTAAAAGGATGGACACAAGACTGGAGGGGAGATGGTTGGGGAAACGTTGAGAACAGCGACAAACAATAAGATAAAACCCATCAACGGAGCTTTGAAGGCACCGACTATAAGCACAAGCATCTCGATCAAACTTCCCAATGAAGACATCATCAAGTAAGCAATCGACCATATAACTAAGAAACCCAGGTAACCGAAAGCAACGTTAAATTTCATTCCAAAGGCCAAGTTCAAAAGGACGAACGATAATGATAAAATGATGTAAGCGAATTGAGTAGCAGCCATTTTGAACAAAATGAACTTGAAACCTTTGATTTTCGTGGCAATATACATCTGGATTTCAATTGTGAAAATGAATTGGAAAAAGGTAAATATAACCAAATAGATCATTCCGATCTGCAAAGGAGCTTGAACGATTGACTTTGGCACCGGGATCAAATCACGAACTGTGAATGTGGGACTTGTAGTGAGTAATCCTGGTTGATTTGTTAACACATTCAATTGTTGTTCTGGAGTTAAAGTCAGCAAAAGACTCGATATTAACGGAGTTTTGGGTATATACGATGCAAACACAGTGGTAATACTATGGGTCACAGTTGAAATGTAGTTGTTGACTGCGTTATAATCTCTTCCTGTTTCATAAACCAATTCCAAAATTGAAGTAGCTGGAGAAAAGTCGGAGGAAGCTTCGTGTAATGCCTGATACCAATTTAAGGTTGCGTTCGGGTTGACATAGAAAGCAGCCCAATATTTATGATGGTGAACCAAACGATTGACTTCTTGAGTGATGGTGTTGTTATGGCTGGCAGCGGCCTCACTGATACGAGTGTAGTTCCATACCTTGAAGTCACCCAACAGTTGGACAGCCGTGACATTGGTGAAGAAGTTTTCCACGATTGGGCCCACGATGGCTGGCAATTGTCCCTGGGCGGTGTCTGCAATGATCACGGCAAATTTCAAGTTTTTGAACCGGGTTGATCTTTGAAAGTAGGCTCCCCAATATATACATAAAGTGATTGAAAGTCCCACCACAAGGAATGCATAGTTTTCGGCAAAGGTCAAATACATCTTTATTCTTTCAGCGTGGAAGTCTTTATCCCAGAACCCGAATTTCTTGGTCACATTCTGAATTGTAGAAACCACAGTACTCTTTCTTCGTTGTTGTGCCACAGGTGTGCCCAGGTTATCAAGACCTTGGCCTCCATAGACCTCAGGAAAGCTTTCCACATCTTCACTGTCATGGGTATACTGCTTGGAGAACGAACGGGCCATAAGCCCATGTCCAAACAAATCTTCATGATGTCTTTGGTCAGCCAACTCGTAGTACTGTCCTTCTTCTGCCATCACGATGTTGTGCCGGGCTTCATCTGGTACGCTGAAGAAACTGCTGGTGGCTCGAGAGAGTCTCCTAGCCATCAGCGGACCCCTTGGGACGTTTTCTTGATCCAACTGGACGGCGTTGTTGTTTTGAGTACCAGTGTACTCTGCGACACTATCAAGTGAAGCCAACGAGGCGAGGTCATCATCATGCCCATTGGTGGGGCTGACGGGAGACATGGTACGACTGGTGCTAGCTTTCAATGAGAAGAGGTAGCAGATGTGATGGTGATGACCTGAGTTGGTACCTGCAATTGGTTTTGATGGAAAGCCAGAAAATCAATTAATCAAACTTTACCTTTCAATTACACGACGTCTATTTATATCCACTCGTGCCGTAAATAGTAGCCACTTGAACTTCAACTTTGGCTTGAACTTTCAACTTTTGCTTGAACTTTTCAATAGGCTTGAACTTTTGCTTCAATGCTTCCCTTTATGATCATGGATCCCGATGTGCCCGCCAAAACACTCCCCGCTTATACCTGCCCAAAGATCATCTTTATTATGGTCCTTGTTTGTTCGCAGCGTCGACAAACGTTCGGATCGCCTTGTTATGTGCACTTTCCTAATTAATGTTAGCCGTACCTGTACACCTGCTAGATCTTTTCAATATGGGCCAATTATTATCTGGTGGCCTATTGTTATTTTTCCATGATAGGAGTTGGACCCACATGAAATTCCTTATTTTGTCAACACTGCCTATTGCCTATTGGGTCAAAAGGTGTACCTGGTGCATGGGGGGTCGTGCAATCAGCCAAGATCGTGGTGAAATTTTGTTCTTTTGGTATGCCGGTGGTTATGTAGATCCTAACCCCCACTATGTGAATGGGGTAACTGGAAGTCGATGACTGTTTTGACATTTATAATTTTGACAATTCTGACAATTTTGACAACCGTTTTAATAAACTCCGAGTTTCTCTAACCGTTTCTTCCTTAGTTGATCTTTTCTTTATCAATGACTTCTTCACTGGCGGACCCCCTGGTAGACCCCTTGGTTGACCCTAGGCATCAGTTCACTCAAAGTCAACTTGACGATCAAGACAACGCGATCCACTTCAATGAACGTGTGGGAAGAGATAAAAGCATTGCCCAGTCTTCAAACTCGGTAAGAGACGTCTCTCCGGGTCGTGACCCTGTTCCACAACCCGCTCCTGGAACCTCGGGAACCTCTGGGTCCTCTGGGTCCTTTGGGTCCATCACATCCAAAACTCATTCTGCCACAGAAGCAACAGCAGCTAAGCCTGTTGATAACACAACACCAAAGAAATCAAAATGGCACGAGGCCAGACAGCTCCTGTTCAAGCTCTTACAATCATACCTCAAATTGTTCGTTTTGTTCTTGGGAATCTTATCCATTTACTGGGCTACCCTTTACAAAAGAGAAACCAGATTCGTCAATTTGAAGATGTTGGTTGTCTCAGAAGATGCTTCGTTCACAGCCAATTCCACCACCATAGAACCAATTTTGGGAAATGCGGTGATTAATATGCTTAGAACAAACTCCACCGTCAAGTTATTGGCCGGCTGGCATGTTGTCCCCATAGATCAATTCAAAACATTGGCAGATTCACACAATAATACAATAGCACAAGAAGTCCAACGTCAAGTCCACCACCAGAAATACTGGGGTGGAATTCATATTCGGGCCAATACAACCCAGACCATCTACGAAAGTTTGGCTACAGCCAATTATACTCTTGCACAAGCAGGAGCATTTTCACAATTTATCGAATATTATTTTGAATCAGGACGTCATTACTCTGCTTTGAACCAGTATATCACCAAAAACATTTACCTTACTCAAGATATTTGGTTGAAAAACTATGCCACGCAATCAGTTTTCAACCCTATTATTCAAGACCATCTAAATGATACCCAACGGACTAATCTCTTGGCCAATAATAATACACTCTCGATCTTAATCAACCCTCCAAGATTCCGTTTGATTGATATGCGTCCACCTAGTAACTCGGCAGTTTTAGGTCCCTCAGAATTGGGTTTGATTTACTTGATGGTTTTCTCGTTCCATCAATTCAATTTCTCCTTGGAAATATATACCTATATGAGAACAAAGCTCAAGTTTAGACAATATGTTGTCTGGAGATTTATTGCGAGTCAGGTAAATGCTTTGGTCTTGTCTTTGGTTTATTGTTTGATCACCATTGCATTCCTCATCAAAGTCGACCTCACTTTCGGAAGAGCAGGTTTCTTGGTTTATTGGCTGTTCACTTTCTTGTATGTCTCAGCATGTCTGGCAATCAGTGAATTTGTGGCCTCTACATTATTCTCCTTCAATCAAACGCTTTTTTTGGCTCCATGGATGGTGTTCAATATCGTTATAAATGTTGCAACAACCTTTGCACCATTTGAATTGTGTCCTCAGTTTTTTAGATGGGGTTATGCTATGCCGATGTTCAATTGTTACGAGTCCTTAAAGATTGTTTTCTTTGACACTTGGAAGGGCCACTTGGGACGGAATTTGGGGGTTCAGGTTATTTGGATCGTCTTGATGCATTCTCTTCTTTTAGTCCTTCAGCAATTTAATGCTAACAAGGCGAAAAAGGCAGCATTGAAGGCCAAAGCCGAGGAGGGTGAGAAATTACACCAAATTGAAGAGTCAAAAGAAGGGCTGACTAAAGCGATATTCTAGGTATTTCTACATACGAAGTATCAATTGTATGTGTCTTTTAATTCTATCAAGCAGTTAAATCCATAACATCTACCTTTGGAGCCACATCCCTTGCATTCCGGCCATACCTTGTAACAGATAAAGATTCAAGTAATGGCTTCTTCCAAAAGCTCAATTCCTGTTCGATTTCTATATCATCAGTGATCAAGTTTTGCAAGGTATCCACTTTCAATTGCCAGATATCGGAGTTGATCAAATTTATACCTTGCTCATCAATAAGATTATTGTTGATGATGTTAGGTAAGTAGTTGAATAAGTATTTTTTGGAATGTGAATATTTCGAAATTTCCCGAAGTATCACGAATAATTTATCACTGGTGACCTTGGTCAAGATAGAACTTTGAAAATAATCTTCAGCTAAGTTATTGAAAACCAACTTGGATTTGATAAAATTGAGAAGAATTGGAAAGTACTTGTTATTCTTCAATAGAGAGATATTGCAAAGAATATCTTGATAGACTGTATCATTTATAGAGCAAATCAAATCTGGATTTAAAGCACTTAATAACTTGATATCCAATTCGTTGTACTCGTAGATATTTAATAAGTTGTGAGTGACCAAGATTTTAGAGTGGGACAATATGGTCTTGGTAAATTGCAATCTTTCGCCTTCTAAATAGGATAATTGTGCCAATACTGAGATTATTTCCACCTTAACAAAGTCGTTAACTTCAAAACTTGGGTTCTTGTATAAGTACAAGAGGTTACCCAAAGTTTTCTTTATATTATCAAAAACCTTGGAGTCATGGGGAAAGGAGGACCTTGATATTTCTTTGATTAAATTCGAATAGAATTGTACTGCAAACACACAAAATAATGGATCATCTTCGTTAAATTTAACAAGCTCTTCAACGGTAAACTGATAAAGGTGTGAGTTTAATTCTGGAACATGAGGGATGAGGATTAGCAAGTAGTCAAGTAGACGTGCAAGAAGGGTGGTATCGGCGTCCTTTGCAAACCTGAGATCATTGTATAATAAATGGAAGTCTGGCTCTGCCAATAAGATCTTGATGGGGAATGAAGCCGGCGAGTGGTCTAGAACCACAGTATTGAGCAATAATTCGATCTGATTGACGAGACCTATATCCAATGATTTATTGGAAAGATACTGTTGAATCAACAAGTAAACTGCATTAGTATCCATGATGAATTGGATAGTTTCAGGTTCATGGTACTTCAATATGATGATCAGTAGACTTATCTTTGATACTTGTAATGAACTATGGTCAACTAGACTATTAAGTATGAACTCGTTGGGATAGAAGGAAAGGATCTGTTTGAATGAAAGGAACGATAATATTTTCTGGAGAAGTTCAAATATCAATTGTGATGGATCAAGAGCTAGATAGTTCTCATGGTATAGAAGTTGGTTGATTATTGGCATAAATTGGGTAAGAAATTCCGATGATTTATCAAGCACGAGGGACCTAGATACCAAGGGGATGTAAGTATCGATTAGGTTCTGGTTAATAGGAGACTGTTGCTCGTATGAGTTTTGAAGATTGGATAGAACAGAGAGGGATTGGTCGTCTAACATGGTGTGTGAAAGATCTTGTGATAAAGTAGATGATAAATGATAAGTTCTCATGGTGGATGATTTTGATGATGTTTTTGCCATCGAGTGAGTGAGGGAAGATTGTGTGGGGAATTACTAAGGACATGGTGCGAGGTGATGGGAAGAGAAGGAAGAGAGAAAAGAGGTACGGAAGGATGGGCATAGGTAAGATACGAAGTAAAGGGTGTGAATTGGAATCAATGGTATATTGAATATGTAGGTTCACTGGATTCTGATATGGATATTCAATGAGGAATGAGTATAGAGATAGTTGTTAAAGGTTGCAAAATAGAATTGATTAAATATACGAGAACCAACCTATTATAATTGCATGAGAATTGTGCTAGGATGAAAGAGTTGAAAAGCTAGACGACTCGGGTGTGACATCATTGATTTCTAAATGACTACAAGTTTGAATCACTGCACCACCGATATCCATCGGATTGATAGCCACAGCCAATGCCCTCACAGAAGCTTTAAAGTAGTATATTCACCAGAGTTTTAACCTATTCATCAGTATGACTCTACTAGTTGTATCTCATTAGAGGGTCTGTTATCTATCTGATCCCGTTGTAGGTGTAGCAGAAAAGCTGTATAAGGAGGGTCTTAACATGCCTTTAACACAGCTACGATAAGAAAACTCTGGGAAGATGTCAGACTTGAATGGTTGGGAAAAGGATACGAAGGTGGTCAATAATATAAGAGTGGCACAATATGAGAAACCACTGCTCCAGATGTGGTCAGGTTCCAAGTATAGTCACCATTTTGAGACATCACCCTTGTCGGCGTTCCTTTGTTCACTTTCTATTATTCCATCCCCTTGTTCTCAATTGGTATTACAAATCTACAATATTCAACTTTTCACGATTCCTTTTCTCTATTCAGACACGTTCACCAGTGCTTTTATGCGTCTTTACCGTGGGTACTATCGCCAACGCCCTGAAGGTTATCGCCAGCGCATTGACATGTTCAATTAGCATTGTCAGAAGATCAATTGTAAAAGCACCACTCACATTTCACAGGGTCGTCCAGTTATGAATATATGGTCTTGCAATGTCGTATTTACTATCATCAGTTTGGCCTACTAACCATAATCAGACGACATAACCGTAGGGAATTCGGGTCTCGTCACTGAATGGTCGTCACTAAGGGCAGATGTTAGACGATACTCGAAGGTCTCTACGACCGGGGTTATGGGGGTGGCGCTATATTGCAGAGGTATTGGAGTGAAATTGAAAATCTTGATACGGTGGAATTCAGGGCGATAACCATCGCACATGGAATACAATTGTTCCAGTAGGCTGATACTAACAAGAAAGGTGATTGTTGATTGTCTCTATTCTGGGGTGATACAAACCGTTTGTTAGTAGGGGCCCAACAGGTCTCGGTAATTCTCCCTAACCTCTGTCGCTACTTTTGGTTCTATTAAGCTTAATTGCATGCTTCAATAATGTCGTATCGTCAAAAATACCCGATCGGCAGTTTTGTCGTCGTCTAAGTAATAATTAGTCTGAGCCGTCGGCAATAAAACAAGTGCATGCCCAACCTTGCCTGATTACACACCCATATACTTTCCACAAGCTCTCTAGTCTGCGACGGCCCAACCATACCCATCCATGGCCACCCAAGGCCAACCAGGACCCAGTAATGTCCAACCGCTCAAACCTGCCTCATAAAACCGCATTTCCTAAAAGGGAGAAATTTATCACCAAATCTAATTTCGTACGCTCGCTCACACAATAAACCAAGGAATATTTTTTCAACTCTATTCATCTAAACAATCCCTTCTTATGTAATGCCACCGTAGAGTTATGTGCCACTAATCGGATGCAACAGACGACCAAACACAATTCTGCTATGGAACACTTGAAGTGCTCTTTTTCTTTTTTGGCACTACTAGCCCACTATAGTTTAAGCTTAAACTTTACATTTTCCTCCCACTATCAACTGATTGGTACACCTTTTTTTTTGTAAGACTGTGATCCACTTGTTCGTCAATTTAATAGCGATTATTTTGTCGATTTTTTTCTGAACACTCTTCTTTCTCTCCACCAAATCGAGAATCATCTTGTTCGTGTTCGTGTTCGTGTTCGTGTTTCTGTTCTTTCAACTGCTTAGCTTCCTACTTCCTACTGGTGATAGCTTGTGCCTTTGTTGAGCTCATTCTCATTTTTCTTGATCTCACAACACGTCTCATATTGCTTCGTCAATTCTACTGCTACGTGTGCAATTATACCCCAACAACACTATCGACACCGCTTCAAAGCTCCGTTTCTTAGTTATCATCATCGATGTCTTCAGTTGGAACCATCGAATCAATGGTGTCTGCTGCGTCTAACCTCCCTAAAGAATTCGAAGCTCTGGACAGCACCTTCACTCCTCCTGTGACACCTCCTCCGGTCGATAAGAACACACCAACAACAACCACAACATCAACGGCTCCGGTTGAAGAACCAGCTCCACCTGCTGAAGCAAATAAAATGTCTGTCATAACCACCTCCGATCAAACACTTGAAGAAGCTGCTGAAGCTGAGTACATAGATATCGCAAAAAAGTTGTTCCAGGAAGAGTTTGTGTCTATCCAGCCCGAAGAATACATCCAATTTTTGGCTGCCGGCGATGAAGAAAGCACCCGAATCAGACTTCATTACATGAACTTGTTCCAGTGGGATGCAAATCTTTTGAAATCAACCAGAATCTTGTGTGCCAAATTATACTTAAAGGGAGAATCGCAAGAGATTGACCGTATCTTGTCTTCATTCACCAAGGCTTACATCAAACAACACCCTCAAAACGTATTTTGCACTCGTAACTTCGAGAAGATCTACATCATTATTTACAGTTTGATCTTATTAAACACCGCGCTCCACAACTCGGAATTGACCAAGAAATCCAAGATTTCTCAGGCTGATTACATCAAAAACACGTTCACCACCTTCATCCAGCAAAATCCAAAGAGCTCGAAGAAATTGTCCATCAAACAAAGAATAAGTATTGAACGAGAATTGAGTAATTTCTACGAGGAATTATCAAAGAATGAATTACACTTGAAGCAATCTACAGAGGATGAAATATTGAGCAATGTCCAAAATGGTGCTTCTAATAGTTCTCATCGTCTCTCGCGTCACTCTACAATCGCAAAGCACAAGAACCGTAATTCCACACATAGTGATCTTGGTCACGACTACACTTCTGACCAACAGGAAAATAAAGAACCCAAGAAAGATGAAATTAATGGCTCTGCTAATACAACCACCACAACCCTTGGTGTCACTACCCCAGATTCCACTGAGAAGAATCTCGAAACTCAAAATCATCAGCCTGATGGTGAATTGCCAGTTTTGTCAAGGCAAGTGTCAAATTCGTCTATTTGGTCTTCTGATAGTAATGCCAGACGTTCAAGTCTTGTGATGAAACGCATGGCCTCTGCTACCTCTGCGGTGTCTCAATTTACAGCTACAAACTCTACGAACCAAAACAACTCTACTAGATCAAATAGAGTAGGATTTACCAGAGCTTTAGCTTCAGATCAAAACCAGAAGTTCTACAATTCTAAAGCCAGCAGTGCAGTTGCTGGTCCGTTGATTAGAAACCGCCAGTCGTTGGATCATTTGAGGGGTGCTCCAACTACTGGTATAACTAATCCAAATGCAACCAATGGTCCTCCTAGTCTCCAAATACATGGTCAACTTTCAAAAAGAGCATCTAGATCATCTATCATCTCAAGAGAATCAACTAATTCCGTGAACGGCGATGATACAGTTTCTGTTTTATCTTTTGACACCATCAATCTCCACAACTTGAATCTCGGCGAGGAGCATTTCCTTGATGGTGACTCTCATCAACGCCAACATTTGGAAGATTTCAATGTGGACGATTATCAAGATCAATATGATTTGACGTTGGAATTACAAGGCTCTCCATACCTCAAGGAAGGATTGTTGAAATTAAGAGTTTTGAATAACGATCAACAAGACTCAACCTCCAACGATTTGGCAAGTTCAAGTAATTCTTCGGCTATTTCTACCGCTTCTGCATCGACCACTGGTAGCAGATTCTTTTCCTTTTTCAGCAGAAACAATCCCGCACAAAATCCAACTCCAGTTGCCAGAAATCCAACATCTCATGTTGGTACTCCCACAAATTTATTATCAAACAAATTTGTGGAAAATTTTGTGGTGGTTTCTAAGGGAGAATTATCAATATATACTTTTGATCAAAAGATCATCAAGAAGCACCAACAAAAAATCCGTAAGTTCAAGCAAAAACAATTGGTTGTTATCACTGAATTGGATGAGATTGATGAGGAAGATGATCAGGAAAATGTTGGTGATGGTAATTGGTTAAAGAATGCTGCTAAGATTGGTAATTACAATTTGTGTTCTACGTTTGCTCAATTAGAGAATTCTCCTCCCTCTGCTTCTGGCTCAAAAAGAGTAGTCTTATGGTCCTTGACGTTCCCTAAAGTGACAAAGAAGCAGCCTAAGAAGTTCATTTTTGAAGCTGGAACGAAGGAAATTGCCTTGGAATATATCAATACCTGTAACTTTTGGGCTTCAAAGATAACTGCCATTCCAACTTTAGAAGAAAGTGTTTCTTCTATTGAATATGGATGGACTAATTTGGATGGGATTATTCAAAGAAAAGAAGTTTTCAAGAAGGATAAGCATATACAAAAGTGGGAATCATTACCTAGAGGAATATACCTCAGTAATTATATTGTGGTGAGCAATGAACAGGATAACCAGGCAAACCATGAAGGGATGATGAAACAGTTCGTTAAGACTTTGAACTACTATAACCATTTGAAGAAATTGTATCAAGAATTCACAAAGTTGAAGTTGAAGTTCCTGAAAGCATTGCCACAGAAACAATACGGTTGTTCTAACTACACTAAGGTGATAAACAACTATAACGCAAAGGTGCTGGAGTATAAGGCTGACTTAACCAAGTATAAGAATTATTTGATTATTCTTGGATTTGGTTTGCAATTAAGATTTGACTTGGAAGACCAGGATAAGGAACGTGATCTTGAAGACGATGTCGAACCTGGTCATGAAGTGACACTGAAAGAAAACACTACTATTGAAGAAGCGAAAGAAGGTGATTCTCCTTTGAATGAAGACTCTGCAGCTACTAGTGTGGTGGGAAGTGATAAAACCGAACCAGCTGATGCTGTTGTATCACCTAGTAACGCATCTGAAAATCACACGTCCAAAGATGCTGTTGATGAAGATGATGAATTAACCCAATTGGTAAAGTATGAGATCAGAAAATTATTTTTCAACATGAAGGATATCGAAAAAATCATTCCAACATTTCAAGCCTCTGTGTCAATCTATAACCTCACCAACTTAGTTAAGGAACACCTTATTGCTGATGCTGCCAAAGGTAAACCAAGTCCTTTAGTCAAGTCACCAAAGACCTTTAAGTTGTCCAATTATAATGGCAACGAAAGTCCTGTGAATCAATTGTTGAATACCTCAACACCGGGAGTTGATGAGCCTTATGAAGCAGTGCATAACTATACTACCACAACTATTGAGGAAGAAGAAGAACCAGAAGAATCAGAACTTGAGACTCATAAACCTGAGCCCTTGGTAGAAGAAGTGAAGGCTTAATCTACTGCTATGGGTAAGTAGATTGATCGCGTTCAAATATTGAGTGTATAGATATTGTTCGGGTCAATCCGGTTTGACGCTTCTCAGTTAATCACCAAATCTACTGATCAAAACTTCACCTTTATCTTGTGCTATAATCGCAGTTGTGTATCCAACTATCACTTCCTCTTATAAAGTGTTAAGTTCACTCTTGGAACCCATATGGTTCGTGAACATTGCATATTTTTGCAGACGGGATCCGGTTCATTTCATCTTGCAATAAAAACTTTTTGGTTCGTTGTTTTGCTACTCTTAGTCAAAGAGTGTCTGTTAGCCTAATTAATTACTTTCATTTCTAATATGATGCGATAATTCAGAAAATGTTGTAGGGGAATATGATAGTGATGCTCTGTATTATATCTTTCGCAGCCATTTGATACGACCAAGCATATCAAACTATGGTCAATTTGGGAGTTTTGTAAAAACTTCAAAGGTATACACAATCACATTCGTCAACAGAGTGTGAGTCAATACTTTATAATACCACAGATGCCTTTTCGTTGATACAATCAACTTATGCTATAAGGTTGTTGGAGTAATTGAAACAGTATAGTTATGCTATATGCAGGACATATAGTTTTATCGTTCTCGCACGACCGATTCGAGCGCCACCAAAACTACAAGACGAAGGCAATTCAAGTGTACGAATTCCGATACGTACACTAATTGTTCCAGACCAATTGTATCATTTTCAACGTTCAAATAGAACCTTTCGAGCTCAGGCACTGATTTGAAGCAGACTGACGAATAAAAGCGCCGAAAATTGCCGCTCAAACAAATCAATAACGAAATCTAAGTGACATATACTGAACTTGTCACTAATAAATTGACGAAATATTTCCAGCTAACCCACATACAAGCAACACGCAATGTCCGATCCAAGCTCTATGAATGGTGGTTCTGCCGTGGCCATGGTGGGAAAAGACTGCATAGCGATAGCTTCCGATTTGCGTTTGGGAAACCAATCATTGGGAGTGTCCAATAACTTCGAAAAAGTGTTCCAGTTTGGAGACAAGACATTCTTGGGGTTGACTGGTTTGGCCACCGACGTCACTACTTTATCAGAAGTATTTCGTTTCAAGCACAATTTGTACAAGTTGAGAGAAGAAAGACAAATTGAACCTAAAACATTGGCCAACTTGGTCAGTTCGACATTATACGAAAAGAGATTCGGTCCATACTTCGTGGGTCCAATTGTGGCTGGTCTCGACTCCAAGACTAGTCAGCCATTCATCTGTGGTTTTGACTTAATCGGATGTATTGATTTTGCCAAAGATTTCATTGTGAGTGGTACTGCTTCCGATCAATTATATGGTATGTGCGAGTCGCTCTACGAGCCTAACTTGGAGCCAGAGGATTTATTTGAAACCATTTCCCAGGCCTTATTGAATGCCGTTGATAGAGATGCTTTGTCTGGTTGGGGTGCCGTTGTGTACGTTGTCACCAAGGATAAGGTAGTAAAGAGAGTCTTGAGAACAAGACAAGATTAAATTAGTCAGATTAATATAATGGCATACGTTAGTTATTGTAGGTGGCTATTTACATATGTACATGGAGTGGGGCTAAGGTGAGATACCTTTGAGCCCTTAGTTGGTGTAATTAACTAGTTGTTAGAATGCCTGGATTAAAAGTTCGGATTAGCCAAAAAAATGGCTTAACCTTACGATGCAAGTTGCATAGGATAGATTGTCAATAAGTTCTCAAGCAGTTTAAGTAGCGGTTACTTAGCTTTTCAGCATCTTGTCACTTTGAAACTGTTGATTTATTTTGCTTTCTTCACCTCCTCTTCGATAACCCTTTTCAAATAATTATTCTTTCCGTAGGTTTCTTCTTCGATCTGTTTTCTTTTTTCCTCGAATCTCTTTTGTTTCTCCCTGCTAAGACGGATTCTGTCGTTGGCATCATTAACTCTGGTGTGATGGAGACACTTGGAAAGTTCGTCTTTTTCAAAATTACACATTCCTAATGCTTTTTTGAGAAACTCTTGTCTATGGCATTCCTCGAGGGCATCCATGAGCTTCTCGCATGTGTCGAATCTGTTTTTGTCTAATTGTGGATGCATTTTATGATCAGGATTACGACTTTGATGGTGATTTATGAATGTGAATTAAAATTTGATGATGGTTGACGTTGATTTTGAAAAATGGATTCAGATATCTCAAGATTTGTTAAGATGTTTGCTACCGACTATTTGTTCTTATTGGGTTTCCAGTTTGAGGGTTTGACTTATTTAGGGTCGTCAACTGTAGCTAAGCTCGAGTGTACTATGTATAGACGTGTATAAGCCTATATCAATTATGACTTACTTGCAAAGCCCGTGATTTGTCGCACAGAATTCTGTATGTCCCGCAAAAAGTGAACAGACTTTTGAAGTCTCCAAAAAACTCACCAGAGATAAAGTCGCGACTAAGCTTCCAGACGTGACCCTCTGGATAAGACGACACGTACGCCTTTTACCTGACGAACAGTGAAAACAACGGGAAACTATCATCCTTTTATACCGCCCGACCTAATTGACACGTCTCATCAGCATTATGTCGAAATCTAACGATGACGTTTTAGACTTCATCAACTCTTTGCCTGATTCTAGACAAGGAACCCCCAAGCCCAAATCGACAACCACAACGGCTGCTGCTTCCACGGGAAAAGAAGACAAGGACGAAGATTTCTTGGAATTCTTGGATGAATTGGCTCAGCACGAGAAGAAGAAACCCTCGACTCCAAAACCAAGTCTGAAGTTCGAACCCAAGAAGAAGGCTAAGGAAGAAGAATCCAAAAAGGAAGAAACTGCTGAACCAGAACAACCCAAATCAACTGATGCTGAAGTTACAGAAAAGTCCAAAGAGACCGCGGCTGGAAATGATCAAAATGCTAACGCTGAGCTTGAAATCGATCCATTGGGCAGCATCACCAATTGGTGGAGTAAAGAAGGTTCCACTAAGGTTTCTTCACTTTGGGGAACAATTACCTCCAATGCAGAAAAATTGGGAGAGCAGACATATCAATTGGCTTCAACAACCACAAATCAAATTAACCAACAAAGACAAAAGTTGCTTGATGAACCTGAAGAAGGAGCACCTTCTGATAACATTCATAACATCACCGGCAAGCTCAATTCCATTTTATTGAGTATGTCCAACCAAATCAAGCAAGGTTTAATCAGTCAAGACGACGAATTGTTGAATGTGTTGGTGATTTACGATATTTACAATGTCAATTATTTGGATAAATTGGTGTTTCAAAATTTCAGCAAAGTAATGACCCAAGTTGAAGGTGGTATCAGAGTCTCAGTCAGCAAAATCAACCACAATGATAATGCTAGTCTGCCTGATGACCGTAGGGTTAACTTGAACATGTTCCATGGTAAAGTCATTGATGGGGAAAAATTGTGTTTTGCAAATTTGGAATCAAGCATTAAAGACTACGAAAAGTTGACAAACTCTGAATCTGAAGATAAATCAGATGAAAAGAAAGAAATTGATCAAATCAACAATTCCAACGTCTTCATATCGGTACAGCCTATTACCAGCAGGTTGGAATCCAAAACGGAGGAAGATACTGAGGAAGACAAACCTATTTTGATTGAAAGTAACAATCAAGATTCATTCTCATTCACAATCATTCTCAAGGATATAACCAATAACATTACCATAATTACCAAAACGCAACCATTCCCATTGAAATGGGCCAAGTGGTTAAACGGTGAAGGCGTGAATGTAGCTGAAGATGATGGCATCGATGCAATTGATGCTAGTGAATGGGTCAAGGACTGGATCTACGATGGTTTGGATTTGAGTTTCGGAGTGGTTGCTCAGGAGTATGTTATCAAGAGAATGGGTATTTAGTTCAATTGAAACAATTCGCATTGGAGTGTAGAGGAAGCAGTAATTGCACGTTTAATGGTACTTGACAGTTTAGCTGTCTATCAAGAAAGGCAGTTTTTTGTAAGCCCCTGATATTGAACACCACTATCAATGTTTGCATGAAGAGTTTCAAGACGAGAGGTTACCCATATTTCAAGTGTGATGTACGAACAATAATTTCTATTAAGGACAATAGTGGCATATTGTTAATTGGGCTTTGAATCGACCCTCGCACTCTAGACCTTTAATAAAATTCAGTCCTTATATCCAGTGTTAATAATTTACCCGGAATTGTGCAAATTCTAGACGCCCATAATCAAGCCTTTACCTTATTGTTCACTTACATATTGATCTGGCTGATGAGACCCTGGTATGGCCGCCTTAAAGCAAGCATGGTTAGTAGTGGACAATATATCGGTGATCAACGGATACAAATAGAATAAATGCTTATTCTTATTCATACTGTATTCGGTTTTATTCTTGCTTTTAAACTTTATAAACTCGAACCACAATTTTTTGTAAATACCACTCATCTGACAATTACAGCGATTACGTGCTGTACCAATTAATACCAAGCAGAGCATGATCTTCCTCTCAATACACGTATGTTTACTCTATTAAATGTTATTCAGCTTTACAGAGCGTACCTTCGCTATACCGTTAACTGTATTTTCATGCTTCATCATGTTCTTATCAGTGCTTATTGCGAGTCCAGCAAAGTACGAGATCGAAGAGGCGTAAGTTTTGGACAGTGTGAACCACAATCACAATCGAAATCGGCCTTTATCTCTCAAATCCCCTTCACGTGGTAGTATTATAGATAAGGAGTGGAAGTAAAGCAATAAGTGTGATTGAGGGTTCATATCCATGTAAATCTCGGAAAATTTTTGGCACTGAACCACTAACTAAAGAACTGAGATTAATAATGAAACATGATTAGACATGCAGTTGGTTCATCATTTGCTACATTCAAGGGTTTTCTTTGCTAGCTGATATTATTATTGTTATTGTTATTATTATTATATTTATTACTGAATATTTAGTCCCTCATCTCCCGTGTATTAATCTATAATGATGAGGGTTCTCCGAATCAGAATAAGTCTGCAAACTCGGCAACATGTGGGTGTACCAACGTAGCTTGGAGTGGAATGGTATGAATGGCCAGCATTTGCACCTTCAGAATCACTGGTGGTTGTGATGATTTTGCTGTTACGTTGGTCAGGTTTTGAATTCCGCACAGCAAGTAGTGTTGTAAGATCCTGTCGAAGGAAGCTTCATCGTTAGCCACGAGCTTGTGGGTGTAATCAATGATAACTGGAAACTCGGTGTTACTAAGCTTGTGGTAATCGCCCACATTCAAAGGCTCGTGTCTGGAAGTGTTGAGAAGACGACGGACCACATGGGTGTTGTGAGGATGGATATCGGCGCATTCGTTGACAATGAACTCGTAGTCTTTAAAAGTAAGGGGTTGGTTTGTTTTGAGGCTAAACGAGAACTTGGAAGGATCGATCTCGGTGGTTGCAATTGCAGGGGTGGTCTTGTCGTACTTGTTGTTGGTACAGGGTAACGAAGAGTAGCGTGTGAGTTTCTCCAACAACTGTGAAGATACTTTTGATTGGGGGTTGTGATAGATAGTAATAGTAGGTTCTGGTTGAATAGATTTGGCGGCAGCGTTTCTTCCCGAAACAGGACGAAGTCCAAGACCGCTGATGAATGTGTGGCTGCCGTTGACAGTGCCAGCACTTGCCGAGCGCTTGGCAGCCATAAAGGTGTTCGAATAGCCTTTGATTAATTGTCTAAACATGGTTGAACATAGTGGATAAAAAACTGTCGATACTTAAAGGCGATCATCTGGTATTTATGTAATTTGCATCCAAAAGAGGGGATGATAAGAATAGATTTTCCGATCCAACATTTTAAACTGTGCGAGTGAGTCTAAACGAAGAGACACACACTTCAAGAGTGAGGGGAGTCTACGCTACGGAAGGAATATTCGGGCCAACGAAGAGCGCGATAGCAAGGGAAGTAGAGAGCAAGTACTGTTACTAATACTACTACCACTGGTTACTAGCACTCCTACGCCTCCTTGTACTAGTAGCACTCTACCCTTGGTAGCAAAAACCCTCTCTGTTGGTTGTGTCAATGGCAACTTCGGAGTCTTTAGACCCGCCTGGACCCAGCCATCCCCTAGTTGTTCCGTACCCCTCTATTTTCGCACTTTTCTGCTTTTTCTTCCAAACGCGTACTCCCCTCCTGACACCGCCACGCCCAACAAGAGTCATAAAAGAGGAGTGAGATAGTGAGAAAGGGGAGTCAGTGGCAGTCAGAGAGAGGAGTGATGGGAAGGTGGTGGATCTTGGGCACGAGTCGTCGTATACAGCGGCACGGGATGCTCTGCTTGGGGAGAAAGCGAGGGAGGGGAACAGTGTCAGTGAACCCAGCGTTTATTGTCCATATTGTCAGAGTTGAGCCTGATTGTACTCCTCTTTAATCTCCTCTTTTGAGTTGAATGTCTACGATTACAGCCATAGGGTACATCTCCTCTTTTGGTAGAACATCAAAGAAGAAAATCGACAATGAACGGTGCGAAACTGAGCAAGTCGTGTCATCGAGAGAAATTTTTGCTGAGTCTCACCAAGGGATCAACCGCTAGAAAAAAAACCCCTCTTTCCATACGAACAAAATCTTTGCCTCCTATACGATTAGGGGGAAAAAAAGGTTTTTTCACAACATTTAGTGAGATGGAGACACGATAACAAAACGTTTCTCCGCTTTGGGTTGGTTTGGCTGGTTGTGCGATGGGCCATCGTTTTTTTACTCCTCTTTCCATCTCTGATCCCCTCCCTCTATTCTCCTATTTCCCTATGTTGTTGAATGTCTTGATTTAGAAGGGATGTTTCTCCTCGCTAGTTCCTACTGTGTTTCAGAAATCTGTTTCATCTCTACTTTGAAAAAGTTAAACGGGTTACCAAAAGATAAGGTGATTTCAAATTTACTCTATAATTAATTGTATCAGTCAATTATCACTTGGTTGTTTCTATAGTCTATACATACTTGTCAGTGCTGCAGTCACGAATCTTCACGTTTGTCCAATTTATAATCGACACATACATTCTACAAACGCCAAACTTAGCTCACATTTGCAGCTTCTTTAGACCATATTGAAATAATGTTCGAGATTACTGCCGTCCAACAATCTAGAGTCTTTGTTTTAAATGGTACCATCACTTCATACGTTTCAAAAACCTGTTCTACACCAGCTCGTTTACAGCCAGTTCTATACCAGCTAGTTTTTCACCTTTGACCACTGTTCTTGTATTCGCAGCTAAATCTCATACCCAAAAACGTCTGGTCGTCTCTGTTCCAATAAAGGCATGTCCCTCCGAATCCTCTCCAATTCTACCTTATCAAGGTCTGCAACACCAAGCTCATAGTAGTCCCCGTCCTCATCAGTTGGTCCACGATCGGTGTATTTGGATAACCTTGCGAGAACATCTCCCCAAGGTGATACTATGAGAGACTCGCCATAGCTCACTCTTTTAACATCCGCAACACTGCCTTCTGAATCTGCCGATGTATCGTGTTGTCCACACTGGGCAGCCATGACTACATAACTCTGGGTATCTATGGCCCTGGCTTTGGCCAATATCTCCCAATGGGCTTCTCCCGTCTTGGTAGTGAAAGCAGATGGGAAAGTAATGATATCAGCACCTAGCTTACGTAACCGAAGCGCCAATTCTGGAAATCTTATATCATAGCAGATAGCGAGTCCCACCTTGAACGAATCATCCAGCGTTCCAGTGGAAACAGGAGATATGATTTTCGTACCTGGCTCTACAGAATTTGACTCCTTCAAAATAGGCCCATCCTTGACGTCAACATCAAAAAGATGTATTTTTTGGTATGTTTCCACCAAATTACCCTGTGGATCGATCCAAATCTGATTGTTTCTGACCCTAGGTTTGACACCTTCATGGTGTTTGAGTTCCGGTTCATGAATACCCACTCCAATATATAACCCCTCGCTCTGTCTCAATTCCTCTTGGATAACTTTCACGAAGTCAGTCAGGGTTTTCTGTGCCAATTCGACAGAATGAGCTGCATTTCTGGATAAGTAATCAGAGGCTTCTGGTAAGAAAAGAACCCTGACTTTTTGAGCAATTGCTTTGCTAATAAGTTTTCGGATTATGCGGGCGTTTGCGCTCACATTCAGGGAGGAGCACAATTGGCCCACTCCTATACGTAAGGACATTGTTGGATGTATCAGAGTAGAGTTGAAAGGATAAGAATGTTGGAAGTTTGTAATCCATGAAAGCCTAAATCACCTACCTGTAAACTGTAAAAGGGTATCGTAATCGAAACCTGTATTGTTGGTAAGCCACATTGAGTGCACAAGGTGACAAGAGGAGAAAGAAGTAAGGTTTATCATAGCGCCATAACAAGAGCTGTAACTTGGCAGCATTACTGGAAGTTTGCATCGAGGTTAAAATTGGTACTTCTATACCAAGCATTCAAACACTTAATTCTTGTCAAAAAGTAAAATTTCTTGCACAATTGCAATTTGTACTACGTTGTATTGACAAATCCATTGTAACTTCATGATTGATCACTGAATACTATAGTTGCAAGATTTTGGCGATTCCTGATTCTTCTATTCATTTCATCCCCTCTTTCTAATCTGTTAAACCTTTACATTACCACATTATTTTGCACCCCTTACACTATCAATTTTTCACTCTTACTAATCTGTCCTTTATACTACACCCAACAGTACCCTCATCCCTAGTTATTCCCCTCCTTCTCCCCATCCACACGTGCCCTTAAATAAACTATAATACTTCCCCTCCAGCAACTATAACACTCAAATACTGGTTTGTCACAATGTCAGATCAGGTACAAACAAACCTTAACCATAATGTTGAAGATAGTCAGGCCATCTTGACCCTGGATCGTAATCTTTACCTTAACATCTTACGACATCCGGGCAAATGGAGCGCACGTGACCACAACACAGGACAAAAGGAGATTTTGTCTTCATGACTACGGACAAAGGGAAAATCGGTCTACAAGTGCACATGTGCAAAAAGTCTGAATTCATGAATCGTTAATTAATGGGAAATACATAGAATGTAGGGTGATGAGAAGAATTGAAATTATGTGGGGCTACCTGATCCCTTTAGGAACAAATATTACTTATTCTCTTCTGACTGGGCCAGCAGTGTGGATTTCTTCGGAAGAGAAAATTGAAGGCTCAAAGGTCTCAAAGTTGTATTCATCGGTACTGGTAGCAGCAGTAGCAGTGGTGTTGGAAGCAGAAACGGTAGTGGTCAAGATATCATCATTGGCAACCAAGTTATGACCAGTGATGTTGTTGAAGTTAACGATTCTTTGTTTGGAAGAGAAGTTTCTGGCGATGTTACTCTTTAAGCTCTGTTGGATGGGTATCCAACATCTGGAGGCAGTTTTGTATGAGGAGATAAGTTTAGCGACCATTTTAGAATGTGTGTTAGTTTGCGTAGAAGTGAGTGTAGTCTTTCTGTGACTGGAGTGTTTGTAGATATCGAAACAAAAGTTGGCACGACTGTTGGATCATCGTCTCCTTATATACATTTTGCTTTTACCCCATATACCGGGGATGCGGAGCCAATTGAGTCATCTCGGAGTAGCGGACGCACTGAATCATGAAATTTTCCTAGGGACAAGCCTCGGTAATTAGTGCCCGTGGGAGCTACGCAGTGTAGATTTTTGCGAGCCGGGCCGTGATTGCTAAGAGCATCCTATGTTAAGTCCTCCATTGAGCCTACTTCAGCCATAATGACTAGATTATAATATACTTTAAGGCATTCCGCTATAGTTCGGATAGAAAGGACCCCAGGAATTATTGATAACTATGAAAAAATTCCAGCCTAATGCCTGGATTTTTGACATTCCATCAGTTTTCAGTATGTTTAGATTCTCATACTCTTGCCATTCCGTATTGCCGTAGCTTTTTACCCACTCCGTTCTCCCGTGACTACCGTTAGTCCGTCCTTCGCTAAACCCTACTAGTTACTATTGTTTGCGACACAATCATTTTTCTTGCATCAATCTTTCCACGCCCAAGTTTGGCCTGGCACATCTGATTTTTCGCATCATTTCTCCTGACTCACTGCTAGTTCCTCGGACTAGCTGTGTCTTCTAAGCCACCTCACATCCGTGGAGTATAGACGGTAGGTAAACACTGCTGGACTTTGACATCCGAATGCTCAATCACTTGCCTGGGAAAGCTTTCACCTTCATAGCATCCATTTCAAACTCCCTGTTTTCAAAGCCCTATAATTTTCACGATTGCAAATCTAACGTCTAAACTCCCTCGCTCCCACACTTCCTATCACCGGGGAATCAATACATGCCACACCCGATAAAATCATGTCATTTTCATCCGTAAGTCCAGAGCCATACCACTTACCTGGTTCACGGCTGCAATATCTGCTATTTTGAGTCAACCGCACCCAATTCCACAAGAGTGTTACGAGGTTTCACTTGCAGCTTCAATTTAGTTGGCCTTGAAGCAACCCTAAACAAACTCCTTCTTCTCGTCAATTCTTCCTCCCGTAGTTCCCTCTTGTCCGAGTTGCAACTTCTCTTGGTATGCCATTTCTACAATTGCTTGTTTTGCAGCAACCCTTTTAGCCTTTCGGTACTCTTTGTCTTAAACCCCATGATTCTACCAACCTACGTTTTGAAAACCGGTCCACATTTGCTCAATAAACAGTATGACCGGTATGACCGGTACTGATGATATCATGGCCGGCTTTCACCCCACTTTTCCATTCATCCTAATCTATTGACTGTATACAGCTCAAGCAAAACATTGTGTGCACTCCATGGCCATACCTTCCTTTTGACCCCAGAATCATACCTGTACCATGCCAATACAATCCACTTCCGGACTTGAGTTATCGACCGCTTCTTCTCATCTTTTTCAAAAGAATGTAACACTTGGTCTGCTCGGTTTTTCGAATTTCATGGAACCATTTCCACCTATTACCGTCCGGTCATCCGATACTGGCGTGCGCCCACCACCCGTTCACGTGCCTGTGATAATCTGGGGTCCATTCCTGACAATACTATTCATCATCCAACATATCTTTCAACAGCACCCTTACCGCCAATCAACTCCATTCTCCGCCATCCGAAGCCACGCTGCACTCCTTAACTCGTTCGTTGCCGTTCAAGATTCGATCCTTGTTTTCCTTTCTATCCAACATGGGTACCGCGTGGGAGTTGACCTCTAAACTAAAAGACAAGATATACAGATATGCCGCCTATAAGCAAACATCCATACTGTTACGCCAGATGGTGCAGTTCGGACCCAATCCACTGCCCGGCTCCATTTTCCTAGCCTCACAATTTATCGTGGAAGAACTTCCCATCAGACTTGCTCTCAAGGTCAAAGACTTGGAGAATGCTCCCTTGGGCCTAAATGAAATGCCCTCTACAATTAAGGTTAAGAACTGGTACGCCCAAAGTTTCGAGGAGTTGACCTCCTTGCCGAAGCCCGAAATCAGTGACAGCTTGAAAAAATTGTTGTATACCAATGCAAATGCCAATGGTAATGGTTCAAGTGCTGCTAGTGTTAAAGACTATGTTGATGATCGTCCTGTGATCGAAGAAACCGCCAACCTCGCCACGGCAGAGTCCACAAACCCAGCCATAAATAACATCTTTTCTGACGACGGTATTGTGGTCAGACAGTCCGACTACAAACAAAGTCATACATTCCAATCTGGTCTGGTTGATGCCTCTCAATCTAGCCATTCTCGTGCTCCAATAGCGCAATCGTCCCGGACCAGAAGCGAAAGCCCAACCTTTGGCAAGACATACTTCTATCCATGTCCGGCGAATATTGTGTGGCCCAAAGAAGTTTACGACTATAACAAGTCTGTTGCCGATGCATTGAGTAAAATTAAGAAACGTCACGATGCCACGGTTGCAACCATGGCACAAGGTGTCCAGGAATGGAAACTTGAACATAAAACTGTGTCGGTGAACTCACAGATCCAAACATTTTTGGATAGATTCTATATGTCTCGCATTGGTATCAGAATGTTAATGGGCCAACAGTTGGCACTCAACATGGCACAACAGTCCCCCACCAAACAGAGAATATCACTGTTTTTAAACGGTTCGAGCTCCGAGAATAACAACGGTAGGGCCAAATCAAATTACGTTGGTGTTGTCTGTACAGACTGTAACGTTGGAGAAATTGCCGAGGATGCAATTGAAACAGCAAAGTATATTTGTGAAGAATACTATGGTCTATTCGAAGCTCCAGAAATTCAGTTGATTGCTCCTAGCAATGAAATCAACTTCATGTATGTACCTGGGCACTTGATCCACATGTTATTCGAAACGTTGAAAAATTCCCTTAGAGCGACCATTGAATTCCATACTCCACGTCTCAAGGCCAAAATGCTCAGTGAAGACCCAAACTTGAAAGAGTCTGATATAGACATTAATGATTTGAAATTTCCACCAATAAAAGTTATAATATCAGAAGGTTCTGAAGATATAGCCATTAAAATTAGTGATGAGGGAGGTGGAATTGCTCGGAGTGAGGTCCCATTAATTTGGACATATCTTTATACCACGGTGAGTGAAACTCCCGTCTTGGAGCCCGAATACAATCAGACTTCATTTAAGGCTCCTATGGCCGGATTTGGTTATGGATTACCAATTTCTAGATTGTATTCACAATATTTCGGAGGGGACTTGAAGTTGATCTCAATGGAAGGGTACGGAACCGATGTATACTTGCATTTGAATCGTTTGAGTAGTAGTTCTGAGCCACTTCCATAAACTAAAGGATACAGAGAAACATACAGTTGGTATTATGAATAGCTACGATTTTACATGACCATTAAAAGTTGTATTATAATTGATGTAGAAAATGATTGAAGTAAAGCGAATACTTATATAAAAAGCATCGATTGATAAGTGGATTGTCTTTGTATTCTGGAAGTGCCATGAGTTGATTGTCCGTTTTGAAAGCTTATAAAGCTCATCCATCTTGAGACATCAAAAACTAATTATTTTGCAACTTCGGGGTAGTATATGAAAAAAGGGCGCTAACATTTCAAAAAAAACTTAGAAGAGAAGCTTGTACTTTTTTTTAAAGCTTACCTCGTCACGTCACCAGGCCGACAATTATACCTAATTGTGCTTGTTCCCGCTTCTGCTCCCTACGGGCCTTTCTACTCCATAACCTCTCTCTATACTATTTACTTATCCGCACGTGACCTCAAGTGGAGCGCATAAATCGAGAGATTCATGCCGAGCCGAGGAGTCATCCTAATTTTGTGTAACCTCGTGACAGCTACCCCATTTCCTTGTGAAATAAGAAATCAAAGACGATTAGAAAGGTGAAGAGTCAGAAGAAACGGTCTGGTTATTTGACAAAACTACACGTTTTGATGCGAATTTTAAAGTGATAGACCTATCAAAAAAGCTCACAACAATACACTCAGCCATTTTTTCAGGCTTAAATCGCAAGTTTTTGACTCATTCTACCCACATTAAAGTTCACTTTTTCAAAGCTACCCCACCACATAACGTGCGCTTACCACTCCTCAAGAAGACCAACATCAAGAGATTTTTAGTAAGCTTCCTATAACTAGCATTAGTTTCACCTCAGAAAGGACACAACTTTACCATGTCAGCACCAAGGACAAAGCCCTGGGAAGTCAGTTCAGGAACATCTTCCGCAACAATAGCAGGGGGCGACGCCACAGCTGGAATACACACTAATAACATGTCAAACATCAACAACATTGGAAGCACCAGCAGTATCGGTGGAACAACAGCAACATCAACAGCAGCCAACAACGGCGCCAGTATACCGGATAGACCCACTTCTTTGTCATCAGATTTCTCCAATATGGCCAGCAGCACGCCGTATGGAGGTGCTTCCAACACATACGGATCGAGTGGATACGGATCAAGGTATGGAGGAATGGGTTCAGGTGGCTACGGTTCTTCGATGTATGGAGGAGGTCTAGGCCTGTCGATGTACGGAGGAGGGTATGGAGGAGCTAGTAGCTATGGTGGTTATGGAGGGTATGGATCGTCCATGTACGGAGGAGGACTCGGTCTGTCCATGTATGGAATGGGAGGCATGGGGGGTATGGGAGGTGGAATGTATGGTCAGCCAGGAATGATGGGACAAGGAGGTTTGGGAGAGGGTACTCAGGCCACTTTCCAGCTCATAGAGTCTATCATCGGAGCTGTAGGTGGATTTGCACAAATGTTGGAAGCAACGTACATGGCCACCCATTCATCGTTTTTCACGATGGTTTCACTTGCGGAACAGTTCGGAAATCTCAAAAACGCCCTCGGATCCTTATTGGGTATTTTTGCATTAATCAAGTTCGTTAAAAAGATTTTCTACAAAATAACGGGCCAGACCTACAACTATGGCCTTAATCTCAAAGAATTTTCCAAGTTTGAAAAGGGTCAAAAGAAGTTGGAAGAAAACTTGAAAAGACAACAAGGAAGTCTTCCAAACAAACCATCTAGAATCTCATTCAAGCCATTACTCTTGTTTTTGGCTGCATCCATCGGATTCCCTTATTTATTATCGAAAGCGATCCAAAAGATCAATGAACAACAACAACGCAAACAACAACAGCAACTAATGGGCGGCAGTGCAGGACCTGTCGGACAAAATGGTCAAATTGACCCTGCAAACTTGCAATTTGCTAAGGCATTATACGAATTTAACCCAGAAAACCCCAACATGGAAATCGAATTAAAACCGAATGAGTTGGTGGCCATTTTATCCAAATTGGATCCACTAGGAAACGAAAGCAAGTGGTGGAAAGTGAGATCAAGACTGGGTAAGGTGGGTTACGTACCACTGAACTTTCTTGGTGTAATTGAAAGAAAGAGTCAATTGCCAGTTGAAGGACCTCAAGTACAAAGCCCCCAATTACGCCCACAACAGCATCAACATATTAGTCAACAACCACATCAACCAACCCAACAAGGTACGGATAAGTTGGGACTTACTCCGGCAGAGTTCCTGAAATTTGGTAATTAGCCTTTACGTGTATATTGTTAGATATATGTTTTACGAACATAAAAAATGTAGATTATGTGTATGTTTGCTTGAATGTTTACTGTGTATACTTATCCGAGTAAATACGAGAATTATTTGAGTAATGTGTGCACGATACGATTTACTTCATTCGAAAGGATTACTTTCTGAATAGTAGTGACATTTACTCTGTATGCATCCGCTTGAAAACTACATTACATTGCACAATTCTTGATAATATAACTTTTCATAATGATCACATATTATTTACTATATCTTCGCAATAATTTAGACAGCATCATCTGGACGGTTTTGTTCGGTTTCGGTCTTAGCTCCCTTTTCCTGTAAGTCCTTGTAACCTTTATGGTTGTCTGCAACCTTCTTCTGGGCTTTTCCATGAGCCTGGTTGGCGACATTTTCAGCCTTGTCAATGCCTTCGGATAAAACTTCACCAGTCTTCTTATTCACTTTGTCAGCACCGTCTGCTAACTTGTCTTTGGCATTTTCAGCAGCATTGGAAACATCTCCGGCACCTGGAGTAACTTTTTCTACCACTTCAATTCCGTCAGCCAATACCTTTCCAGTCTTCTTATTAATAGTATCAGCAGCATTCACCACAGTTTCCTTGTTTGGAGTCACTTGTTGGGTCTTTTCTATTCCGTCAGCAGCGACTTCACCAATCTTTTTGTTGGCGGTTTTCAAAGCTTCCTTGGCAGAATCCAACACTCCCGAGTTGGTTGTAGTTTGAGTGAAGCTTCTAGTGGCATTGACCCTCACGGATCTGGTTTGTCTTAACACGATTTGACGAAGCATATTTTATGATGTTTTGGATGTTGTAGCACTTAATGTAGTATTGGTCTGGACTTCTCGAATAATTTAAGGTATTTTCGAAATTCAGATATTTAATAAAGTATAGATATATAAGATCGTTTATGAAATTCGTGGCATTCTCCACTATATATAGTCCCCTATTGGCAATGAAACTATGGCGGAATCAGCCCTTTGCTGACTACATAGCAATCGTTGCTTTCTGAAAGGGTGCAAAATATGGATCCCTTCCAGTCCACGTGATTTCCCGGTTGCTAATATAAGCTTGCTGTCATACCTTAACCAAGGTGGGCAATAAGCACTAAAACTTGGCCCGAGGGGTGACGTGACCGTACGTAGTCGGATCTTATCGAACCACTTACTAGAACAGTCATTTTCAGCCTGCATTTCCTTCATATAAGACCATATTCCGTCATAGGTCATTTTTGGCCTATTCAGTTTCAGTTTTACACCCCCTGCACTGTATCGTAATGGAATGGTCTGGAAAACATTCGGTGTCGTCAAGTAGATGATAGTAATGATAATTAGTTTGTACTTGTTTAGCTGCTATAATCGCGTCAATTTTTATTGAGATTGTTTGTATAATGGTTTCCGCTGGTTGTCACTTATTGACCTTCCCGTCTAACATATGGATGCGTTCTACCAGTAGTACGTCTTCTTTCTGGTCCTCCCGACCTTGTTCGTGGTGTGGTCGCTCCTTCCAGACTAGACGAATCCATACTACCCTCGTTACTATTGTTTGGTGATTCTTGCGAGGAGGATCTTCGTGCTTCAGTGTTGGCGGTATTGGTTGTTTCGCCTGCAACAACAACAGGATCTGGGGTAGCTAATGGTAAGGTTTCGAACATTCTTCCTTCTGGAAATGGAAAGCGTCTGGGGAGTATAAGATTGGGCTCTCTAGCGTTGACTTTGGGTACCCCCAAGCTATAGGGAGTGGCCCAATCTTGATGCATGAATGAATCCGTCAATGGTGTAATTGATGGATTAAATGGTCGACGGTAAGGATGAAATACATCTGTAGAGCGATTAAGTAAATGGTGAAACATGGTTTCAGTATCGTTGTAGTTGGAGTACAAGCTACTACGGATGCTATCTTTCTTCACCTGTTTGGGGTCTGTATGTTTAGCCTCGACCTCTTCTCGACATAACGGACAACTGACGTTATTCTTGAGCCATTCCACGATACATGATTTCCCAAACACATGGTCGCAAGAAGGCATTCTAACAGGAATATGAGGATACTCCTTTTTCAGATTCACAGGTTCTGGGGATCGGTACCCCGGAAAGGTCTCTTCCATGTTTATAGGCTGCAAAGTAACCAAGTTTCGCATGGGGAATCTTGAATAATGGCCGCTCTCGTCTGTTGGTAAGAATAATGACGGATCATTAAACTTACATGCAATGTTGGATGAATCTTCGGGACTTTTGGTTTCGGATTTCTCGTTCGTAGGATTATGCTTATGGTCTTGGGCCTTTTCTTTATTACACCCTTGGTTATCAGAAGATACGTAAGGATCGTAGCAAATAGGACAGTCTTTGTCTTCAAGGCTACTCAACTCGATACTCCTCAAACTTGCGATCGCTTCCTCTGATGCCAGACGATGCTTTGAACGGATTCCGGTAGCGGTCAACGCCCGGTCTAAGACATCTCTGAGCCAGGCTGGAAGGTCGGTGGCACCTGTATCAAGGTCAACATCAACCACCGCCCCCAATAGCGTACTTCTATCTGTAGCGTCCATGAAGGTATATGTGATAATACAAAATATGATCAAAAGTGTCCTAGTGCCTATTCGCTTTTTATCAATAGCTTTGGTTATGGAGTGCAAGGACTGGAACAATTGTTGAATGATCTATTGAGCCAAAAGAAACGGAATTACCCCGATAAAATAATAGTGTAGTAAAGGCCCTGCTAATCAGTAGGATACTGAGCTTGGTGTGACAGGGCTCTTTATATCAGATTTGTACGAAGCTTATAATGAGCCGATACTAACCTTTCGTATGCTGATTATAGGTGTTGTGGAGTTCCGATAACTTGAAATGGATTTAGACTCTTATAAATCGGTGAATATTGATGACCATGCGTTGAGTTCACTTCCACGACTTTCGATCTTTTGGAAATAGCTAGTCTATTATCAGTTCGTGCCACTGTGTGAGTGTGGAAGTAAAAGAACAACTTCTTGCTATAAAAATTGATTGTACTTTGATCTCTTCTGGCTCTGGTACAACCTGATTCCAACTGGGAAAATCTAGTCACGTGATCGGATTGCTGGTAGAATGCCCGCCTATTTATAAAGTGGGGAGATGATGGACTTAATAATAAAGAAAGGGTAATACTCGGAGTTCTGAACCAAGGTATTTTTTTGCCATAAACCCACCAAATTTCTCTTACCGTTTCTACTTTATCTAGCTGATATCTGGATAATTGAAGTTATGATTTATTATGAGCTAATTGTGGATATGATTAGACTATGCAACAAATATGGGAGTAATTGTGTTGAGTATTTCCTCAAGACTAAATGAATAACGTCGCCAAAGTAACGGGAGGTAGAAAATATTCTCGCTGTAGTGTACGTTAGAATTTGAGTTGCTTTAAAAATGATATCTCAATGTGCATGCTTCTTTGCAGAGAAAATAGACTTCTTTTCTACTCTCGTCTCCCAAGTGCTATTGAAGGCATTTCACTTCTACGTAGCTTATGTTACATCACTCTCTGCAATTTGACGCCTCTTTCACTTCCCCTTTGTCCGTTGATTGCTCGAGAAATGGAAGTCCGACCATCGTTCTATTTCTTGTTTCTTTTGATGCGCCTTATTGAACCATAACCTTTAATATACGCAGGCGATGTGTCAAGAAAACGAAATTCAGCACAAAACCACATATAACTCCTCCAACCACAATAGAGATGTCTTTTATCTACTAAAATTCATTCGATTGGTCTACACCCGCCTCTGGTTGCTAGAAATTTCGATACTTTTTATCAAATACCGTAATTGATTGCTAGTGCGATACTAGAATTTGGGTTGCAATATGAACGTGGTCTATCATCTTTAAAGATACTGGCTTCGCAAGTCAATGACCATTCTCTGCTTATCGACGGGCAAAGAGCTGATTTGGTCCGCTGGTAATGATAACACTTGCGCGACTAGTTCAGCCTGGTCAGGAGACAAAGCAGCAAGTTTGGCCTGAGTAGGAGGTGGTAAATGAGGCCATTTCAGAACCGGAGGTGGTTGTCCGTACTGGTTCTGTTGTGCATAGTTAGTATTTTGCTGGAACTGTGGAGGTTGTTGTTGAACTGGCATTGGGACTGGTGGTGGACTCGATGCTGCTGACTTCATTGCATCAGAAATAACATCACCATCGATAAACCCCATAAGTAATAATGCTTGGGCAGCCGTAGCTGCGAGATCCGGAGAAAGCTGGAAAACGTCGAAGGCTCTGCCTGCCTCGGGCCCTGAAAGAATATTCTTGAGCGTCGAAATGAATTCAATAAGCTGTGCGGGGGGAATTTTGCTTAATGTGTCGTTGATTTTATCGGTAACTGCAAGTTGAAGTTGTTGAGGTGGAGGAGGGAATTTTAATGGAACCAAGGGCGTAAGGGCACCTGGTGCTTGTATACCAGTGGGTCCTAAATGGCTCATTGGCGGAGTTCCTATCTGTCCACCGCCCATTTGTCCTCCAGGATTGGCTACCGTCCCGACATCAGGAGGTAATATCACATAGTTGGGGAGAAAGCTTTTATCGTATGGTAACACCGGCTTCTGTTCCAGAGGGGCATTCAGCTTCAAAAATCCTTCTTTGGAAGATTCAATACGTAACCTCTTCACGACACCTCCATTTGCCAACTTGATCTGGCCCAAATAGCCCAATGCCATTTGTGCATCTTGTTTGGTCTGATACTCCACGAAACAGAAGCCTTTGTTCTTGCCCGCGTAATCGAATCCCAACCGTACCTCTACAACCTTTCCAGAACCACACACCACAGATCTGATGACTGCTTCGTCCCAGTCATAGGGAATCAGGCCGATATAGACCACGCTTGACGCCGCCACCATGGGAGGCTTGTGCGATTTGTTCCTATCTAACATCCTACACTGGAGTTACGAGTTGCAGTGGGTGTAGAGTTTGATGAGTAGTGTTTGTAGATGAAAACGTTAAATGAATAATTTGGTGATGATAGTGAAAAGTGGTCACGTGACATAGTTGACGGCAAAAAAATAAGAGGGAAAGCTGAGTTGGGTAGGGTAGGAATTTGGTGGATATGGAGGATTGCTAGGAGTGACCGGTTGAATGTGGTTGTTGATGTATTTCTATTTTGGACAAATTGGAATAAATTTTACAATCTCATGACATTATCAACTTTCAATCCAGACCATGGATTAACAAGTTAGTGAGCTTGGTTTGTTGATAGCAGTCACTTTTTGAGACTACTTGATCTTGAAAAGTCTGTATAAGAGGCAGCATTCCAGAGATTTATTAAGTGAATTTTCTATTCTTAAGGATAAATTTTGGAGTTAATTCTAAAACCAACATGAAAACGTAGAGGCTCAGAGATTGCAATATTTACGAGAATGTGCCGAAATAATTCGGCTTTTCAAGAATAGACAAAGAATCTATGGCTACAGATAGATCTTTGGAGAAGTCTTTGAGTTTTTTTGAAGCTTATTCTTCGGCAAGGACAGAGTTGGCAGGGTGGGTATTGGCTCTGAAGGTGAACAAAAAGCAATCGGTAATGGTTGTACGAGGTATCCTTGTGGTGTTACGAGTACAATATGGCGGAGTAGTGAGAGGAGATCCTTTTCATCTCAGTAATGTAATCCCAATGTAGGGTCCTAGATATACTTTTTTTTTTTATTTTGGAACATCGGATAACGATCCGAAGCACGGTGAACATCGGAACTTGCGTTAAGCGCCAGAATGAGGAGCGAGTTATCTTCTGAGTGGGATACTGTGCTTTGGCCCCAGGATTGAAAACCTTCTGGCCTTCCAAATAGCCAGAGCTAGTGTTGTTCAAGTCGGCGTTGGAAGCAGTTGAAACAGATTGTTGGCTACCTTTGGCGATGGTCGTAGAAGTCGCCAGAGGTGGTACGGATAGCCATAAATCATAGATGTTCTAGATTGTCCCCTATTGATGATTTACGAACAACAACAGCAACAATGCTCGAAACAGGGTCCCAATCCCGATACTCGGCAACGGCAACTAAAAATAATACTTTTAAATCCGTCCCCTCTTAGATGGTCATTATTTTGCCACCTTTGTCACATCTAGTTGAAGCTAGTCTGTTAGGGTGCAAAATTAAGTGCGCGTAAATCCCTAAAGTTTCCCGGAGACCCTGAGTATTGAGCTGGGCCTTCCTAGGCCATGGACCGCCGAAGTCGGGCTTTCGTTCTTTGAGCTTTACCAGAGGATGTTCTGTTCGTAGTTGATTCGCCGCTAATTCGACCCCATACCTACTGTTTGCTGGACTCATGGTGACTCTCTGAGTCCCCACGCGGCAGAAAAATTCGGCGTTCCATGGATATAGACGGCTGAAGTTGCCCCTCGCCCACAATTGGCAGCCAGAACGGTCCAATCCTTCATTAATAATACCCATATACGAGCTACCACCCACCTGGTTACACTGGGATTTGTATATTAACTAAGTGGTAGGACTTAATTCAGATTCAGAATATATTTTCGTTATTTTTATACTTTCACCAATTGAGTATAGCTGCAAAATGTCTCTGTCTCGCACTCCTCCCACCCCAAGAGAAGATAGTATTGCCGCCAAGAGTAACCCCATTCAATATGAATCGGAGACATCCAATCGCAAAACTTTCATTGAATCTGATGCAGGCGATGGGACCTTCAGAGAGGACCAATATATGCATGGCGCCAAACTTTATCTCTGTTTCGTTGCCCTCTTTCTCTGTATGTTATTGGTCGCTTTGGACCAAACCATCGTCGCTACCATTCTTACTGTTGTGGGTAACAAGTTTAATGCTTACGATAAGGTCGGGTGGTTGGCCACCGGGTTTCTTTTGACCATGGCGGTGTTTGTTCAGCCTTTTGGAAAATTATCTATTATCATTGGTCGCAAGTATACCATGTTAGTTGGTATCATATTGTTTGAAGCTGGTTCGTTGATGTGCGCCTTGTCACAGGATATGAACGTCTTGATAGGTGGTAGGGTATTGGCAGGTATTGGTGCTTCGGGTGTACAAGGCTCCGTCTGGGTCATAATAGCAGAGATTGTTCCAATCGATAAAAGACCCATTGGAATGACTATCATAGCAGTGGTATACGCCGTGGCCTCTGTTCTAGGACCGGTTGTGGGTGGACTTTTTGCAACCAGAGTCTCTTGGAGATGGGCTTTCTATATCAACCTTCCTATAGGAGGACTTGCCGCAGTGTTGTTTGTCTGTTCATTCAATCCTCCTTTCCCAAAGGGCAATATAGCCCAGAACTTGATGTCGTTTGATTACATTGGAAGTATCCTTCAAATGGGTTCCGTTGTGCTGTTGTTGTTGGCGTTGACATTCGGCGGGAACTCCTATCCGTGGAAATCAGCTGCTGTTATCGTTTGTTTTATTCTAAGTGGTGTTATATTAGCAGCCTTTGCATTCTGGAACTTCAAAATCTCGAAGCACCCACTCGTTCCATTTGAAATCATTTCCACTCGTGTCCTCATCGCTAGTTACGCAACTGTTTCGGGTAGTTATGCTTTTTTCATTTCCACCATCATTTACTTGGCAATATACTTCCAGCTCATTCATGACAAGAGTGCTTTAAGTTCAGGTCTTCATCTCCTCCCTTCAGTCATTGCGGTTGTTATTACCAGTGCCACTGTTGGTGTCTTAATTCAAAAAACAAGGCACGTCAAAATCTTTGCTATTATTGCAGCCATTTTGTGTCCAATTGGTGCAGGCTTGCAAGCATTGCTTGATGTTAACTCTTCCAAGTCGGCTCAAATTGGTTTGTTAATATTAAGTGGTGTTGCAGTGGGAGGTCAAATGCAACCTGGTATCGTTAGTGCTCAGATTGCTGCACCTAAAACTCCTGGAAGTACCATCTTAGCCACAACTCTAGTTAATTTCTTCAGATCTTTGTTGAGTGCTATTGCTGCAAACTTGGCTGATACTGTGTATACATCATCACTACAAACCAAATACGCCCATGCTATTCAACACACTACAGATCAACAAATTTTGTCAGAGTTGTCAGGTGTTACTGGTAAGACTTTGAGTGTGAACAATGAGATTATCAAACATTTATCTCCCGCTACAGAGAAATTTGTAAAAAAAATTATCATGTCTTCGATCAGAAACGTCTACTATATGGGGCTTGGATTCAGTCTCATTTCATTCTTTGCTGCATTTGCCTTGTCCAACGAAAGGCTTCCGGAACCTGTTAATCAAAGGAACAAGGAGTCAGACAATGCTGAACTTGAAGAAGATACAGGTGACTCTATCACTAACGTGAAAAATGTAAGCAATTCAAATCATAATGAGAAATAAAGATCCTGACATATATATACAACTTTATGCATCTTGGGAAACCTAGACTAGCACCCTGATATCCCCATACTATTATGATAATTACCGATAAATAATTCAAATAATTACTACTTAAATTGAAGATACCCTTTGGCTGTATTATCTACTCTTAGTTAGTCCTAGTGATTATCAAGTACATTTCTTAGGCGCATTAGCATAAAGTGGTAGATAGCGATACAATGCACTGTGGGGCTAAAGACCCTGTTTCACGATCTATCGTTTATCTGTGAAAAGTGTGATTAATTGGGGCTACCCAATCATCTATCATTATCTTGTGAATTGAATAGTATTCAATATCACATTCCTAGTTAGTCTGTGACTTTTTCCTTTTACACTTTATCTTTCGTATTGTTCGCGAGTATTTTCGCCTTCTTACAAATTTGAATTTGCCTTCACCGTTACTAATTGATTCATTCGTAGTGCTAACTATTATTGACAAGATGTTTCTGTCATCTCTAACTTTTATGCTACTCGTTCAGCTCCACTCAACTTAACAGCGGCCCCATACTTCTGCAATTTGGTTAACAAATTATCACCCTGTTTGATCAATAAATGGTACTGATTATTCTTGTTGTCTGGTCTATTCGTTTCTATAATTCCATTCACCTTATCAATGGTACAGTTCAACTTTTTGTTTGGAATAAACTTACATAAGTCTTGGTCCAAAAATTCTTCGGTAATGTTGAAGTTGTGAGCCATTGACTTCAAACTTAAGGATTTGTAACTCTCCAAAAGTTGTCCGTATGCCTTGCAACGCATTTCTCTCAACACGTAGTTAGCGTGTTGATGCAAGTATTTGTTTGGGAGCAAAAGCAAGTCGTATGATTCTAACAAGTATTGGAAGAAGAAGTTGTACTCGCATGTGTATAAGGAATTGGTCAAGTTGAGCAATGGTTCCAATGATGGAGCGGATGAGTATATGGATAAGATTTCGGGGGACTCGATGAGCTTCAATCTCAAATCAACTCTATCGAGGGAAATAACACCACAAACGATGGCGTAGTAAGCAACTTGTTCATAGGAACAAAGCTCACTAGAAGTGAATGTAGCCAAGGAATCAATCAATAACTTGGAGGCCTCGCCAAATGATCTGGTGGCCATTAAATAAATTCCATTGTATGTCTTGAATCTGTTTCTACGTTCCCAGTCTCCACCCTTGTCGATTAACCCCTTAATTTGTTCCAAGTACTTGGACACCAAGGGGTAGTCGTTGAAAAAGAATTCGATTCTAGTTAGGGTCAACAAGATATCGATCTTGGACCCAGTGCTTTGCGGCAATTCAAGAGCTTTCTTATAAGTTTCCACTGCATTATCGTGGTCAATGATTCTCGTATAGTGCTCTGCAAGACGGAGCGTTGTCGATAATACGTCTAACTCAGTTTCGTCTTCGCCTTCTGCTTCTTTGATTTTTGATTCAAGAAGATGGGCTTCTTCTTCATTTTTCTTGGCCAATTTTGCGTGCAAGGCCTCATCAAACTTGAATCCCTTGACTTCTTCATGTAAATATTTGTAGTAGGGAGCCAAGGCTTCCGATTCGACTTGTTCAACTATTTCTTTGTAGATACGTTGTTTTTCGTTTTCATCGATTTTCGTTCCTAAAAGAAATTGTTTCTCCGATAACCGGTAGTCCGGAATCTTGGGGGTGTCTGAATCGTATTCCATTGGGTGATGATGTGTAATTGGGATGGGTTGGTGGTGTAGTCTATGGCTGTTGTCGTGCTGATTTGTATGGTTTGAATCGGAAGGCAAATGTCGAGAAGTATCACGTGAAAATCATGTGATGAAAATCATGTGCCTCAATATACGTATAGTTAAAGAGGGAGGGAAGATCAACAGTAAAGATTCACAGAGAAGTAGCTTTCGAATAGTAATGTAAGGAATTGTTTCAAGTTCAAGATTATCTGATGAGGGAGGTTTTTCTAGATTCAAATTTTTCAAATATTTGCTTTTTTGTTTATTTTTCAATTTTTTCTTACTCCACGTAATTCTCATTGCATTCTTAATCGCTTATTAAAGACGGTTCGATATACTAAATTGCAAACTCTCTTCAAAGACCGTCAGGTATGAACAACTGATCGGAGATAAGCAGCATCGTCATTTAATTACTAATTCTTTAAAGCCTAAAGTTGTCTTACAACGTATGTTTTCAACCTTCTCTTTATTTTCTTCCTTTATTGATACCTACCATGTGAACCTAACGAATAGATTTTACCCCATAACCGGGTTTGGAGCTATTGTCACACCATTCGGTTGAATCCCAATAGGCCGATTCTGGTTTGCACTGATGCCCCTCACCCCTGGAATCGAACTATTTTACATCTTCAAAAGAGGTAAAAAACAGACTTGAGTGGGACCTTAATTGGGGAACATTTTCAATATTGGAGGGGTATGGACCTGCAATAGAAATTAGTGTGATTTTGAATAGTTGTACCACCAGAGAAATCAAAAGAATCACGCCGTTATACATTACTGAGAGTGGAGAAAATCTAAGATTAGAACCATTGGAGATACTTGTACAATAGTTATGAAGGTACACCAATTGAGTTCACCGATGATACTGGTTCGAACCAATTATCACTCCTGCCTCATCAACTCTTAGCGGACTTGTATTCCGATCCTTGCATATGTCGGTTGTAAATGTCGGCTCAATCAACCCCTCCTTTTTCAAATTTACAGGTTGACTCCATCTTTTGTCGTGAATGTGTAATGTCAAAAAGTGGGGATCGGTTGTGTGTCCCGACAACTCACTATATAAATCGATGTATTCCTTCAATTGAAGTCAGCTATAACTTGATTCTCGAAGTGAAGGTTCCAGTCATTAAAGGTTACCATCACAGCCATTCAATCTTACCAAAAAATGAGTATTAAAGACGAAATTCCCGCCGTATTCTTTGACAAATTGAGTCCAAAAGGTCTTGAAGCTATTCAAAAGACTAAGGACTTCGTGGATGAATGGTGTATTCCTGCCACCAACATTGCCCATTCACAAATCTCGTTGGATCCCTCCAAGAGATGGGCATCAACCCCTGAAGTTGTCACAAAATTGAAGGTTAAGGCCAAGGAGCTTGGTCTCTGGAACATGTTCTTGTCAAAACATTATGCCGAAGGTTCAGGTTATACCAACTTGGAATATGGATTGATGGCCGGTTACTTGGGCAGATCCTTGGTCGGCCCAGAAGCCACCAATTGTGCTGCCCCTGACACAGGAAACATGGAGCTTTTGGCGAAATACGGTACCCCCTGGCAAAAGGAAAGATACCTCAAACCATTGTTGGAGGGCCACACCAAGTCGGCTTTCTTGATGACGGAAAGAGGAACCTCTTCCTCTAATGCATTGAACATATCTTGTTCTGCCATCAAAAACGAGAGGGGAAACTACGTCATTAATGGGCTCAAGTGGTTCGCATCGGGAGCTGGTGATCCTAGATGTGCCGTCTGGTTGGTGATGTGTAAGACCAGCGACAACAGCGAGACCCCTTACAGAAACCACACTGTGTTAGCATTGGACGCGAAGAGAGCGTTAGCTTCTGGTAAGGCTAAAAACCTTAGACCTTTGACAGTTTTCGGCTATGACGACGCTCCACATGGTCATTGTGAAATTGAATTCACCGACTATGAAGTTCAGCCAGACGAAATGGAACACGTAGAATTGGCCAAAGCTGGCCAAGGATTCGAGTTGATCCAATCACGTTTAGGACCTGGAAGAATTCATCATTGTATGAGGTTAATCGGTGCAGGTGAGTTCGCCTTATTAAGAATTCAAAAAAGAGCCAACGAAAGACAAATTTTCGGAAAACCTATGAAACATTGGGAATCTTACATCACCCAATTTGCTCAGTTTAAGATTGACATTGAGAAGTGTAGACTTTTGGTATTGAATGCTGCTCATAAGATTGACATTACTAATGCTAAGAAAGCACAGACTGAAATCGCAATGGCCAAGATCGAAACACCAAGAACCATCCTCAAGATTATCGACTGGGGTATACAGATGTTTGGTGCCGAAGGTGTTTCACAAGATAGCGAGCTTGCATACATGTATGCTACTTCCAGAACTTTAAGAATTGCTGATGGTCCAGATGAGGCACATTTGTTCCAATTGGCTAGACAAGAAGCCAAGAAGTCAGGCAAAGTGGACGACTACTTCGAAAGATACGATGCCAATGAGAAAAAGATTGCCAAGTTATAAGTACTTCATTTATTTATTTGCTAGTTTAAATCACCCTTATTGGGTGCAAAAAAGCGGGCTTCAGAGATGAGACTTTTCTCAATTCTTGAGAATTGTAAACCCTTTATACGGATAAATATTAGGTTTTGAGAAACGCAGGAGTGTGATATAAACTCAAAGAAATTAACTGTAGGCTAATTGTTGTGATGTATCGTTTACTGTAGTAAGCATGTTATCGGAATTGAGTTGAAAGAGCGAGAGCGTTCTCAACCCAGGAAGGTTTCTGTAACTGTGTTGAGAAAGTCTATTGAAATATGTTAGTGAGGATTACAATTCGGAAATTTACAAGCAACAAAATATCAGAAGCTAAATGCACCGGACATAGACAAGAACGGAAATTTTCGATTTTGAAACTTACTACTAGCTAAAACTACTCAAGTTGAAAAAAGTTCGTCTCAATTCCTTTACCTCTTTCAATCATTTCACCTGTTGTTTATGAAGATACCGTTCAATCATCTACACTTGATGCAATGCAATTTAATATTATATTATACAATCGAAAACCATAATCATACCGTTACTAATACAAATCCGACTTCGCAAAGTCATTGATAAGTCCCTTCTGCAACAATTTCTTGCCCCTAGCCCTTTCATTTTTGATAGTAGTATCATGAACAGACTTCAACTCGACCTTGGCCTCTTCGAATGGAATTTGCACCAAGTTTTCGAGATGATCATCCTCCCTATCAATATCTAACTCTCCCATCATCACCACATTCTCTCCTCTAACCATGAAGACTCCAAGGTACTCCTCACTGTATCTATTTGGACCACTAGCTTTATCATCTTCTTTCAAGTAAATGCGCTCCACGGCATCCTGTAACACCAAATTTGCAAATTGATCGAAAGTACGCAATATTCCAAAGATATTACGCCCATCTCTCAACAACACAAACGTTTTTCTGTCCACAGAGCCTACTATGGCAGCAGCTGTGGTGAATGTATATGATTCCAAGTAGAGGTCTTCCACATTGGGGCCTGTCGACTCGGTACCGGAACTGCCTGAGCCTCCGGAAGCAGCCGGCTGCTGTTGTGCGTGTGTAGGAGAATTGGACATCGAAATGGCACTCCTGATTGTGATGTTTAAACAGTTTAACGTGGTTGGTGCTAGTTCGATTTTGGTGATAGTGTATAAAACTTTTCGTTGTTGGGCGGGACACGACCTGGTATGGTACCGACGATAAGTTGTGGATAAATTAAAGGAGGTTTAGGAGATTTAAATATGGATGTTACATGGATGATTCATGAATTGTCGGGGCATCGGGATTTTATCAAGTTATATTTGTAATTATGGGATAAAAACTGGTGAAATTAATGAAAAAGTTGCAAACCTTTATCAATTTGAGTAATTCAAAATGATAGGAACTAAACCCATGTATAAATGTTTTGATCCAGCTCTTATTACTGTTAACAAGCCCACCACTGTCTCGAGTTACCTTGCCTTTTACTTCATTCAATAATCCACCAAACACACTATATGCAGTATCACAGAGATGAGGTACATAAAATTTCAATTTCTAGATACCAAGAATCGCTCCTTGCAATTAACAACTCCTATGTCATTTTACCAATTCAAAGATATAATAGAAGAGGGTGACCTCGTTCTTGCCTTTATAAGCAGAGGAACAATCAAGCCGATCACTGTCACAAAAGGAGCTCTTTTGAACACAAGATATGGACATTACGAGCATGACAAGATGATAGGTTTAAAGTTTGGAGAACAAATGTCTGGAGAAAAAGGATATGGGTTTATTCACTTGCTCCATCCTACCCCAGAACTTTGGACGTTATCGTTACCCCACCGTACCCAGATCGTATACACCCAAGATTCCGCTTATATAATGCAAAGATTGGGTGTAACTAGTGGATCTAGAATTATCGAAGCTGGAACGGGATCGGCATCGTTCTCCCACTCTTTTGCCAGAGCCATAGGATTGGATGGACGTCTTTTTACATATGAGTTTCATGAACCCCGGTACTTGGAGGCCAAGAAAGAATTGGAGGCCCATGGCATGATAAATACCCATATCACCCATAGAGATGTGTGTAATGATGGGTTTGAAATCGATGCCATACCCGCCCACTTCGGAGATCAAATTAAAGGAGAGGTTGTATTTCTTGACTTGCCATCGCCATGGACTGCCATTCCCCATCTTCCCAAGGTGGTTGCGATGGACCGTCAAGTGGGAATCTGTTGCTTTTCACCATGTATCGAACAGGTAGCCAAGACAATTGAGGCATTGGAGCAAAACGGATGGACTAGTATCGAGATGGTGGAGGTGGCTGGTAAAAGATGGGAGGCCAGAAAGGATATGGTTAGGGATATATCGGATATCGTCAAGAGATTGAAGGATATTCAATCTAGAAAAAACCAGGGAATTGAAAATAGGAGACACGTGAAGGTAGCGGGAGAGAAGAGAGATTTCGATGAAGTTAAATCGGAGTCACCAGAGCCTAAGGCTAAGTTCCAAAATCTCGGTAAAGGCTTCAATCCATTTGGAAGAGGTATTAGAATTAAAGAGGGAGACGAGCAATTCCAGTGGAGAAACGTGACCAAGGTGGAATCCGAAGTGAAGAGTCACACTTCGTACTTGACCTTTGCCTACTTGAACCCAAACAAGCGTGTAGATTAGCCAAACATTATAGAACTATATACTATAGACCATCCGAGGTCACATGACCTTTAAGCATCCTTTACAAGTAAGACTAAGTGCAATGTACTCCGAAACAATCCGGGAGAAAAAGGGTCAAAAGCTTCTAGAGCTACTAGATTGTCCCATCATTCTAAGTTCATTTACATACTTAATCTCCCAAACCTCCAAAAAGGCAATTTTTTACCCCAAACTTACCCAGCCACCTTTCCTTCCCCAGCTTAAGACTGACCCATATCGGGTCGTGCAACTTGACGAAAAGTTCTGGTTCAAGTTCAAGAGTTGATACTGTAGATTTGTTAAGCAAAGCGAACCCGACCACTGAGAAACGTCTCATAATCAACATATAAGAATACAGACATCATGAGTGGAGTGCCAATTGGTATGTACATACGAGCAACAAGATAAGGAGTCCCAATTTTGGAGATGAACCGATGACTATGGCGAGAGTAACGGCAGTAAATGTGGAGAATGAAGAACGACCCTGATGTCAGTATAAATGACAAAAATCGTGGGGGATAATGACAGAAATTTGTCTATAAAAGGTGATGATTGGATTCAGAGCGAGAATTTGATGAGAATGCAATTTTTAGCGGATCATATCACCGAAAATATGATGAGTTTAAGGAGCCACATGTACCCAGAGGCAAGCAATATGGCTTTCATCCGTGATTGAATGAATTGCATGTGTCGTAATACCCATGTTGTGGAATTGAGAGTCGGATCACCGTACTTGTCTTTGGACCACTTACCATCAATGCCATAATTTGATCAAAACAACGATTTGTCTCTTTCTTTTGATACCAACACTTATCAACGTCGATTGTCATCATTTAGTGAATACTTCAAGCTTAATAGCCAATTGGTTTATCTTTACATTTCCTTTCAATCTACAACCATTTTTCAGTTCATTTTACTAACCCTTTTCTAGTTCTCGACCAAGGTACAGGTTTTGTCAAGATCGGCAGAGCAGGAACCAACTTTCCTGACCACACATTCCCTTCCATAGTTGGAAGACCTATCTTGAGAGCGGAAGAAAGAAACATACTCTTGCCAACCGATATCGAAATTAGGGATATCATGTGTGGTTCCGAAGCAAGCGAAGTCAGATCATTATTACAAATTAGTTACCCGATGGAAAATGGTATCATCAAGAACTGGGAAGATATGGAACACTTGTGGGACTATGCATTTTACGAAAAATTGAAAATCCCTACACAAGGAGAGAAGATTTTGTTGACCGAACCACCAATGAATCCATTAAAAAACAGAGAAACGATGTGTGATGTGATGTTCGAAAAGTACCAGTTCGGAGGTGTCTATGTAGCCATCCAAGCTGTGTTGGCTTTATATGCTCAAGGTTTAAGTTCCGGTGTGGTGGTTGATTCTGGTGATGGTGTCACACATATTGTTCCGGTGTATGAATCGGTAGTGTTGAACCATTTAACCAAAAGATTGGATGTTGCAGGAAGAGATGTGACCAGAAACTTGATCAACTTGTTGTTACGCCGTGGTTATGCATTCAACAGAACTGCCGATTTCGAAACTGTTCGTCAAATCAAAGAAAAATTGTGTTATGTGTCATACGACTTAGATTTTGACTCAAAATTAGCACAAGAAACAACCACCTTAGTTGAGTCATACGAATTGCCTGATGGTAGAGTTATAAAGGTTGGATCGGAAAGATTCGAAGCTCCGGAATGTTTATTCCAACCTCATTTAGTTGATGTAGAACAACCTGGTGTTGGAGAAACATTGTTTAATACTATCCAAAGTGCTGATATGGATGTCAGATCCTCATTATTCAAGGCAATCGTGTTATCTGGAGGTTCCTCTATGTATCCCGGTCTACCATCAAGAATAGAGAAAGAGTTGAAGCAGTTGTGGTTAACTAAAGTTTTGAAGGGTGATGCAACAAGGTTAGACAAGTTCAAGGTTAGAATTGAAGACCCTCCAAGAAGAAGACATATGGTCTTTATTGGTGGTGCAGTCTTGGCCAATATCATGGCTGATAAAGAACACATGTGGATTTCGAAACAAGAATGGGAGGAACAAGGTTCAAGAGTATTGGAAAAGTTGGGACCACGTTAGACAAGCAATATGCCTAAGTTATTGATACCAGTCAATAGATCAAAAAAAGGATTTGAAAGCTCAGTCCAAGCCTTGCACACACTATGTCTTTTATTCCAATACGAACACCAACGTTACTCAAAAATATGTTCGAGTAACTAACTAACAAGGCTATGTAGGGATTTTTACTACAAGTACTATCAATAAAATGTTGAATGTTTAATTATTTTGTATGAACTCTATTATAATTTTGTAAGCTGTTGCTTTAATGAACATCATCCATAGTTCAAATTCTCGATTTGCTTCAAAACAGAATCAACCAATGTATCGTACACATCGGTGGTCATTGGACCGCCACCGTTTATTCTCTTGTTATAACCATAATTCACAGCCAGATGTACCAAGTCTCTGACAAAACTTTCACTGACAACCTTAGGCTTCAAGAAATCACTATTCAAACACTGCTGAAGAGTCCATCTTTCATTTGGATTTCTTGCCAAACAATTTTGCATTAATTCAATCGCACTTTGAGGAACGGAAATCCCGCCTATTCCTTTATTAGCGAAAGAAATCTTCACTTGAGGGTTCATGATTGCCATTATTCTCTGATTTCCAGAGTATCCTCCGTATGGGGGTCTGCCATAGATCATTTGATAAACTATACAACCACAAGACCAAATATCAGATGGTTTTCCGACTTTCCATGTGTTTCTTTGTGCTTGCGATTGGCCTCTTGTGTCCATAGGTAACCCAGGAAATATTTGATTGACTTCAACTAACGCCTCAGGAGCCATGTAGTTGGGTGTCCCAATCTGGGATTCTCTATAAATATTTGCTGTATGATCCGGGACAGCATTCGCAATTCCGAAATCGATAATTTTCAATATACCTCTGACAAACAAGAAATTGGCTGGTTTCAAGTCACTATGCACAATTCCAGCTTCATGAACTGCATTGACGCATTTCAATATTTCGATGGAATAATATTTGACGAAGTGAAGATCTAATGGATTTTTCATATTAAGTTTGTTTTGAAATACATGTGCCAAATCAATATCACCACACTCCATCACCAAATAGATAGATCCTTCACCAATTGCATGGTCAACTAATTTGACTACTCTGTCGGAATTTCTAAGCTTCAAGAGTAAATCAATTTCGCCTTTGAATCCCTTAATGCAACCCTCATCAAATTGATCAAATGTTACCTTCTTAATTGCATAAAGACGGTTGTTTGCAAGTGCTTTGACCTTGTAGACCTTTGAAGTGCCTCCTCTCCCTAAGAGTTCTAGTTTTTCATACTGATTTCCTTTGATGCTGATGACCTTCTTCTTGTGTTCTTCTGGTTTAGATGAAGGTGGCACATCTGCAGTTGCAACCGGTGGTTGGTTGTTGTATTGAACACTGCGAGCACTTGATCTTGAACTAGATGGCGAAATATTGTCTAAAACAGTACTGGCAAATCTTGAGTTAGGGTGCTGAATTTCATTTCCCAACTCTATTGATTTGGGTTGCAGGAACTGTTGATTTTCTTGCCCTGGACTCACGCCTTTAGATATGTTAGAATTTCCTTCTTTTTTTAATTTGGGGATTTTGGGTTTCCGGAAACTATCCAAGTCAATCCCAACTGAATTAAATGAACTGATTGGTATGTCTGTCAATGGAATTCTTTCAGGTGGAATTTCTGAATCTCTTTTGATTTCAATTGAATAGTTGTTGTGATTCTTTGGAGCTGCATCCTCTGCCTTATATCTTGAAGCTTGAAATTGTAATTCGTTCAACGCCTTTTGCTCTTCAATCCGTTTCCTGAATTCAATTTCTTTTTCTTCGGAATGAAAGTCCATTTCTGATGCCAGAGATGTGAATTTTGATCTTTGTGGATCTAATTTTATGCTCTCCGCTTCATATTTGAAGGGAGTGGGTTGATATTTTTCATCTTTCAATGAGAACGGGGTTTCTTCCAAGTTGGTTGAAAATGAGGTTGCATGCTGGTTGGTGTTTGATATAAAGGTGCCAAGAGAAAATGGGGGAGGAAGCGTATCCACCATCTCATTGGTACCCGGATCACTTTTATGTCTTTGATTTAATGTATCATCGCTATTATTCAATGAGTCCTTCTCATTTGATAGTTGTCCCGTTTCCAATTTGTTGTAATAATCACTGAGTCTGGAAGCACGTTTTGGAGGTCCCAAAATTTTTCCGAACCTTCTTGCACCCCTGGCTCTTTTTAGAGTTTGAATATTCGAATTTGATGATGAAATCGAGGACATTTCCTCACTATTGGACACATTGGCCATCTTGTTGGTGCTCCCAGGAGTCGTGGCTGGGGTTTTAGATGCTGAGCTCTGAGGTGAGGATTGTTCGCCCCCTTCCATTAGATCGTCATCAGAACCATTATGCGTATTTGGAGTATGGTGATTACTGTTGTTTGCCGAGAACGAATTATGAAATGATTGATGCTGTGAGTCATGAATTGTCGTGGGATGAGATGATGCTGAAGTGTCGTTTATGAGGGGTCTTTGTTCCTCGTGTTTACTGCTATCGAGTATTGGTTCCTTTATCAGTGGGACTCGAGAAGATATTGGCAGTCTAGCATCTTTGAAATGTACTGAAAGCCTGTTCTTTAAGTTGTTGGTTTTGCTCTTGTCGGGGAAATCTAATTCGTATATCCCTGTGACATTCATATTATTGTAACCAGAATTGACTTGTCTGCCAAAACTCACCGGCGACACTTTTGTTCTATCATTAAGTAATGCGATGCTGTAGGAACTCAATGCCGGGGGAAGGAACGTGTTGTCGTCATCGTTGGAAAACTGTCGTTTGTGACTTCCTTGAATGGGATCTCGTGACGAAGGTCTTTCCACGGGTGACCTAATGGGTTTATATGTCATGGCGACTCCGGTTCATTGGTATGTTTATGTAAAAATTCTTGATGTTGTGATAAACACTTGGTTCACTTATTTTGGTTCTGATTTGTTGATAGAATAGCCTGTTTCGATAAGGTTTCTTTGGTGATATATATGTCCTTTTGATGTTCCTCAATGACTAAGGGTATGTGGTTTATCACTGCTGTGAATTATATTCAATATTTGGAAGTAGCTGTATTTTCTGTTTATAACCTGAATATGATGGTATTTTCCACAGATAAAAAAAAGGGATATTCCAACTATGCCGACGAATGTAACAAAGAATGCAAGACTTGTAATTATAGAGCCTTTCAATATGAACACGATACTCTAATGATTTAAAGTGCCTTCAATTTTATGTTAAGCGCGTTTTGTTTATATTGTTTACCAAAAAATGACAATCCGTCCTGCACATAGAAAGAAACACGCAGGAAAAAAATAGAAATGCTCCACGGCAGGTTCGAACTGTCGACCTTCAGATAACACAACGCGTTTGCTATGAGACTGACGCTCTGCCAACTGAGCTAGTGAAGCGAATTTCTGGTCGAAAAAATATGTGGCTTCAATATAATATTCCAAGGTACTGCATATAAGTATTTTCGAATTTTATTCTATCAATATGAATAACTCTTTCTAGTGCCAATAGGCACAGGTTTTCACGGCCTATCTCTATACATATACATATATCTATCGAAATAGAACGTTTTCCCATTTAAAAAAAAAAATTCTACAAAGAATGCTTATTGGTATAAATACGGACAACTATATGAGGAAGTTTTCAGATGGGTATAATCTTAGATCTTCATGTTAGCGAAAACCATCCCAATTAAGAAAAATGGCAAAAACAAATTCAGTATTCCTTCTTTTGGCGTATATTTGCACTGTGTCAATATCACCAGGATCTCGATATAGGGAGTGTTCACTGCTTCATTCTTTGCAATTGCGTTCTCCTGATATGGCTGATAAGAATTGATATAGGTTTATATACTGTTACGATTAGGACCTCACAACGATATCTGTGCTTACTACGATTATCAGATCACATGACCAAGACGAAAAAGGTAAAAAGTATTAATCTTCTTTCAAGAAGAGTATGATTAGTTTTATATTACTATACCCTAATCATTCACAACTGTTTAGTCGAAATTGCACGAGACTACCAGTACTTGATAGTAGTAGCTAAGATGATAAGAATAAAGGAGGACGTTGAATAAGAGTGGAGTGAACAAAATCCTGAGTCAATACCCGAAATGTTTGTCTATCCTTGTCGTTATAGGAAAAACGAAATTTTTTGAAGACGACTGGCAATCCTATGGTTTCTCTTTCAATAACTGAGCATGTCATTGCTACAACTTCACCAACCAATGGTCCCCTATTAACCCTAACTTATTTGCAACCAAACCTTCCACGTGACTGAGACCGCCCCATATTGCCTAATTAAGCCAAATGCCGCCTCAATACATCCACCAGAACATCTGCCCCCACGTGTGAGGTGTTTAATATTAATTTAGCCCTATGGATACATGCAGGCACCTCCAATAGATAAAATAAGGGCTTTAAGTTGACCATCCATCTACTTCTTTGGAAACTTTTCATCTCCACCATCCGATAAGCCATTCCTTCATTGCAATGTCTTCCACAAACAAGAGAATTGCGTTACCTGCTAGGGTCGAACCCAAGGTGTTCTTCGCCAACGAAAGAACCTTCCTTTCGTGGTTAAACTTCACCGTTATCTTGGGATCCTTGGGTGTTGGGTTATTGAACTTCGGAGACTCTGTCGGTAGAATCTCTGCTGGATTATTCACCTTTATTGCCATGTTGACAATGGTGTACGCCTTGGTAACCTACCACTGGAGAGCCAAGGCCATCAGATTGAGAGGTTCTGGACCTTATGACGATAGATTTGGTCCTACCATGTTGTGTATCTTCTTGTTGGTCGCCGTTGTGGTCAACTTTGTGTTGAGAGTGAGATCTTAGGAACTCAAAGCGTTTCATTTAATGCTGGCACTCAAAACCAGCATTCAAAGCCAGCACCTTGACTGGCTCATTCATCAAATTTCACGATATTGACTCGAACAAAATCAATGTATTTGCATAGTTGTATCTCCCGTCATAATAAATAATAAAATAGTAACCGACGTAGGGTAATCTCAATCTGTTATCAATTAGCTGTCAGGATCCGGTTAAGCCAATTCATCATCATTCCAAATATTGAATATCAATCAATATCATCTCACGATTGGTAGACGGAAAATAGACGAAGTTGATATTAAATCACAAATCAACCAATGAAAATATATTGAACAATAAAATATCTATTTAAGATACCATCAAGTCCACTTATGACTATTGGTATCCCATTGCTACCTGCACTAATCATAATACTTCCTCTTCATATCTCTATACCGTGAGAGGAAATACAATGCTTCCAACTCTTTTATCACATACTCTCCCTTTTCCAACGCCTGGACCAATTCTGACTCGTCTTCCACCTTCTTGGTTGCAAATGTAGACTTGAGCTGTCGCCGGAACTTGGAGTACCCTCCAGAACTGACAGGGTACTCTCGTCCCATATAGAGTAGGTTACGGTAAAGGTTTCGTATACGAGGGTCCATACCTGAAGACGAACGACGAGGAAGTTTTGATTGTGGTGGAGGAGGATTTGCTGTACTTATATTAGACTTTCGTAGTTCTCTTTGGTCGCGTTCTAGATGTTGTTTCCCTCTTCTTTACCTTTGTTCTTCTACTTTACTTCACTACGTGGAAAGTCCTTCATTGATCCTCCGAGACTGTATACATGATCTTGAAATCACTCTATTCCGTCAACTACGTTAAGCACACTCTAGTTCCTACCACCTACCCCGATCGCTAGCCATTCCATTATATTATAGTGCCCAATTACGGTCTTCAACTCCATCACGTCAACCTCACGATAGTACTATTGATACCCGTTTTTTTTTAAACCTTCATACACCATATTTTACGTTTATTAGAGGGATTTGATATTCCAAATAGTACCATCAATAAAGCCGGTAAAGGCCCTATAAACAATACCCGATAGTTGAAATACTTTTCTGAAGTCATCAAGAGTATTTTCCTTGAAACTTATGGATCCTTATACGTCAAATTTCGTCAAGCTTTTAGTATCTTCCATAACTCCTATTATCCCATTTTCAACAACGTGTTATGTCTGACCCTTCCAAATATGACCCTTCCAAGGTCATTGCCGTATTCTTGACCGAATTCGATACTAGATCCGGTTACAAGCTAGTGTGGTCCAAGTCGCTTTTGCCAGACTTCAGTTTAGACGGTTTAGACTATAAAGTGTTACCCTCAGGGATCCATGAATTTCAGCAAACTACGGTTTTAATAAGCCACGAACACCAAAGCAAGCTCTACTATGGATTGAGTCGATTCCGCCAGTATATATTGGGTGAACAGACGGGTTCTGCCGGTTCTGAATTCAGTGAAGGGATCAAAATTGATAGTGTGAATGAAGAACTGAATGGAGTCAGTATTGACCGTTCCAAAATCAAAATGTTCTCATTGGGAATCCTTTGCGATCCCACAATCAGGTCCACTTCAAGAGCGGATTATGACAAGGCGCCATCACCTTGGAAACCCAACGAGTTTATCAACAATGGTTGGGAGTATGTTGATCTCTTGGATTCTGTCCTCACTAAGTTCTTACGTACCGAAGAGTATAAGGATTATCTGACATTCGAGAAACTATTTGAGACAGTTACTGCCAAGAAGTCCTCTGTTAATCTTCTTGACGTGCCATCATCCTCAACTCCTTTTCAGCCAAACATCAATAACCATTTGTTAACAAAGTTGCCTAATTTAATTGATTTGTTTGGTCCTTTAATTTTCATCCTTTACAAGCAAAGTTTGTTGAGGAAAAGAATTTTGATCTTCAATCATAATCAACATAGCTCAACTGTTGATGATTTCAAACTGTCGGATCTTTATTACACTATTAATTCATTTGCTTATGTGATTTCGCTCCTCTCAGTGATCCCACAAAATATTGAAACAGTCTCGAAAGACGAGAAGAACAATTACTTTTCACAACCTATTTACAATATTGGACTCAATGATTTGTCGGGTCTGGGACTTTTAAAGACAAAGGGATTCATTGCATCTACCAATGATGACATTTTGCTTTACCAAAAGAACTTGTTTGATATTGGAGTTGTCTTGAACGAAGAAGACCATGAATTCCCTTCCATTTTTGATGCCAAAGATATAAAAGTACAATCATTGGATCCTAAAAAGAAAATTAAAGCTACAATGAAGGACTATACTAAATTTAAATCAATTTATAATGTCATTCACAGAAGCAAAGGACAGAGCACCTCAATATATGGTCATCTGGGAACGAACCACCTTGGAGGAGTTATCACCAACCATTCCAACATGTCGACAGAAGATTTGAATTCGGTCCACACTAAAATATCCACTTCTACTATTCCCGAAGTGAATGAAGTTGCAAATGAACCATCGTGGTGGTTGAATAATGTCACTGAAGCCATTTCTTGGAGAGAATCTATTTGGTTGGCATTTTCGTGGTTTGCTAGTGCAGGTCAAGTAGTGGGAGGATCGCAGAACGAACCATTGAATTCCAGTTTCCATGATGAAGAGGAATTGGGTGATAGTTTGGACCTTCTTCAATTGGTCAATATAGTGGGATATTTCCATAACTTGACCAAGAAATGGATCTATTTGATCAATGAAATTGTCAACGAACAGCTAGAGGATCAAAGACCAGATTCTGGATTATCTTCGGCATTGGAGGACGGCGTAGAGGGAGAAGACGTGGACGATATGAACGCATCATTATATTCGTCGTTGACATCTAATAACAAAATCAACGTTGAACTCACATACCAGGACTTGGTTGACATGGAATTGGATCCATACTGTGAGCAAGATCTCCAATTTGTGCGAGAGTTTGTTTTATTGTACTGGAGTTCTGTGGTGGATACCGTTGAAATCGGTATTGGTATCGGAGGTATCTGTTGTTAACTGTAGTGATGAAAAGGGTTATGACTATTCAAATAATGTACAATATGAATTGAAAGAAAAGATAGAATTGTAAGATAAGTAAAGTAAAGTAATGGATAAGATGTTACTAAGACTAGATCTAATTAGTTTACGATCAAGTTGGTTGGACTCCAACTGTTGAGATAAAGCATCAGATCATTTCACTGTTCACAATATATGTCAAATCAAGCAGTCCGATCTTGGTAAGAATTTCAGGAAAATCGCCAGATGACACTGCGCCGCTAAAGTCGCAAGACCCTTAAGTTTTTTGAGAGTCGTTCCTTCATATTCAGTGATTTGGTGGTTGTGCCTGTGAGGAGGCGTTGTTAATGAAACTGGTGCGTGGTGGGTAGAAGGAAGTTGGATAGGAGGCTCATGAGGGGAATGGAGGAGAGGGAATGAAAAAGAGTTAGCGATAGTGGGAGTCAAGGGCAGGAGAGTCAAAGTTAGGGAGGAAGGAGCTAGGGAGAGAAAGGAGCTAGGGAGAGGAAGGAGCTAGGGAGAGGAAGGAGCTAGGGAGAGGAAGGAGCTAGGGAGAGTAAGGAGCTAGGGAGAGTTACAGGAAGCCGTAGGAAGGGAAGGATAGAGTGTGATATAGGGAGAATAAGGAGAGTTCTGGCTATAAGTAGGCTCAAACAGAGACAAAAGAGGATACAGTAGGTAGAAAATTAGCGAGAATGTGATAGTGAAAAAACACCACTCTAATGATGCCGACATTACGGTACTAAACTTCAAGGCTCTGGTACTACCACCAATTGTCTCTAGGGACAGCCCTCAGTTATTCTTCCCTTATTCAGCTACCGTCGCGGCGACCAAAGTTCCACAACTCCCGCATTCCTCCCTATTCCTACTTCGCACTCCAACTTGTCCTATGGCTCCTACCCGCAATCGATTACGTGGACAGGATCAAAAAGGCGAAAATTATCCTCCACCACAAACAACACAACCACCAGTGACCATTCCAATCACAATCCCTAGGCTTCTCGTACCCTAGTGTGCAAGTACAACCCAGCGGCCGGCGCCATCCATCATCTGTTTTTCTTCCCCACGTCAGCTGAACAACAGTGAAACCGCCTTCCAAATCCCGTGTGTATTCGTCTAGTGCTACTTGAAGGTTGTTGAAATAAGAAAACAACACCAGCACCAGACTCTTGAGAGGATCCGTCATACGACTCTGGACACCCCTAACTGATTGGTAGACCCATTCCCAAAAGAACCGGTTCTTTCTGCTACTCCTCAAGATCCGTTTGGAGAGGTTCATTATCAATAGGAATTGACTATTTATTCAAAGAACGCGTTGTTTCATCAATTGTGAGTTAAACAACCTTTTTTGTATATTGTCACCCATTACCGGAAGCTAATCTGTTGCAAAACACCCAAAGAGTTTGAAATTATTATACTCTCAACTTCACTATTAACTGAAATTTCACCACTGTTATAATGAAGGGTCAAAATCAACCTCGTGGTAACCAAAAAAATGGCCACCGTCGTTCAAACTCCCGTTATAACAATAGCAATAATGGTGCCAATCTGAACTACCTGGCTAGCGATGATGGAAACGAAAGATTGTTATTTTTGGTAACAAAGTCCATTGGAAAGAAAGTCACCATTACCCTCACCACCGGTGCCAGATACCAAGGATTGTTACTCAGTGCAGATTTGTCAGGCCGTGAATCGTCGGCATTATCTGTGATATTGTTACGTCCCACTCTCGTGTCGAAGAGCTTAATCAATGAAAAGAGCAATATTGAAAATGAAAGCGACGTTCCCGAAAAGTTAATTGTCGAATCCAAAGACTTGATTGATTTGGAAGTCAACGATGTTGATTTGAACGAACCTCCCAAGCAGCCTGCCCAACCCAAAGTTCAACCTCAGCCTCAAGCTCAATCTCAACAATCAGAAGCTTCACAATTCAAAACTGATACCGATATTTCTGGTGGCCGAGTTCCAGTCAAGGAGAGAGAATTGCAAAGATGGGTTCCGGATGAAGATGCCGGACAGAATCCAATTCTTTCGTTGGATGATGATACTTTTGGAGGTAGTAGCAATAACCGTCAATGGGATCAATTTAAAGTCAATGAAGAAAAGTTCGGTGTGGAAGCTTCTTATGATGAACATTTGTACACTACTAGAATCGATACATCTGCTGCAGATTACAAGGAAAGATTGGCCAGAGCCGACAGATTGGCCAAGGAAATTGAGGGTCAAGTTTCTACTGATCGTCATATATTAGAGGAAAGAGGACATCAAGTGGATGATAGTGGTATAGATGAAGAGGATAAGTATTCGGGAGTTGATAGAAGAGGAGATGAGTTAATGGCCGCCTTAAGAAATGCCAGTATCTCCAATGATTCATCAAATTCTTTATCATCAAGATCACCTGGATCTTACGTTCCTCCAAGACAAAGGGCTGCACAGTATCACAATGATCCTGCTATTATTTCCAGTTCTGCCGCTACCAAACAAAATAATCTGTCTGTTATTTCACCTAGCGGAACCCCTGTACCAATTGCATCCACTGCTCCAATTACTTCTTCTGTTGCCGTTGCACCTTCTGCTGTTCCTACCCAGGCCTCAGCTCCAGTTCAAGAAGTAAAATCAACCAAAGCCCCACCAGTAAAGCCAGATTCAATCCCTCCAAAACCGCAAGTGCCCGCACAACACAACGAACTGTTCAGATTGAATGCTCAGAGCGAGATCAACTCATTACGCGAATTCAGTGCCAATTTCAAAATTCCTCACAAGTTACCTTCGGATTTATTGCCCATTTTATCAAAGGACAAATTGAAGCAAGACGAGATTTTGAAGAAGCAATTGGAGCAGCAAAAGCAAAAAATGAGAAAAGAACAATTAGCACAACAAGCCCAAGTCCAAGCCCAAGCCCAAGCCCAATCTCAATCGCAAGTGAACCAAGCACCAAAGAAAAAGATAGAACCAAGCAAGCCGGCATTCAAGTTGAATCCAAAAGCTGTTGCGTTTACCCCAGCAAGCAAGCAAACCCCATTATCTCCTCCCCCATTGAAGGCCAATTATCGGTCACCAAACAATCCTTCCCCAAGAATAAACAACTCCAGACCATACTCAAGCTCATCCAATGGTTCGAATGCAAGTGGACAACCAAGAAGACACCATCAGATATCTCCGGCCGATTTCTTCGGGGGTGCTGATAGAATCCCTACCAAAGAGAGCCAAGAACAGAAACGTAACGAGTTTAAATTTGCTTTCAATTTATTTGTTACTGCAAAGAAGGTTCATGAAGAAAAGGGACTTCAAACACCAGTGGCCTATGAGTTAACTTTCAAAACTCCACCAACATGGGATTCTAATTTTGACGAAACCCACGACTTATTATTCCCATCGGTCAATTCTTTGAATAAAGGACCAGGAATGATAATACCTCCATCACCTTTTATTCAGAGTCCTTTATTGGGAGCTCCAAATATACCCGCAGGGTACCCCGTACCCAATGGATCAAAGTTCCCGCTTTCACCACATCAACAGCAACAACATGTCCAAGCTGCTATGGCTGCTCACTTCCAACAACAGCAACAACAGCAATATCATGCTGCCATGATGTACCAACAACAGTTCTCTGGTGGAGTACCACCAGGGGGACCAGGGCAACCACCATTACCTATGTATCCTGGAGGAGAACCTCAATTTTTGCCACCAGGAGGATTCATGCCACCGCCAGGGGGATTTGTTCCAGGTGGAAGTCCCGTGAATGGCAATATGATGATGGGTGGAGGTAGTCCTTATAATGGGGGCAATCATCATAATTACAACAACCATCATCATGGTGGAAGAAGATTCAACAATCACAATCAAGGAGCATCTAAGAGAGGGGGCCATAATTGAAGCAAGATGGAAACAATGGTACAAAAATCTAGATCAGGTGGGGAGTAGTCATGGAATGAATATTCATTCTTAAATTCAAATTTGAGGAGGATTTGTCAATTCTGCCAAAAAGGATACAAACATATCAATGGAGATTGTCTACTCAAAGCTGAAAAAAAGAGCCAACTAGCCAGGACCTTCTTCATTGATTGAAAGTTCGATTGGTTTAAGAGCTAATTCAGATTTGAATCATTTGCCGAGAGTCAAACAGCCACCAAAGTATCAGTTAGAGGAACTGAAACAATCCATTCGATGGAACGCCAATCTCAGCACCAATGCTAATTCTGGGTATTGCCAGCGAATGAGCAGGGTCAGGAGTTTTATTCTCAAAAGATGGCATGCTGATGAATAACACAGATAAACTATTTAGTATTTGATAGAAAGTGTTTAGGGAACTCAATGAAAGCAGGAATTAGTAGACTCAAAAATACAGATCTGTAAAGCTTAGAAAACTAGTCGTTGTGTTCTTTTTGTCGATAAACGTGTATATATACTGATCTATATGGGATTTCTATTTCAGCTCATAGAACCACTAAACGGACATTGTGATAATAAACTGCTCAATAGTTTGACGAGTTCAAAACTTTTTGAATGTTCATAATTGGCCCTGTCTTGTAGTTGTGTTTTTGGATACTACGAACGTCTGTATGCAGGATATAGTTATTCACACAGGATCATACTATATTATAACAACAAGGTGTACTTGAAGGAACTCCAAGAAGTAAAGAAGACCATACAAAGCGCCTAACAAAGCAACGAGAAAAAAATCCAGGAATGTCGGATATTGCTCTTTCGAAGATCGCAAACCTCATCAAAGTAGAGGATGATTTGGTGAAGATTCCGGCTATCAGACAACAATTCCAGAAGGAAAGGGCGTCTGTTGATACCAAGTTAAACTCCACGACGCAATTGCAGATCGACTCCATCATGACGAATCTTTCACGGCTCAACAAAGCTGCATTAAAGTTAAACTCCATCAAAATGAATATCTCGACCATAAATCAGATCCATGATGATTCCATCACCAACATCAAAGATTATGGAACCATCAAGAAGATGACGGACGTCAACCAATTTCTTTCACAGGTAAAGGACTTATATGGGGATATATCAAGATTCAAGTCATTTTTGGAGCATGTCAATGGCTTAATAGAGACTGAATTGAAAGCCATACAGCTGAGTTTAACGTATCCTTTGACTAATTTCTTCAATATTCATTACCTCTTAAGTCAGGCCCGAAATTTCCAAGATTACTTGGAACTGGACCTTCCCTCTCTATCAGATGATTTGCAATCGATTATTATGAGGATTGTGAATCCCATTAAGCATACCATCAAACTTTTCGATGATCTTTTGAGTGAAGTTATAACCTCTTTGACGGAGTCCGTTAAAGATGGAAATTTGGAGCTTATTTTCAAATTGGTAAAGATCATAGAATTTGAGTCCAACGAAGATTTAAAGTTCACCCTCATGCAGAGCCTTGGGTTGAATAAATCTCAGAATTTATCCAGGATTGACTACTCCAACTTCAGAGGTGCTAGAAGGAATTACAAGAAGTTCTTCTATGATAAACTAGAAGGTAGTTTGGATGAAACATTCAGCGGATGTGTGGACCATTTCTCCCATGATAAAATGTCGGTTTACGACAATCTTGAATGGCTTGAAGACGAATTGAATTTTGTCAACGAACTGTTGAACCCTCTTTTCCCATTAAGTTGGGAAATCAGTTCTTTCATTCAAAATGTATACTATAACAAACTTCACAAATTCACTATGGAAGTCATCAAGACAGATCCAGCTGCTGAAGATCTAATGCGTATTCTTTCATACGATTCTCACTACGGTAAATTCATCAGCCGATTAGAAAGCGATGAAGAAGAAAGAAGAAAATCATTAAAGAATGGATCTGCAACAGCATCTAACAGAAAGTCCGTGATCAAGAAAGAGCAGAAATCCATCATCGGAGAAGACTTGAAAGGCTTAGTCTTGGAAGACTACCTTAAGGTTATTACATCTAAGATGGAAGAATGGAACAATAACTTGATAAAACAAGAAACCAAAACGTTTATTGAACGTGACTCGCCACCAGATATTTATAATTACCACCAAGTAATTGAAGACTATGATGCAAATGACAATATCATTAGTTTGGAGGTTGACACTGACATATTCGTGTTGCCTGACTTCAAGACCCCATTGACCATGCTCAAAGAGCAGTCTGATGTTGCTGCCGATTCTGGATACTCGAAAATATTAGTCGGGGTCATCGAAAACTGGTCCAAGAGTTATAACTTGAGAATTGAAAACTATAGAAACATTATTGACGAGGAATTCACAAATTACATGAGTCTTTACACGAATGAAAAGTACTTGATAGTGGAGAGTAGACTTAGGAAGATTTTCAAGAAGAAAAACCAGGAGGATGCCATAGATGTGGAAAACATGACTCAAGAGGAATTAGATCAAATTTCCAAAAGTGGTATCGTCGAGTACTTGAGTGCCCTAGGTAATACATACGAACTCAACACTGATAGATTGCAGGACAAATTTTTACCATTTTATAAAGAGAAGGTTCACTCCAGTTACCACGACAGAATTCAAGCTGCATTCGAAAATACTTTGAACCCAAGTACCGAATTGATTTCTCAACTTATAAGGTACATTGTTGACATTATTGTCAATGATTTATATCCCGCATTATCTATTGTCTTTACCAAACCATGGTATGAAGATGGTGTGGCTACAACTGGAAATGTTGATACTTCAATGGCCTCGAAAATTGTCGAAACAATCGGAGAATATATGGAAGAACTTCGGAGTTATACGTCCTATGATATTTACCAAGTAACATTCAATATCTTCTTGGATACATTCATTTCAACATACATAAAGATAGGGTACGCTAATATTTTGTATGGAACCGGAAAGAAAATCGATCCAACAGCTACGAAAAAGTTCAAGTCATTTGCTGAATCTGTTTCTCGTGATGCTACCATCTTCTATGGTAGTTTGGAACCATTATTGACCAGAAAAGATCGAGAGTACTTATTCCAAAGTCTAAGTGCAATTGAATTTTTGAGTGATTTGGCTACATGTGACAATCCGATGGTAAATATCCCACAGATTTGGGAGGGTGATATCCTTAGAGTATTTTACTATTGTTCGGTTGAGTATGTCAGTGGTATTTGCTTGTGCAGAAAAGATATGGATAAGAACCAAGTCAATGAGTTGGTAAAAGTATTAGAAGAAATCAAAACGAACTATCATGTCAATGTTGAACCTCCCATTATACCTGTTGGTACCTTGAATGATTTTACCTACGCATAAGTGTCTATAACTTGTCATCATGTACTTTCATTTATTGCGTTACGAGTATTACCAGTAATGTGCTATTATGTACACTCTATTATACAATCTATATGGTTATTCATTATCGTTAGAAGAGGTTGTCATTTATTCTTCATCTTCATTAGACGAAGAAGAGTAGCCTCCCAATGTAGATGCCAACGAAGGCGTTGGAGTCGGTTGCGTAGGCTTTAAAGCAGGAAGAACTACGGATGGTCCCTTTTTTTTCAACACAAATTTCGATTCGATACTTTTTCTTTCGATATCTTCCAGCTTCAGTTTGGGGGTTATCTTTGGAACAGCCAGGACAGCCAGGTTATCTACTTCTATCATGGGTCTTTTGCGTTGTATTGTTTCACCACCCGATGAAGTGTTAATATCTGTTTTAGTGAGATTCTCCTCAGGAATTGAATTATGAATAGGTCCATTACGTTGAGAGCTTCTGTTTTGGAAGGCCTTCTTTGCGATCTCTTCATCTTCTTGATTGTTTATTTCCCGCTTCAACTCTTCCAATTTTTGTATCTCAAGATCTACTTTCACCTTGGCTTCGTTTAACAACACATCACTACCACCTTTGGCCTGAAGCTGCGAGCTCTTAAACGCAAGATCCTCCAATTGGTCGTTTATTACTTGCTGCCGCTGTTGGTCTTGTAATTTCTTCTCCAAGTTTTGAATCACATCCCCATCCCCAGCGTCCTTTAATGATTCTAATTTCAGCCAGAATGGGTTCTTCTTCCGCTGTTCTTTTTGCGTTTGAAACGATTTGTTTTCCTGTTCCTCTTTCTCCAACCTCTTGAGTAATTCATCCTCTGTTTCTTCTGTTTTTGTCGGTTTTTCTACTGCTTTTGGCTCGTAGTTTCTAACGGCCCCTTCTTCTGGAGTATATCCTGCTGTTTGTGGGTTTGTCTTGAAGGAGATTTTGTTGTTACACCGTGGACAAGAAATGTGAAATCGGATTATCTTTGTACTAAGATACTTTTCAGAAGTTACTTCCTTCCGAGCATTAAAAGACCTTCTTTGAGCAATGTATTCATTACATTTGAGACATCTCATAGAATATGGTGCCATCATACGAATTTTTATGTCTGGGATCCCACCTCCCTTGCGCTTTTTTTTGGCCACCTGACTAGGGTCCCAGTCTGGTGGATAGTACTTGTTTATGGCTTTTCTTTCTGACATTGGGCGTATCTAGGTTGCAAAACAAAACTATATATCAAGCTGATTGTATACTAAATCATATAACTGGGGCTTGTATACAGGTTGCAAAAGTCTTGTATTGTATGCCGGTCACTTGCCTCATTCAATCGGGACATTCTTTGCAACACCGAGGTGGGTGCTTTTTAGGTTTGAGCTATGGGTTTGAGATGATGGTGATTAGAGTGTTTATAGAGACTTTAAGCTTAATGTGAGCCATTTGTGTTGATTTAGAAGCGAACGAAGAGTAGGTGAAAAGTGACTATATGCAGGTATTTGCATCTTTCTGATGCCTTGGCCCTCCTATTGAACTTTGGTTCAACTGCTATCACTAAACTACGAACTTTTAGGCAAGAGTTTTGCTCCTGCCAAATAGAGTGTATAATACACATAAAGGGTTTTTATTAAGATGCATCCAAACACTAAATAACAAGATCAACTGCTCTACTACAACACTCTAACACGAGAAATTAAAGACATTGGAAGATTCTCAACCGAGTTATGATGAATAGAATGATGATAGTAGAAAGGTTAACAATTTGGTTAATTTAATCAGCGTTTCTTCTAGCAGCTCTCTTGGAGGCACGCTTTTGGGTACCGAAGATCTTCTTGTCTCTGTTCTTCTTTTGCTTTCTTTGTTGTCTAGAAGCCTTTTCAACCTTGGTGGCTAAACCGTATCTGACTAATCTGTAGGCTGGTTCGAACTTCTTGGCGTCGGCGACGGATTGGTAGATCAATCCGAAACCGGTGGACTTACCACCACCGAATTGGGTTCTGAAGTCGAAAACGGAAACAGCGTCCTTTTCGGCCTTGTAGATTTCGGCCAATTTTTCACGTAATTCGTCCTTGGAGACGTTGGCTCTGTTTGGGTGCAAGACGTCGATGACGAATTGTCTTCTGGCCAATAATGGGTTGGAAATAACCTTACGAGTTCTGATGGTAATGGCGTCACTCTAAAGATGTTAGTATAATGGACTGGGTAATAACCTCTGAACGGCACATAGTACGATGGGATGAGAAAGGATAACGAAACACTCTTCATGATAGTCTGTTCTTATATCCAGTATGGAGCTGGTATTTCATGGGTGGTACTACAACCTGTTCTTCACCCTATGATTTCATGAACGAATATCATTTATACATATTCATATGTCTTTGTCTTTCAACTGGGTCTCTTTAAATACCTCTTTATCGTGTCGTTTCGCTGATTCTATCTCTTGAATTTTCATATTGACCATCTCATTGATTGCTTGATATTTGAAAGTTGACCCTTTCTTGTATGTCTTCATTTCACTCTTTAATGCTCATGATCGATACATTTGTAAAGTCTCTCATAGATGCTCATTTCAACATCAAACTTCTTGCTATTATGCTATAAGACGTCCCACTGATCTCACATCCCGCTATGTTCCACATGGTTCGCTCCAAAACATACCATTTTGCTGATATTCAATATGGTCTATAGCTGAAAAATTGTATGAAAACTTTTTATTGAAAAACTTTTAATGGTATATTCTCACTGCCAATGGGTGGGTTCGCGATATTTTGCCTGTACGCAGGAAGTGGAGGTTAGGTTTGGCAGTGCGATGTTTGACATTGCGGCTTGGATGTTTACATTGGTCGTGCGCGAGCCCAGCCAGGTGTGCACACAGACACAAAAGGTGCGAGCTTTATTACACGTGATTGTCGAGGGCTTGAGCCCTAAGGCATCACTGCCACAATAAAATAAAAAAGTCCTGACTATTTTGTCACGGTACCAAACTCCGAAGCCCCTATCCAATAATAATTTTGTGCAGTTTCGACGATCGCGCCACGAACTAAACTATATTCAATTTTGCAACCATCGTACTAATTGAGAACCAAATGATCTGACTATAGTATTTAAAAATTAGAAGCAATTGCCTTTTTTGTTTACAAATTGTGTAACTACTATCTTGAAGTTGACGTGAACCATTTTTCATTACGTGACTTTTAAATAACATAAATAAAGCTCAATGAGCAGGCATATTTGCAGGCATATTAGCAGCTGTTGTCATTATTGACCCTTGAGCACACATGGAGGTTTCTCACAAGTGTTCGTAATCATTAAGACCGAATCTGACAGCCTTGGTTTGGGTGTAACTTTCCAAAGCTTGGGCACCCAATTCTCTACCGGTACCTGATTGACCGTAACCTCCGAATGGAACCATTGGGTGGAAGTTGTTGTAGGTGTTGACCCAGACAGTACCAGCATTAATTCTGTTGGCAACATTGAGAGCAGTGTTAACGTTTTCGGTGTGGATACCAGCAGCTAAACCATATTCGGAGTCGTTGGCGAGGCCAATGACATCCTCAACATCCTTGAACTTGGTGATAGTGACAACAGGACCAAAGATTTCTTCTTGAACAATTTTGAAGTTTTCCTTAACATCACCGAAAATAGTTGGCTTGACGAAGTAACCCTTGTCACCATGTCTAGCACCACCAGTAACAACAGTAGCACCTTCTTTCTTACCAATTTCAATGTAGTGCAAAATCTTTTCCATTTGTTGCTTAGAAGCTTGGGCACCCATGAAAACTTCGTCGTCGAATGGGTTACCAATCTTAATGTTTTCAGCAGCCTTCTTGAATTCAGCAACAACAGTATCATAGATTCCTTCTTGAACATAAACTCTGGAACCAGCAGAACAGACTTCACCAGTGTTGTAGAAAATACCAATAACCAAGTTTTCAATTGTCTTTTTAATGTTAGCATCATTAAACACAATGTTTGGAGATTTACCACCCAATTCCAAACTGATCTTCTTAATGTTGGATTCAGCAGCAGTCTTCATGATAAGTTTACCAGTAGCAGTAGAACCAGTGAAAGCAACCTTTTTAATACCCTTGTGTTCGGCAACGGCTTGACCAGCAGTATTACCGAAACCAGAGATAATGTTGATGACACCTTCTGGAATACCAGCTTCCTTGAAAAAGCTGGCCAAGTATAAGGCAGAGAGAGGAGTAGATTCAGCAGTTTTTAAGATGGTGGTACAACCAGTGGCCAAGATTGGACCCAATTTCCAGGAAGCCATCAAAAGTGGGAAATTCCATGGGATGATTTGACCACAAACACCAATTGGTTCTCTACGAGTGTAATTGAAGTTGCTGTGACCAGTTTCAATAACAGAACCAGTTATCTTGTCAGACCAGCCGGCACAAGAACGGAAGTAGGCAACAACAAAATCAACGTCAACTCTGGCACACATCAAGGATTTACCGTTATCGAGGGATTCGATGTGAGCAAAGGTTTCAGCATTTTGTTCAATCAAGTCGGCCAATTTGTTGATAACGACAGCACGCTTGGCAGGATCCTCGCGGGCCCACCAACTGGAGTTGAAAGCCTTGGTAGCAGCATCGACTGCAAGATCAACATCTTCAGCGAGACCCTCATAAATGTGGGTGATGTGATCTTCAGTAGAAGGAGAGGTGACTTCAAAAGTCTTTTTGGCCAAGGATGGAACAAACTCGTTGTTGATGAACATACCAGTTGGTTGTTGGTAGGTGGTACCGTTTGGTAAAGTGATTGGAACCGATAAAGGTAAGCTGGAGAGGCTTCTCAATCCTGGGGCAGTGGCACGAACAGCTTGAGCGATGACTTTAGACTTGAACATATTGGAAAGGATGATGGTGGTGATGATAATTGAAAAAAGTTTGGGAGTAAAGGTTCTCAAGTTCGCTATTTATACATTTGCAACTTTGTGGGGTACATCCCAATGCCAATTGAGATGGGAGCGGAGACACTACACCAATTCGGCGATTGGAAGCCAAGTGTGTAACCACAACATGAATCGGAGTCTACAATACCCACAGAGTCTCATATAGGAGTACCGCAAGAACGGGGCACCATTTCTAAGAGCGAATTAATGCTATGTTTGTGGACGGTTTACAAAGCTGAGTCCCCTCAAGTCGAAACACACGAGGTTAATCCCGGAAAGGGTAGGTGATTCTTCCTAACTGCGAATAACCCTGAACACCTCGAGGCCACCGCCTATTTCTGTTTTTACCCATAGTGGGGTTAAGGGCCTACTGTAGTGGTTAACGAAGTCTTTCAGGGAGGGGAATAGGGTTGTTCTGGGCTCACTTTTTTGGATTCTGTCCTAGACCCCTGTCGTGTGTGTACCCGCACCCAAACCTAGAATGTGTCCAACTGATCGGGCTACCGCGGGCTAAAATCCGATGTAACCTTAACTTTATAGGATTCCGGACCTAAGGGGATCTGTCTATATATCGAGAAAATTATTATTTAGCATGTCTACCTAACAATGTATTGATCTAAGGTTGGTTAAAAAGGTGGGCTTAAGCCTAGCGTGCTTATGTAATTGCGGAGCTTAAGACGCCTTAACCCTAGACCTTTTCCATTTCTCCTCTGTCTCAACCGATCCTCCCCCACGTTTGCTATATCCAAAAATACTCAACATTTTTACTAATCGTTAGAAATCTACAGTCATCGGCAAAACTGAAAAATAATACCGTTTTGTTAGTCTTCTATGTACGTTGATATTTGAATTTTCATGTATTCATGCCTCTTCTATCCCCTGGAGTTGTCTTTTAATACTCCTTTGTATCTCTTGATAACTCTTCACCATCCCTTCTCTGCTCACACCCAAGTGTTCCGCTATTTTATTGATCAATTTTGCATCCACTGCCATAGCTGTTTGCGCGTCCATGGGAAGAATTGGATCTGCCATAGGGGGTCCTTTCTTGGACGGCACTATTTTCCGAAATGCCTCTCGTAAACCTACCAGGACCGGTTCCCGTTGCAGATCTCGTTGCGAATTCTCGATGATAGAGGACTCAGGCCCATCATCCTCATCTATACTGAATAGTTGTAATAATCTCCTTTCCATCACTGAAAGCTCTTCTGTAGGTCCAACTTGTTGTGTGGCCAATGGCTGCGACAGCGCCAGCGCTGACTTCAGCCTCAAGTTGTATGTCTGTTTCTTTTTGGGTACCATATGCTCATATACCCAGTCGCAATATTTGTTGATCTTATCATCTGACCAATCAACCAATTCTCTGTTATCTGAAGTCAAATACGACAATTCATACTCTGATTCATATTGTTCTAAAGTTTGTAACCATAGCTTGGGATTGATATATCCTCCAAATAACCCATAAGTGAAATTGAGATTCACAACATAAATGGCCAAGGCTGCAAGCTGAATCTCCGGTGCCAATTTGTAACCTCCAACGTCCTTATAAAAGATCTTCATCTCGGTTCCAAACCCCACAAATTCGGCTAACCTCACAAGCACACAGAACAAGTTCGGTGAGTTGGGAAGAACAAGCACTTCCGAAAATATTCGAAAAACGTAGGGATAGAAAAAATTGGTAGGCACGAAATATGCAAAGGGAGCTGGCGAAGTATTTCCGGAGAAACGAACATTATCAATAAGATCAGTATTTGGTACCAACAATCCTAGCCTTCCTAAGTTATCTGACACACATTCGTACCATTGTCCACTCAAAGGGAGCCTTTGCGGCTGTAACATCTTGTGGTATGGCATTGGCAACAAATCCAACATGGACTTTGGAATCAAATGTAAGCATCGTATGAAGGGGATTTGATTGGTCTTAAGTCCATCGATGATGTCTGAAGCGTATATGGGATGGAACAGTAGTTGAATCACCGAAATATACACTATCGCAACCACGTCCAAACAATTGATTTGTCTACGTGCAGTAGGTAGCTTGGTTCCATCTGGTTCGTCATGATCATTTTCTTCGTCTTCATCTTGATCTTCATTATCTTCATTTTGGTAGTCATTTTCGCCTGCTTTTGCCTCCAAAAATTTGGATACGATCTTGATCCAATTAGTTTTCACCACGTAAAGTAGATCCTGTGCCATACTCTCGGGGAAATATATCTCCATCATGTTTTCGTATTGTCTCTTCAAAAGTATTTGCAAGCACTTGTAATAGAGCTTCTTTCCCTCTACACCATACAAACGGCGTTTTTCATGTATGACAGGGGCCTGTGATGACACACCACTAGTGAATGATCCTCTGGCATCGACAGACACCGCGTTTAATCTTCTGGTGGGCACTGCCACTTCATCTTGATCGTTATCGATTTCAATGTTCCCTTCCATAACATGACCATATTGACATATGGTAAGCCCATCACTGGTACGATAGTGTCGCGACCGACAATTGTCGGTTCCACATATGGGACCTCTGAACCAGCCCCTAGCCATGAGTGGTGAAGTTCGTGGTAAATGAGATGTTGATAGTTTCGAGTAGTGAAGATGATTCAATATATATTTCTGCTTAGTCATCAGATGGTTGGGATGAGATGATGTTGCAGGAGTAGGAAGGAAATTGAAGGTGTCTATATGGTAGAGAAAATTGAGAGGATGCTCTTATATTGAAGGAGATGGTTTGTATAGTACGTGATTGGGCTCTGTCAAATAATAGAGTGAATATTATAAAATTTGATAATTTTAGCATCTTTGAGGCTGCAAAATACTTCGAAAAGCGTAATGGGGGAGAAAGAAAAGTATCAAGAAATTGGGTTTAGGTACTTAAAAAAAGGAAATTACGTACTAACGGGTACTTCAATGAGTTTGAAGATTTAGCTGGGAATTTGGCACTTCGTGCAATTGTTTACAATTTCACTGATTCTTGTAGTTTTGTTGAATTTTTTGACGGGAGGCTTGAGTTCGTATACTAGAATCGTGTTATATCCAAATTTACTAGAATAACCAAGCTGTAATCACGTTTACTATAAACTATTCCATATATGGTACTTTTCTTCATCTTTGTTCCTCTATATTGTTCTGCATCCATAGTTTAGCACCCACTACCTCACTAGCTTCACCAAAACAGTCGCGACTATCAGATCAACAAAATTCCATACAAGTATTTAACTCTTTCCAACTATACTCAAATCCCATTATAATACTTTTATGAAATGAGTTCCGAGGAGATAAGCACAACCACGAGCTTTGAAGGTTCTGGACGTTCGTCTTACCCGCTTTCTGTGAATGATACATCCAAAATTGACCGAATTGATGATGTGACTTCACCTGGAGATGAAGTAAACAAACCAATCAGTGAAAGAGAATCAGAGCAAAGTGATGACGTGGCGGGGTCTGAGAAATCAGCTGAATCCAAAAATGCCGAAACACCCACCAGCAACAGCAATCGAAGAAACAATAATGATAACTCTCAACCTTCATCAAACAAGAAGAGATCCATTGAAGAAGACGAAACCGAAATCGATCCAACTAAGCTCAAAATGCATACAACGAAGAAAAAAGTAAGTGGAAAACTTATTGATAAGTTCTGGGAGCCATTGGACAGCAAAAATCTTCGTTCACTTGATCATATCTTGAGTATAAGTCTTTCTAAAGTATTGGAAAGGTACGAGGGAAAGAAGATGGCAGCAGCACAAAAAATACTAGCGAACTCGTGGATAGGAGAAAACTCAAAGTCGTTCAAATCAAGGCTTAATGTCACTAAGGTTCCGTTGGCCCTGACTATAGGGAAAACAGAAGATCCGTTAAGTCTTGATCTGGTGCTAAGACGGAAAACATTCTTGGAGACATATTTACTGGCTGAATTGAAACAATTGGATGATTTACACAAAAATTACAACGATATGGAAATAGTCTACAAGCTGGACTTGGAGTACTTGGACGAATTAAAGAAAACCACATCAGCCCATACCGCACGAATGGACAAAGAAACGAAGCGCTTGGACGTGATACCCACCAACGATGGTATCAAATTGGCAAAAGAAACAACTTTTACTAAGTTCGATCCCAATACTGATGAAGATACGAGGCAACTACTTGACTTGCTAAATAAACACTTGAGGAGTATACGAACAAATACCCAGGATTTGGCTACATTCAATGATAAAATTGAGGTGGTTTACAATATGCTAGACATATTGTGATGAGACCATATCTTTTATATAGCCAGTATATAAGGAGCTCAACTGACATATAGCCAATAAACTGTGAGCATGGTTGTGGAGGAGGATTTAGCTTTCGTAGGTGTAGCTCCCTTTAATTCTGGAACTTCAGAAAATCCGGTCTTAAGTTGATTATCGTGGTTTTCTTTTTCCTTTTCAATTGCCATTGGTTTCTCCTCAGTAGATTCTGTCTTTCCTTCGAGAGGTTCTTCGTTAGTTTTTGTTTCATATAATGAGATCACATCTTCGGGATCTGCTGTGGCTACTTCTTCAGGACCCTTAATTTTATCTTCTGTGATCACTCCTTCATGATCCTTATCTTCATCTTCTGTGGTAATTCCTTCGGGACTCTTACCGTCATTATTTGTGGAAACGCCTTCAACCTTTTCATCAATCTTATCTGTTTCATCAGAAGTTGTCTCTTTCTGCTCTGTCATCTCACCTTGTTCCTTTTCAATCTCCTCAATCTTCACACAGATAAACCCGTCTTTCTCCGAGTCCCAAACGGCCCCAAACTTTGTATTTATACCCACGTCGCCCCTCTGTTCTACTACTGTGGATTGGACCAAAAACTTGTGCTTTGATGACTTCTCTTGAAGCTTCTGAAGCACAGCACTGTTGAGTGCCTCTGGTTCGAGAGGACCCAAATCCGTCACCAATTGGAGTAACCAGTCGGATGTTATGGGAGACTCTTGGGGTAATTTTGATGATACTATGACGACAGGCATGATAGAAGTGATAACAATGATTATGCTGCTTGAAGATGGTCTTGAATTATGATCTTGAACTTTGAAAAATAAAGAGCGTCTTTCCTCAAGAAAAGTTATATCAGATCTGTTTATGTGCTATTTTCATACGATCCCGTTCCCGTATGATTCTCTTTCCCGTACAATTGTATCGATAAGACAAAAGAGTGTATGGGACTCGTTCCGAAACACGTATTGATTTAGCATTTCGCAATAATTTTAGTGTGAAATTCAGACATCGTTCCGCGACAACAAGAAGAAACTTGAGGACGACTAGTTGTTTTTATCAAAAGGCAGTTGACCAGCGGAGCTTTTGTTTCTATAACCGAGCTTATATCATAGCTGATTTTGCATTACCGTGGTGATATAAGAGTAAGCCAGAACATAGACTACTGACCGGCATAGTACGACTTTTTGTTTATCATTCTGTTGTTTCTTCCTACTTCAAGTATCGTAAGACACAATGCTATTTTTCAAAAACAAGGACTCCTCTTCGGAGCCAGAAAAGTTCAGCGACTCTACCCTGATCAACTCCAAGGCCTCCAGCGTACCAACTAGTGCGTCCAGTAAAAAGGGGTTGATTACTTGTCATGTCCCCTTCGACCAGCCCATCAACCCGATCAAACCACCAGTCTTTGACTTGACAGAGGAACAAGTCACCAAATACAACACAGTGCTTGAACATTTCCAAAAGTACATCCAGGAGGATATCCCAGTCAACGAACATCACAACGCTGCAAAACATCCATTTTTGGAGGAAGAGTTGGCATGGTTAACCAAGGAGTGTTTCTTAAGATATTTGAGAGCCACCAAGTGGAAAGTGGACCAAGCCATCAAAAGAATCGAAGAATCATTAGTGTGGAGAAGAACCTTTGGTGTGGTAAATATACCGGGACATACCGACCCTAAGAAGTTGATCACGGCCGAGTTGGTTGAAGCCGAAAACCATACCGGTAAACATTTGATTATTGGCTACGATAACGATAATAGACCATGTCTCTATTTGAGAAATGGATACCAAAACACCTCTGCTTCGATTAAACAGGTACAGTTTTTGGTATTCATGTTAGAGAGAGTTATACAATTCATGCCACCAGGTCAGGATACCTTGGCGTTACTCATAGATTTCAAGGCTGCACCTGCCTCTATGAACTTATCTTCAAAGTTCCCATCGCTTTCCATTTCTAAGCAGGTGTTACACATTCTTCAAAATCACTACCCTGAAAGATTAGGTAAGGGTTTGTTCACGAACATTCCATGGATTGGATACACTTTTTTCAAGGTGGTGGGCCCGTTCATTGATCCTTATACCAGACTGAAAACCATTTACGATCAACCATTTGAAAATTTTGTGCCGAAAGAACAATTGGACAAGGAGTTCAACGGAAATTTGAATTTTGAGTATATACACGATGTCTATTGGCCTGAAATGAATAAGATGGCAGAAAAGAAGCATACGGCTTACTTGAAAAACTTCAGAAGACTTGGCGGAACTATCGGCTTGAGTGAATACGATATTAGAAGAGGCCCAGATGAGATGGAAACTTACAACGCGAATGAAAAAGTTAAAATGGAGGTTACCACGGAAGTTGTGGCTGGTCTTGAAGCTTGAACTCAGCACGTAATTCGCATGGCTTCATATTTTGACATACCCTCTTCTTTCGTTAAAAAGATTGAATGGAAGGCATACTCTTGTCAACAGAGCCATTATTTATTCTATTAGAGGTGATTTTTTAGGAAGTTTTGGATGAAGGTTGCTGATACAAATGGGAAGGAATAGATATATACATACTTACACATAGAAATATTTACAGCATTTAATATGATTTTACAAATTTAATTCTTGTAGCTTGTAATATAGTTTCTTAACGAGAATACGGTTTGAATACTACCATATCAAGTTGCTTGCAATAGTTAACGTTGGTCATCAATCGGATATAATCTATACTAACTCCGGTTTTGCAGCCACCGCATCATTATATTAGTATCAACAATCTTCAAGAAAAGTCTATAGTGAACATCTATTATAGGGCAATTTATAATCGTTCTATGTAACAATGTTTTGCGGTGTACATCACTTCAAAGTAAGGCAACAGCAAAGGTTTTCTTTTCCTTTGCTACATCAATTATTTTATCTTCTCCAGCAAATGGATATGTGTTGTAACCGAAATTGGCTCTTGAGTAGAAGGTGTTTCTGTCTTGTTCATTCAAGGTGAGACCATCTCTAAGTCTTGAGACCAAATCTGGATTGGCAATAAAATTTCTTCCAAATCCAACAAATGTACGGTCGTCTGCTTCGACATCTTTAATAACTTGTTCCCAAGATTCAGAGTCATAGGCGTAGTTACCACCCTTGAGGATTTTACCCTTCCAGATATGAGTCAAAAAAGTATTGTCAACAAACTTGGGAGTGAAGTCGGGATTGAATCTGGCGTCCACCAAACTAATGTAGGCAAGTTCCTTACCAGCATCGGCTCTCTTTTGCAATTCACTGGCGAGGTAGCCGAAACTGGCAATAGGGTGAACGAGATCATTTTCGGCTAACAAGTCATTAAAAGTGTTCCATGGAGATAAACGAATGGCAATCTTGGAAGGTTCTACAGTCTTAAAAATTTCATCAATCACGTCCAAGGCAAATTTGGCTCTGTTTTCGATGGAGCCACCATATTTGTCGGTTCTGGTGTTGGTGCTAGGACTCAAGAATTGGTCGAACAAGTAGCCGTTAGCACCATGAAGTTCGATAATGTCAAATCCAGCATCGACGGCGTTTTTGACAGCTGTGGGGTATTGGACCTTGATAATGTCTTCGATTTCCTCCAAAGTCAATGCTCTTAATGGATTGCCAGCCTTGACGGCCTTGGCTTCAGAATCCTCAGCATAAATAGCAGATGGTGCGGTAAATTCTTGTCCTTCAGCCTTGAGGACAGCAGGATCGGCAGTTCTACCTAAAGCCCAAAGCTGAAGAGAGATGGATGACTTGTTTTCGTGGACTTTATCGGTGATTTTCTTCCAGGCTTGTACTTGAGTGCTGTTGTAGATACCAGGGACTCCAGCGTAACCACCGAGGAATTTGGAGGCAAGAACACCTTCAGTGACTAGCAAAGTACCAGGGACTTTCGAGCGGTCGTCATAGTATTGTAATTGTAATTGGGATGGAGTGTGTTCCTTGGAAGCTCTGAAACGGGTGGTGGGAAGATGGGAGATTCTATGCTGTAAGGTCACGTTACCCACCTTGAGCGGAGTGAATACCTTAGTGTCTTTTAAAGCTGGGGCCATTCTTCGATAATAGGAGATTGTTAGGAGGAAGTTGGGGGGTCAATATGATCATCAGTTTCGATAGGAGACGCGCCTATTTATATGAAATTGTCTACCCCCTCCCCCACACGGTGGTGCTGGTGGCCAAAATTATTGTAATCCATACCACAAACTCTTCAACCATTCCGCAACGCAAAATCGTGGCTTTGTAATCGCTGCAGCTACTTTCGCCAGGGTTGGCAGACTTGCAAGATTACAATAGATCCCAGTATTGTTGTAGATCGTGATGATCCCAGCTTACTAACACTTGAAGCAAGCAATGGAGTAACATAAGGTGAAGAGACCTAGTATCTCGATTCTGCTTACATATCTTCCCACATGGTAGCACCTATCACTATCCACATTGTGGTGATAGTGTCTGACAAATGATCTGGTGTATAGCGGAAGGATAAAGTTGGTGGCTCACCAAACAAACGGAAATACACGGGGTAAAGTTTTGGTACGGCGTATTAGCCTGATGGTGGCAAAATTGGTGAACAGCAAGAGGAAAACGTCAATTCCATGGTATGTCATAGCAATCGGGATGATAATAGCCCAAAAAAAAATGAAATGTTTGAAATGTTGGTGATAAGTTACAACTCCAAGCATTTGCTAAAGGTATGCCATCCCAACAATCAAAATCAATAGTAGTGACACTTTTCAGTTGAAGTGTAAAGATTGTTGTACAACCTTGGAACTCCTATATTTCGTGAGTTCCTGTCCAATGGGTTCTCGTTACTATATTTCATGGGTTCCTGTTCTACACCTAATTGAAGTGTCCATTTCTTCCATTTCTTGTATACGAGATGTAGTTTCGATATGAATTAAGCGAAATGTAATATTGAGTCAATGTTACAGCCTCAACACCTTGGCATTGAAGTATTTGTGGAAAAGCAGCAAAAAAGGTTGTAACGATTAATAGTCATCTCATACTTCATATGTGCGTACTTCAATGAAATTTGCACCCAAACTTACTTTTCAATTTTACAAGATTTCCTTCACACTTGCTGTCGATGTCCTCTATTAAACTTCTTGATAAAACATCAGCAGGTGAGCTACTACTGGCTCGACTCTTTCTTTCCTTTGGACCTATATTGGACAGAATCAATTAACTATACTAACTATAAATACAACTAAAACGTACTAAATCAAGCTAAAGCCACCGCAAAAGTATTTCTTTCCTTTTCTTCGTTCACTACCTTCTCTTTCCCAAAAAAAGAATAGGTGTTGTAACCATAGTTGTAGTGTTGGTAAAACCCATCTCTGTGTTGTTCGTTCAAGGCAAGACCGTCTCTCATTCTGGTAACCAAGTCTGGGTTTGCAATAAAACTTCTTCCAAATCCAGCAATGGTACGATCGTCAGCCTCGACGTCTTTGGTGACGTTCAGCCAGTCGGCTTTGTCGTAATTATAATTACCTCCTTTGATGATCTTACCTTTCCAGATTTGCAAGGCAAATGTATTATCAACAGTTTCAAGAATTTTGTCCAAGTCCTTATCGATTCTAGCTTCAACGAGACTGATGTAAGCAAGCTCCTTTCCAGCCTCTGCTTTTTTCTGTAACTCATTTAGCAAATAGCCAAAGCCAACAATAGGATGCACCAAATCCTTCTCAGCCATTTTGTCCAAGACACCCCATGGGGATAAACGAAGAGCAAGCTTCGATGGTTCAACGATCTTGAACAACTCTTCAAAAATCTCTAGAACAAATCTTGATCTGTTGTCAACGGATCCACCATACTTGTCTGTTCTAGTATTGACGGTAGGACTCAAAAATTGATCTATCAAGTAACCGTTGGCACCATGTAATTCAATGAAGTCAAATCCGGCTGCAATAGCATTTTTGACGGCTTGGGGGTATTGAACTTTAATGATGTACTCTATCTCTTCAATTGTCAAAGCTCTCAAAGGATTTTCAGCATCAGTGGCCTTCTTTTCATCTCCGGAGATATACACCTCTGAAGCACCAATAAAGTCGTAGCCGTCTTTTTTGAGAACCGCTGGATCCGCCATCCTTCCTAAAGCCCAGATTTGAAGAGAGATGAACGACTTGTTCTCGTGAACTTTGTCCGTGATTCTCCTCCATGCCTTTACGTGGGCATCGGTAAAAATACCTGGAACGTTGTCGTATCCACCAAGAAAAGAGGAAACAAGAGTTCCTTCTGTTACTAGCAAAGTCCCAGGGACTCTTGAGCGCTCATCGTAGTATTGCAATTGTAATTGCGAGGGGGTGTGTTCCTTGGAAGCTCTAAAACGAGTCTTTGGGAGGTGAGCGACTCTCTGTTTCAAGGTGATATCTCCGACTTTGATAGGAGTGAAAATCTTGGTGTCTTTTAAAGCTGGAGCCATTATAAGTAAGTGAGTTATATGATGGTAATGAATTGTTCCATAATAATCGCTTCTATCACGGGGGCGTCATGGTCTTATATAGATTTTCAACCGACGATGATGATGAAGTGATTCCAGATTAATCATTCTTGCTGAAGACAGAAGCATGACTGTATATCCTTTAACTCAGAGATTGGCAACGAATCATGCAAAAGGATGTTGGATCCTCTTGCTTGATGAAGGGCGCACTACTAATGATCGCAATTTTGCACCCACGGATGGTGAGCATTGCAGATCGGACCGTGAGGCATTAATGGATAAGATTCATGGGCCGCGATAAAAGCATCCCGAGGATGGTAGGATCAGCGAGGCATTGGTGTATACTGCATCGGATCTGAGGTTTATTGAAAGGGCTCATTCACAGAAAAGTACTTGAATAATCCGGTGCTTTTTGATGTGAAGTTGGGAACATTATGAGTGTGATTTGGTATTGTCCTTTCTTTGAAATCTAGTCATTCTATTTTATTTGAAAATTCTCAAGATCAACTCATAATGGGGTTCTTGATATACCTTTGTTCTTTAGTGTAGGACATTATTCTTCTCTTTCTCGTTTTGGTTCAAATCTGTGTTCCTGTTATCACTCTTTTTCACGTGTTGACTCATGCTCGTGGACCAATTTTTCAATCATCTTTGGTACTGAAAAATTAACTATGAGACCCACCAAAGATCCATCAATACTATTGCAGCATGTCACAATACGCCATCACAGTCATAGCCCATGGTCCAGAATTACCGTCTCAACTTGTTGAAAGTTTGAAAACCGAAATATCAGCAAAATATGGAGCTTCAACGTCTAAACAATTATCTCCCCGAGCCATAGATTTCTATGTGACACTCCAAGACCCACAACAAGTGAAGAGTTCCTTTAGATCTGAACTTATGGCAAAATTCTCGACAATTGACATCATAATACAGAAAAATGAAGGCAGAAAGTCCAAAAAATTGTTCATTTTTGACATGGACTCCACCTTGATCTACCAAGAAGTGATCGAATTGATCGCGGCCTATGCCAACATAGAAGACAAGGTGGCAGAGATCACAGAAAGGGCCATGAATGGAGAATTGGATTTCAATGAATCGCTTGCACAAAGAGTGTTGCTTCTAAAGGGAATCAATTCCGCTAGCATATGGGAGGAATTGAAATATAAAATTGAAATCACCAAAGGTGCAAAAGAATTATGCAAAGTTCTTTCCAACTTGGGTGTGATTATGGGAGTGTGTTCAGGGGGTTTCATCCCGTTAGCCGAATATGTCAAAGGAGAATTGGGCTTGCATTACGCGTATGCCAACCAACTTGGCACCGACTCCCACAAGATCTTGGATGGTACTACTGTTGGACCTATTGTTAATGGTGACAAGAAAGCAGAGTTATTACTTGAAATTGCTGCTGAGCACGGTGTTAATCCACAGGATGCCGTGGCTGTTGGAGATGGTGCTAATGACTTGAAAATGATGGCTGTTGCCGGATTTGGTGTGGCATGGAATGCTAAACCAACCGTTCAAAAACAAGCCCCGAGTTGTCTCAACTCAGACTCTTTAAAAGATATTTTGTATATATTAGGGTACGATGATGAGGAGATTGCAAAGTTGAGCGAGTAAGGGCATAAGAGACTAGAAATAGATAATCATAATTTAGAATGTTTTAGCGTTATAATTACATTACATTTCAATTTTTCACCCAACAATTCTTCCTCTAACAACACCAATGATTCCGTTGAAAAGTAGAACTTCATCACCTACCTTGACGTCATCCCAAAGAATAGTTTCCTCTTGTATAAAATTCTTGCGTAACAAGAAATGTCTGGTGACTCCACATAAACATCCCGAACTGAGTTGAGGTGTGATCCAGGTGCCATCGGACTTTCTTTTCACAGCCACGTTCGTTATCGAGCCCTCCAAGAGGTACCCGTTATTATTGTGCAATAACACCTCCTCTTTGCCCGGACGAAGCCCTGGTAAGATTTTTCTAGCATCATTGTAGGGTTTTCTGTTAGTTGTTTTGAAAGAGGTGAATGGTGAAATCACCATAGCGTCATTGCATAAATAAACATTCCAGATAAAATCGTCCTCATAGTCGGGCAATTCTTCGTTACTTTGATGATAATGGGGAGAAATTCCATCCAATAAGTTGTCTCTTTCTGGTGTGTCATGGACCTCGATATTCACCGTTCCATTAAGTTTGGCAAGGACTCGAAACTTATATGGATCCGTGACAGGTCTTTCCGACAACCTAAGAGCCTCGATAAATTTGTTAAAAAGGAAAGGTTTGTCCAATTCATAATCAGAATCAGTGCTTGAATAGAATTGGAGGTGGAAGTACTTTAGGGTGAATACCAAACGATTATAGTGCTCTTCAAAAAGGAAGAAGTTTTGTTGTGTAACATCATCAATAGACTTTGGTGGTATTGGGGTCAAACGAGGGTCATACCTGACTGCGGATGTGATTTCAAAGCTCAATGGATCTTCAGGAAATGCTTCATTGGAGTACTTCTCTTCAAGGGTCTTGGTAATTGATTCTTGAGTTTCGTAGGACTCGCCCTCTGACGGAAGGAGAAGTTGGGGATCAATGATTTGGGTCATGACGACAGCAATTGTTAAATTTGAGTTGACCTATTCAAATTGACTAAGATTTTGGTGATACTTGTTTAAATGAATGTTATCAAGTGTCTTCACAAATGTGGTAATAATTTTCTTAACTATGGCAGATAATAATAAGTGATCTTAACTATGAATTATTATTACGCACTGATCTAATCATTTATAGTCAAGGGAGGCTCACTGGTATGAAATCATTGAGACACGAGGGTAAGTGGGATCTCCCTTCTACATGCCGTATTATCTACCGATTTATAAGTGATCTCTATTAATTTACAAGGTATTATTTTATATATAATATGTTAGTTTGGTCTCTTCTACCATCTATTTGTTGAAGCTTTTTTACTAATACATTATCGATCTTGATCATCGTTTTAGTCTAGTTTGGCGTTGACACACTTAATAAGGTCTAAATCTTTTCTTTTCCCTCATAACTCTAACCTTCTCCTGGTCAGACTTGAATTTCTGTAATAAATCATTCATCTCCTCCTTTTTCTTCTGTCTCAATTGGAATCTGTAGAAATCCTCCTTTTCCTTTTTCTTCATCTTAGCCTGGGCCTTAATGAGCTCGGAGTTGTTGGTTAACTTTTGTCTACCCAAGATTCCTGCCTTGGTCTTTCTGTGCGAACCTACTACTAATGTAAATCCGTCTTCATCGACCATCTGTGTCTGCTGTTGGAGATTCTCATATGACTCTTGTTCGGCACGGTCAAAGTCCACCAACGATTGAGCTACTGAAACCGAAAGTTCGGCTGAATCCAAAATCTGTGCTTGTAATTTGGATAAGTAGTATTGCGATGCCGACGACGTAAACGATTTAGGCCATGATGACTTCTTGGAAGTACCCGCAAGTTTCTTGATGGACGAATATGCTAACTGACACGCGGATTTGTCGACAAACGTTATTATTCCACAATTTTTCGGCAAGTTGGTCGCTCCTGATTCCTCACGCTCGGCAAGCTCTGGATTAACTTCCAAATCAGATGTGAGTTTGGTCATATTCACCCATATATCCTCGGGATAGTCTGTCAATACACTGGGTGTGAACGACTCCACGGTAGATCCGATGGCCACTTCTTGAAAGAACTTCCGTATGCCCGAGATTTCCGTTCCAACTGGCAAGTTGCTTATGAAAAGTGACCTGCTATCGCTAGTGTCTTTGGCATTGTGCTTCTTCACGTAAAGATAATGCTGCACATCTTGGGCCTGGGGGGTCACGGGACCGTTGGGTCCATCGCCAAGTATTACCGGCAACACACTGAACCCTTTGATTTCCTTAGTGGGCATTTCGGACTCTTACTGGTATGAATAATTATTAGATGATAGTTGTTACTGCTAATTTAATATATGAGTTGAAGAGAAGATAGCGATGGATTTTTGAGAATTTTGGAAGTCACGTGCGTGGTCCCGTGATGTTGGAGGAGATTATTGGATGGAGTTCGGTTGGCGTAAGAGGGTCTAAACACCATCATTCTTATTTAGACAATTGAGAAGAGTATTGCGTGGTGTATCAGTTTTCTCAATGATTTTATTGTACACTAAATGCTCCTCTTTTTGAATTAATGTGTGATATCTAAATCTGTTATAGCTAATCTAGTAGATTTACATTTGGTATATCACTAATTTGAAACCCCAAACTACCTGGAAGTGTCTATCTTAATAAATGAAAGAATGTTGAAAAAAACCTTGTAGTCTATCCCATCCCTTTCCCCATTTTTTAATTCCATTATTTATATTCTCGTTGCCGATATTTCCATCTGATTATATAATTCTAGTGTCCGAGCTTATATAATCAACGAAAATTACTTGATATCCATACCCATGTGATGAATGGGCTTCAAATTCAATAAAAAGAGAAGATCTGACCATGTCTACCTTCTTTTAATAATTCCCGTTTATCCCTAGCAACTTTTACTCGAAAAATACCCGATTTCCCCGACGCTCAAACTTTCTTTCTATATTATACCTGCATACCGCGCAGTAGTATATTGTAAAATTTTTCAATAAGCAGAGAGTTAACTGCCATAACTCGAGCCATAAGCCCAGCATCAAAGACACCCCTTGTGAATGCTTTAATAGATCTGATACCTATTCACACCACTAATACCCAGAATCCCCAGCTTTTCTGTGAAAAAAATGGACAAATCTACACTTCTTAAGGCTTTAGCAGGCACATTAGATCTGAATCAACAGGTTAGAAAACATAGTGAACAACAATTACACGTGTTCGAAGAACAACCGGGATTCACCGCATACCTCCTTGATCTTATTACTGAGGAAGATGTACAACTTGGTATTCAGATCTCTGCTGCCATCTTTTTTAAGAACAGAGTTGTGAACTACTGGGTTAAGCCGGAGAACAAGAAGGAATCACCTCTTGCAATTCAAGAGGCAGAAAAGCCCGCCATCAAGGAGAAATTGATCCAGACATTGATCAAGACCTATAAGAATACTCAGCTCAAATTGCAACTTTCAACCGCATTACACAACATTTTAGACTTCGAAAAATGGGACGAATTGGTGTCTATTATTAAGAACTTGTTAAATGATACCTCCAATATTGACCATGTATATACCGCATTGATCTGTTTATATGAGTATACGAGAAATTACAGGTGGTCTCACTTAGAGACTTCCAACTCTTCAAATCCCGTGCTTGAAGAGGTCGCCACCGAACTTTTCCCATCGCTCGAAAGATTGGCCAATGAATTGGTTCACAACGATGCTGCCATCGGAGACGGACTTCTCTATTTGATTATCAAGATTTTTAAGTTTACCACGTTCTTGTCTTTACCAACATATATTCAAAATCCTACCAACTTGGGCACATGGTGTCAGTTACATATTCTTATCATCAACAAGCCTTTGCCTCAAGAAGTATTGAACGAGGATTCATTAGAATCAAGAGCCCAACACCCAAGGATTAAGACTGTCAAATGGTGTTTTGGAAACTTGCACAGATTTTTGAGTCGTCATGGAGGTGGTATTGCCACTAAAGAGAGAACAAATAATCATTTTGCAACTTACTTCTTGACAAATTTTGTTCCAGAAATTTTAAACGCATACTGGAAGATCATCGAAGATTGGTCAACCAAGAAAGTATGGCTTTCTGAGGGTGCTCTTTACCATTTGATTTCGTTTTTGGAACAATTGATCGATACCCCTGGATGGAATTTGATCAGCGACAAACTTGACGCAATCATCAAGCATGTTATTCTTCGCACCTTAAGTGTCACCGATGAAGCAATCGAATTATATGAAGACGAACCAGAAGAGTATATCAGAAGATACCTTGATATCAATAGGGAAAGTAGTTCTTCTGATGTTGCATCCATCAACTTCATTTTCAGATTAGCTTCCAAAAAGTTCAAATCAACTGGTAACCAACTCTTGAGTATTCTTAACGAAGTTTTCAGCAGGAGGGCTGAAAACAGAAATGATGTTTCCACTGCCAAGGAGGTCGAAGGTGCTTTTAGGGTATTGTCTACGATCTCAGATAAATTGGATAAACAATCATCTCCTGTCTACGGTCAAGTTGATAGAGTCTTACATACCTTTGTCTTCCCAGAATTGAGTACCCAAACAAGTTCAGTGACCCCTTGGTTAACTGCGAGGGCTTGTGATACATTGGCTATGTTCAGATACAAATATCAAGATCCTGCGGTATTACAAGATATCTTTCAAGGAATTGTAGCATGTTTCCAAAACCAGGAACAATTCCCTATCCAATTAACTTCCGTTGATGCATTATGCACGTTAGTTGAGGAAGATTTGGTGGCTGAACATATTGCAGGACAAGCACCACAATTGATGGGTAGTCTTTTGGAAATGTCCAAGAAATTCGAGAGTGATATCTTGACCAACGTAATGGAGACTTTCGTTGAAAAATTTGCCAAAAACTTGGAACCTTACGCCAATGAATTGGCCACTAAATTGGTGGAACAGTTTGTGAGATTGGCCTCCGATTTATTGGAACAACAATCAAGCTCTGAATCCAACAATCTTGATGTAGATAAGGAGTATCAAGCAGCTGGTATCTTGAGTACATTGACCACCTTGGTCATTGCGATGTCATCGTCTCCAGATGTTGCAGCATCCTTAGAGTTTGTTATACAAGATATGATCAAATTTATACTTGATAATGCCATGGTATCTTTCTTAACTGAAGCTATCGAAATTTTGGAATCCATATTGTTCAGCACTCAAAATGTCTCACCAACGATGTGGGGTATGTTTGAAACATGTATTACAGCTTTCGACACCTATGCATATGAATACTGTGATAGTTTCCAACCATTTTTCGAGAGTATTATCAACCATGGATTCACAAAGCCTTCTGTGACAGTTGAATCTCCTCATGTCCAATCAATGTTGAAAGTGAGTTTCAACATTTTAAAGAGTGAATCATTGGATCCTATATTTGCAGACGTATCTTTCGAGTTGTTAGAATTAACCATCACCGCATTGAATCAAAGATTTGTTCCAATCTTACCTGCCTTTTTACCAGAAATTTACGATATATTCAGCACTTTGGAAAGTGAGGATGCCTTTGATGGATACATGTTGAGTCATTTGTCAATCTTAAAGGTCATCTTTGGTGCCTTATATGTCGACCCAGTTACGACCATCCAATTCCTCAATGAGAAATCATTTACTCCTAGTTTCTTCAAATTGTGGATGGGTAGTTCTGGGGATTTCCAAAGTGTTTATGGATGCAAACTTCAAATTTTGGCATCTACTGCTCTCGTGAAATCACAAGCTATTACTTTAATTCCTGAAGATTTGGTAGGTGAAGCTGTGGATTTATTACTTTCTAATCTTTCTGCTTTGCCAGGTGCCATCAGAGCAAAGGAAGATATTTTGACCAAGGACAAGAGTCTTAAGGAGACTACCGCCATTGTGAGTGAAGGAGCTGGAGATGAAGATGAAGACGAATATGAAGATGCTTACTATGATGATGAATTAGACGCTGACGAAGCTGAGTTGGAAGCCATGAAACAAACTCCTATTGATTCGATTAATGTGTTCCAAGTATTGAGTACTGAACTCATTCAATTACAACAGGCAGACCCTAACAAGTACCAGGCTCTTTTTGGAGGCATAGATCAAGAACATCGGGATATGCTCGAACAAATGATCAAAATCACGCATGAACAACTGCAAAAGTCTTGAAGTCATTGATTGATAATATACCTTTGAATACAAAGAAGTTACGCTGTATAATAGAAAGAGTACATCGATGCATAAACGATTATTATTACTGCCTTTCGTAATTTGTATCAATCACTACCTTATTAATTAGTACTATTGATAACTCGTAATTTCTGGAAAAACCAATATTGCGACTACCCAAAATCTAAAGATAATAATGTCAATATGAAAGAGAGACTTCTACATAAAAATTGGGTAGCGGTCAGGTGTAGTGGTCAATTAGTTATAGGTCGGGGTCATAGCTAAGGTTATCAGTATGTTTATGTGCAGGTCACTTGGGTCAGTCGAAAAGGTCCATTAAAATCACACGGCTTATGATGGCATTTCGATGTCATTTTGTTAAATATGATCTCCAGAGTTCTCCTTATTGTTTCTAACATATTTAAGCTTTCTTGAAGCATCGTTGTAAACTTTTGAAAAGGTTTAAATAACCATCACCCGTATTGTATGCAGTACTTTATTACTACTATGCAGTACCATTTACTTTCATCCTAGCAGTATAAGATTGATGGCAAATATTAGACAACTGAATCTTCGACTGATACACCACATAGCAAATACTAACGAAATATACCTCTAGAAATGTTTTCAGGCTTTGGATCTGGAATATTTGAAAGCAGCGGGTACGCCCCGTCCATGAACAATAAGTTTGAGGATTATTTCCGGTGCTATCCAGTTACTATGATGCCTGACAACATTCGGAAAGACGACGCCAATTTTGGAGGCAAGATCTTCTTACCCTCGTCAGCATTGAACAAGTTGACGATGTTGCATATACGTTACCCTATGTTGTTTGAACTAAAGAACGAAAACAAAGAGATAACTACCCATAGTGGAGTGTTGGAGTTCGTGGCAGAAGAAGGACGTGCTTATATCCCACAATGGATGATGTCCACATTACAATTGAATCCTGGGGGCTTATTGAAAATCAGCAATTGTGACTTGCCACTTGGAAATTTTGTCAAAATCGAGCCGCAATCGGTGGATTTCTTGGAGATTACCGACCCTAAGGCAGTATTAGAAAACGTTTTAAGGAAGTTTTCCACACTTACGGTAAATGATATTATTGAAGTCAGTTATAATGATACCCTCTACGGATTCAAGGTATTAGAGGCCAAGCCTGAATCTAATACCCAAGGTATATGTGTGGTTGAAACCGACTTGGAAACGGAGTTTGCTCCTCCAGTTGGATACGTGGAACCCGAATATACTCCCAAATCCAAGCAACCAACGAAGTCAATCGATCCTTCCAAATATAATAGAAGTGCTGGTGCGGCCACCATGGCAAAATCCATTGATTACGCCAATATTGTCGCCAAAGCATCGGAATCAAGTACATTCCTGGGAACAGGGCAAAAGGTTTCTGGAAAACCCACGGGAGAAGTCGAGAAGAAGTCTTATAGTATTGATGATTTGGACCCTGATGCACCACCAGCTCCATTGAACTTACCAAATAACCAATTATTCTTTGGATTCCCGGTGGTGCTACCAACACCAGAAAACTCGGATGCAGAGCAGAAGGACGAGAAGAAGACATTTGGAGGCAGTGGGCAATCATTAAGACAGAGTAAGAAAAGAAAGGATACAAATAACGCACATCCAGCATTGAAGAACCATTCTCGCAGTCCCGATTATATTGAAATCGATTAGGATTCAATTTTGCATAGCAATTAGAAATTGAGACGGTGGAAAAGGGAGAAAGTGGCATTAGATGACTCTTCTAAGATGTGTTTAGTCCTCGCACTTTTCAGTCAATAGGAGACTTCATTCTCGTAATAAATAATTTTGTATTCCCTAGCTTACAATTAATGATACATGATTTAAATTCGTAGATAAAATCTGAGATCTAAATTATTATGTTCGATTTATCGTAGCCCACCCGAACAAACGGGTTGAGCGTGAGTCCATAAAGCTCCCTCTATATTACACTAATCTTCTTCTGTTGTGGAAGGCAAGAACACATCATTGCCTTGTTCGACAGCTTTCTTGGTATGGTAGACAATGTCAATGGATTCCCAAGGGTAGGCAATCCACACGTCTGGAACGGTTCTGGCGGCGAAGTAGTTACCGGTTTCCATGATGTCTGCTGGTAAGTCAGCTCTCTTAGGCTTAGCTTTATCATGTAAGACAAAGATTCCGAATTTGGTATCCTTAGGATCAGCGTTCTTGGCACGGGCTTGCTCTTCAACATCCTTCTTCAATTCCGAAACGGCATAATGCAAAGTAGTTCTGGTGTCATCGACTTCATCAATAATCAACACGTTTTTACCCACCAAATCGACCTTGGATTGTTGGTAATCGATCCATTGAGTACGGACCACTTGGGTACCCAATTCTTCGACGCCGTCAGCTCCCACATCTTCGTACAAAGATAAGATGATGGCCATGATTCTCACATTAGGATGGCCTGGTTCCTTGAGGAAAGAACGTAACATTCTGGCGGGAATGAATCCTCCTCCACCAATGGCTATGATCAAGTCGGGTTTGAAAGCCTTGATTTTGTCAGCAATCTCTTGACACAACTGGTGGACATTGTTGTACGAGATGTACATTTTGGAGGCTTCGACGCTCATGGCTGAATCAAGATCTAGAAGGATAATGGGGGGGGTGTTAACCGTACAAATATCACCAAGTATTGATAAAACTTGGGTGCGTTCCTCTTGGTTTATATACTACCGAAAAAACGAGAAAAAGAACTTTGAAATTTTTCTCATCGATGAACTTACAAGGTATATGGACTCCGAAGTGCACCAGTTTGAAGAGGGAATACTCCGCGCAGGACGTTGCTATAGAGTAGTTACTATAAAGAGACTTAAGGTAGGTAGCGTGGGCTAGAATTGTCAACAAGATAAGCTCTAGTGTTGCATTCATGCGCTAGTCTTATCGTGAACTGATGTTGGAACCTCCGCGGAGCAATTGTCTCAGATGAGCAGAGCTGGGAGGAAAAGGGTGTGTATATAGCTAAAGATTGAATGATTTTCGATGAGTCGACGATTATATGTAGGATTGAGGGAATAGAGGAACGGCTGAGGTTGAGAGTCATAGGGGGGTAGTAGAGGGGTTAACGGTTTGAGACCCTTGACGGTTGAACTATCTGATTCTGATTCTTGAATAATTGAATTTGGATATTGGAGGCTTTCGATTACAATTGTTTTTTGAAAATTCGGAAGCCTTAAAAGGTGGATATATAAGGACGTCGGAAATTATGAAAACTGTGAAAATTGATAAAAATTGATAAAAATTCATACAAAATGTATGAAATTTAGGAATGTTTGTTCTCTACTAAAATTCAATATCCCACTTCTTGTATCTTGTTTTTCATAAAGATACCCTTTCTATCTAGTACTCGTAATGTGTTACTCATCAGAGTCTACCTATTTTCCATCTCATCTTTCTGGGTCACATGACAAAACTTGTGATCTGATGGTTTCAATTACATTACAATAAGTTTACTTATTCACTTGCAAGTAACAAATCTTGAACTTCTTGTATCCACTGTTTTTATTCACTCTTTCAATTATGGAAGCTTTTGTAAATCAACCAATAATTTTTTTACCTACAGTTTCTCGCAATTTTACTATGACAGATCAACTTCTCAATCTCGCAAAAATTCATCCGCTGCAAAATTCGTTTTTGACAGCTTTCACCTCCCCCATCCCATTCAAACACTAGTTAAAAGTAAATATAAGATTCTTTTTGAAACCACAGAGTCTTCCAATCCCCAGGAACATACTAACTATTCAAAATCTCCTTTTTACCCGTTTTTACCCCATCTTTATTGACCATTTCCATCTTCTCCGCTTGACAAAATAGACACCTGTCCTCGACGTTTCACGTGACTGAAATTTCCATATATATCGAACATTGATCCAAGTTAAACCACCTCTGTACCCATCAAACCTGCTCTTCAAAAATGAAACTTGTGGTATTATTGAGTATATTGATAGCGTCGGTCCGTGCTGCCATTTTGGGGTTGGACTACGGCCAACAATTCACCAAGGCGGTGTTGTTGGCGCCAGGAATCTCGTTTGAACTCGTGTTAACAGACGAAGGCAAGCGCAAGGACCTTTCAGGAATCCTGATCAGAAAAGGCAAGGGAATAGACGATTTGGAAAGAGTGTACGGTTCCCAGACAGGATCCTTATGTACCAGATTTCCTCAATCGTGTGTTTTGGATATCAAACCATTATTAGGAAAGTCTCTTCAAGATGCTGCCACCAAACAGTACTTACAACAACATTACGGGGTCAAATTAATCGAAGACGACCTGAGAGCAGGCTCCATCAAGTTCGACTTGGGCTTCGCCAACCAATCATATGCGTTCACCGTGGAAGAGGTATTGGCCATGAATTTAAACGACTTCAAAGCCAGAGCATTGAATGATTTAAATCACCACTCCCATGCTATTCCTTTAGTGGAAGATGTGGCCATATCTGTGCCTCCATTTGCGTCTCCCGAAACTAGACAAGCATACTTGGACTCGTTGCATTTGGCCAACTTTTCCAATGTCTTGGGACTTGTTGATGAGGGTACTGCTGTGGCTATCAATTACGTGTCCAAGAAAAAGTTCGAAATTGCGGACTACAACGATGTCAAGGAGTATCATTTAGTATATGACATGGGTGCGGGCTCAACCAAGGCAACTTTGTTCTCATTCACTCCATTCAAAAACAGCTCAGTTGTATTAGAATTGGAGAATGTCGGTTACGATGAATCCTACGGTGGAAAATTACTCTCCAACTCCATTTACACTATTATTTCGGAGAAGTTCTTGGCCAAATTCAATTTGAAACACTCCGATTTGACCCCCAAAATTGTTGCCAAGTTGGTTGAAACATCCGAAAAAGCCAAGCTTATTTTGTCTGTCAATAATGAATTCCACGTTTTCTTGGAATCGATCTACAATGAAAAGGACTTTAAAACTATTGTTACCAAGGATGAATTTGAGGACATTAACATAGATTTAATGCCTCGTATAACCAAGCCAATTAGTGATGCCTTGGCTGGTGCTGATTTGAAAGTTAAGGATGTCACGTCAGTCATCCTCACTGGTGGTTCGACTAGAGTTCCATTCGTTCAGAAGCATTTGATTAGTTACATTGGCGAAGACAAGATCTCCAAGTCTGTAAATGCCGACGAAGCCTGCGCTTTGGGTACTACACACAGAGGATTAAGATTGAAGACCGAATTGACCAAGGCAAACGATGTTAAAGTTATCGAGAAGACTTTCCATAACTTTGAAATCAACGTCAATGACTATAAGGAAGAAACTGTTGTATTTCCCAAAGGATCTGTTATTGACAACGTCAAGAGAATTAACCTTGGAAAGATCTCCAACGAGATTACTGTTGGGTTGTATCAAGACGGTAGGCTATTCAAGACCTATGAATTCGAAGACTTAATAAAGAAGACAGAGAAGTTCAGTTGCAAGTCCAAGGATGCCAAGGAATTATTTGGTGATTTCATTTTGGACCACAACAAGATCTTTGATTTGAAAAAGGTCGAAGTTGAATGTGTAAGTGAAAACACTAGTTTACTTGGAAAATTATTGAACAAGGGTAAAACTAGTGAGGAAGCTATTGTTGATGATTCAATTGAAGAGAACATAGACTCCAAAGATAATTTGACTAACTCCACAAATTCAACTGATTCCAAACCAATCAAGAAGGTTGTTCCAAAGGTTCCAAAGACTGCCCACGTCAGTATACCAAAGCCTAGTTACCCAGGAGTTAAGCCATTCTTGAAAACCACCAAAGACAAGCTCGCATCGAAGCTTGGGTACTTGAATGCGAAGGACCAAGAAAAGATTGATCTCGACCATGTGAAGAATGTACTTGAAGCCAAGTGTTACGAGTTGCGTTCTTACATTGAAAACAATGAAGATATCTTACAGTCTGAAGTTGCAGATTTAGACGTTTACTCTTCGGTAATCAGTGAAGTTATTGAATGGCTTGAATTTGAAAGTGAAAATGCTACAAAAGAAGATGTTCAAAGCAAGGTTGATGAAGTGAAAGCCAAGAAGGACGAATTGGAAAAGTTTGTTAGTATTGCTACGACTGATATTTCATTCGAAGGAATTAAGAAATTACACGAAGATGGAACTGGTCTTATCAGTACTGTTCAAGACAAGTTATTAGATTTTGGTGGGGAAGTGCACGAACTCAGAGGAAAGTATGAGGCTGAAGAATTTGATTTCAACACTGAACTTGCTAGACACAAAATTTCTCAGCTAACTAAAGGTGAAGACAAATTACAGAGCTTTGAAACTAAATTAGATGAATACAAAAAGGATTTGACTGCTATCAGTGAGGTTCTTGCTCTTTCTGCAAGTGAATTTTCTTCGTACTCCAAGGAGTTGCTCTATGGTTTTTATGAGAAGATGTCACAGGGTATAGTCTCTATGTTGACCGATTTGATTGAGATTGAAAAGAGTCATACCGACAGAATTGAAGCTTTAAATTCAAAATTTACCATTCTCACAAACAGAAAAAAGCAAAAGGAATTGAGAGAAATGTTAAAAAAGATAAAGGAAGAGGGTGTCGAAGTTGAGGGTGACATCGAGGGTGAAGACAAGGGGGAAATAATAGAAGAAGAAGAGGAGGAGCAGGAAGAGGGAGAGAGAGAGGAACCAAGAGAGTCTGAGGAGTCCGAAAAACCAGAAGAAAGCGAAGCAGAAACTGAAGCCGCTGGTGAAGAAATAGACCACGATGAATTATGAACAACTAATAGCAACTCGAAACCAATCTCAACAACCTATCCGTTTTACGTCGACTTTCTATATAGTCGTTATTTAAAATCGCCATCCTTATAATATTTGCTTAAAGAACTAGAACTTATTTATCACTGTAGACTGGATTGAAAGAATATCATAGTGTTTATAGGGTAAGTTGAAGTCTAGTCTATTTTAGTGCCGCGACACGTGACCAATTTTAATTTTTTCGCTACTTCACCTAATACTATAATACAATTGCAACAATTGTTACAGCACAACTTTCAGTTAATTTCAACCACCGCAACAAGCTATGTCAGGACAAGACGGAGGGTACCGTATACCCAACACACATGCAGTCTCAGGAAGACCGAGTGGTAGCGATTCTGGAAACGAAAGAAGTTCTAAGACGGATAAAAAAGAAGATCTTCAAGGATATTCATCAGGAAGAAGAGGATATTCTCAAAAGTCACCACTGCCCTACGATAATCCAAGGAAAGACGACAGTCTGTATAGAAACACAAGGAGAGATGACGGAAATGTGAGAAGAAATGAAAATCAATATGTTGACAGGGCAAGAGAAAGGGTTAAACCAAGCGATGAGGGAAGTCTTAGTATAAGAGACAAGTCGCCAAAAGGTGCCCATGGTAGAGACAGATATAATCAACGAGGAAGGTATGATGGATACAACTCGTACGGGGGCCAATCTGAAAAACCAGAGCGGAGTGGAGGCTCTGAAAGGTCATACGAACGTGATGAGAGATATAGTTCCAGAGGTAATGGACAGAGATATAATGATTCATTCAAAGAACGTGGAGGTCATGATACTTACAATGGAAATAGTCACGATACATATAAAGGAACTGGGCATACTGACTCTTATAGAGAACGCGGAGGAGATTCGTATAGGCCCAACCAAAAGTATATTGATAATTCTAGATCATACCAGCGTGAAGAGAGATACACTCCTAGAGATTCAAGAGGAGGTCAGAGAAATTCAAGAGACCACTCCGAAAGGGGGCATGCTTCATATACAAACGATTCAAGCGACCAAAAAGCATCTTACGCACAAGTCCAGAAACCAACAGCACCACCTGAAGAGCTTATTAAAAAATATGAAAAGTCCTTAAACGATTTAAAAGGTGTTCCTGCTATTGAAGAAATCAAAATAATCGATTCAAGATGGGGAGTCAAACCAAAGGGTTTCGATAAAGTGACTGCACAGAGAGCCAAACTATCTGGATTGTTTCCATTGCCAGGACATCCTAGACCTGTTGATTTTACAAAGCTAGAAGGTGCGATTGATGGACTTGTCAATTCCAACGATATTCTCAATGACTCCTCCAAAATTGATGCTATCGACTCTCGAAGCTCTAAGATTTTGATCATCAAAGAGATAGATTTTGAGAGGGTTAATTATTTAAAGATAGTCGAATTCTTCAATGATTACTTAAAGAGAATTGATATTGAAGAAACAACCACTCAAAACATCGATAGCAAGAGAAAGACCAAGGACGACAAAAATTTGATCATCACGTTCAACAACAATTCATGTGCCACTATCATTGCATCGCTCGACGAATTAAAGCTCCCTTTCAACTTGTATAAAGAGGATCATGAAGCAAGCAGGTCTCAGGAAGAGTCAATTGAACTCAAGATCAGACGGCCAAAAGAATATGTGGTACAAAGTTGGAAGGAAAATGAACAAGAAGACGTTGTCGATAAAGTGATTGATAATCCGAAGAAAGTGACATTGATTGTATCTCCCGAAAAAACCGAAACAGAGATACTTGAACAGTTGAAGACAATTTCTCCAATAAAAGCATTTCAGCTCTTGAGAGAAATAGGTACAAAGGAATCTTTGGGAATTGCATTTGTTGATTTTGAATTAGATTCAAGCATCCACAACAATATTCACAAACAACTAAGAGCCACCGAAGAGTTGATCGAGGCGGCGAAGGGTTTATCTTTCATAAAAAACTCATTCTTTTCTTGTATCATTCCTCAGCAAACAAGCGTTCAAGATAGTGTTATCAACATGGACACTCTCAAACAATTGGTTCGTAATGAAAATGTCACCACACACCCTAAACTGAGAGTAATACAATTGCTTAATATTGTCACTGCTAAGGATTTGATTGAAGATTCAAGCTTTCAGTTCATTCAACAAGATATCCAGCAAGAATTATCAAAATTTGGAACAATTAAATCAATGAAAATTCCCAGACCTGCGAACGATTACACACCAGGGTTGGCCCAATTTACTCAACCAGGGTTGGGTAAGGTTTTCGTTGAATTCGAGGACGAACAGACTTCTTTCAAAGCTATAATGGAATTAGCTGGAAGATTTTACAACGATAGGATTGTTCTCTGTTCATTTTTTGATCATGAAGATTATCAAAACGGATTGTTCTAGAAAAAGAAAATGACTAGAGGTAGTTTATGTATTATAAATAGCATGCAAATATGTACATTAGAGTTGGTTCGATATTCCTGATCAACAGGATATGCTTATATGATGTTTTCAGCCAAAAAAGCCTTCAATTCTGCGGGAACGTTGGGATCATACCCATGTCTTGATATCAAATCGAACAATTCTTTCGGTAATTCGGGTATAAAACTCAAACTAAGTTTGATGATCTCACTTTCTTCCAATGAAGGAAAGTTTCTTAATATCTTCATTGGTTGTTGAGAACTTAACAAGGCAGATCTATTGATGATTAGTTGGGCCACAACAAAGAGAATATTCATGTGGGTACCGTAGGCAAACAAGAAGTCCCATAGTTTTAGGACAGAGTTCAAAGGTGGAGTACAAGCACACAACGTCAAAACTGATGGAAAGGCATAGATTTCTGCCTTCAAGAATTTTGAATCAAGGTATTCACTTAGTATGGGGTCGATTATTTTAAGAACAAGATCAACCAAACTCAAGCCTATGTGGACGCCATCTAAGTTTGGGGTGATATATAATGGAATATGGTTTGTGATTAGACCGTGAAGAATGCTATAAGCTTGCGGCTCACTCTTATAGCAGGAGTATGCAATTGGAGCCAATAGGACGTTAAGACCTTGGACGTACCCTACTTTGTTGTCCATGGTGATGGCTACGCAAGATAGGATGCGGATCAATGATTCTTCCGATACTTTCAGATGGAATGATTTATCGTTCATCAAGGTACGAAAGGTATCGTTCTTGATCTTGTTATAGACATTCGGATCCAACAAATGGGGAATTTGGGACACTAGGGACACATATTGTTTGGTTGGGAAGTTGGGGGAACGGGTAAGGATACTCCATACGTGAGATCTATAGGGACACTGATCGTAGCCTGGAGGTGTTGATAGACCTTCGATGAGGATCATGTACCGAAGTTGAGAGAGCCCATTCTCTAGAAACAATTGTTGGCTTCCTATGAAATGTTCAATGGAGTCTTTCTTACGTCCTTTGAGTTTGGGAGGAGACCCATTCATGTTGTTTGTCAGTGATGGTGTGAAAAAATGGGGATAGGTGTGGTGATGAATTGTTTGTTTTGGTACGCGCTGCAGTGACTGGAGAGACGTCTGGTTGTGAAAAAAAGGAGGTGAGAGGAACTACAAGAAAGTTTTGATGGTGAGCAATGAAGTGTTGATAATAAGGGACAAGAAGACAACGGAGTCGTCTGGATGAAATGGTTATAATCATATTTGAGAAGAGAAAGAGAAAGACGAAGTGAAAGAGCAAGTGTATGGGTAGCAATTGCAAGATACAATACGGAAAGTAAGAGAGAAAATTGTAGCACTTTGAACAAATAAAACAAACCCATTGATAGTCAAACTATTTGTTCATAGTGTTCAAGCCACCAGCTTGATCAATCAGAGGGTCCAAACTATTTGTTGTTGGGAGAATCTACTTTCTCATTTCTCAAAGTCTCTTACTCTGATTCTTCACATAATAGTTTCTATTCACCGCGACCTGAATCAACTCCATGCAGTATCTCTCCAACCAGTCTTTTGATATAGATTCAACCAGACTCCACTGGATCCTCTCCAATCACTCTGACCAAACACAACACTATGTTCGGATTCGGAAAGTTACTCTACGTGATAATATTAAGCGTCAATGGTATCGCAGTATTAAGTGAGGACAGGTTCCTCAACAGAATCGGTTGGGGAAGCAACAAGGTGGACAACACAGCTGCTCAGTACCAACAGTATGGACAGGAAGGCGAGGGATCCGTAAAGGCCAAGTTGATCAATTTAATCAGTGCCATTAGGACTTTGTTAAGAGTGCCGTTGATAGTGGTAAACGTGGTGGTGATTGTGTATGAGTTGTTGTTAGGTTAGGGATGATGACAGATGGGAGAAGTCGAGAAAAGGCACCAAGTGTTTAGCAAATTAAGAGATCGAGACGGGTCAATGAAAGCATCTTCATTAGATACTTGGAATAGGAGGATAATCTCGCATTTGGAAAGTGTATGTACTGGAGTGCAAACTTGCTAGTTTGATATAGTGCATCCGTTTATAATGATGGATAGGATATACATTGATATAATATATATTGGAATTAATATGATGATAACATATACCAAGCTCCGGCCCTGATCGCTAGCCTGGAATAGAGACTTAATTCGAGAGTGTACCCCTAATAACATTAAAAATGTCTCATCAATACACCATGCATATGAATGAAATCCATGCTTCAAAATCTTTCATTAGCACCTATCTATCATATTTCTATTCATGGTACCCACGTACCGTACTCCTTGTAAGCTTAAAACTTCTCTGCCACTTCACAATACTAATATACATTTTCCTCCTATACAATACACATTACTCCAGTTTTACCGTCACATCATCATTCAAATCAGTCCCACTTCCACTCTGTAACCTATCTCTTGACTTCTTGAACAACTCCTCTTGTTGTTTCAACAATTCCTCCTCAGATAATCCCGAGTTCTGAAACTTGTTGTTCTTCTTTTCTTTACCCTTCAACAATTCCTTGTGTTCATTCAAGATCTTCTGGATAATCTCGAGGTAGTTCTTGAAATCCAATTCTTCCAACGCCTTGATAACATGATCCGACGCTATGGTCTTCTTGGCCTCTTTTTCGGCAATATCGTTCAGTTGTGTAGAAAGCATCATTATAAACTCAATGCTACATTCTGTAATTGCTTCTCTGGCCTCTTTGGTTATGGCAATGTCTTTCGGCAAGATTTCGCCTATGATCTTTTGCACGGTCGCTTTGGGCAAACTCAAGTCCTCGGTGCTTCCCGACGAATATTCAGACATTATTGGTGGTGTTGTGGTGATAGTTAGCTGGCTGTTGATATTGAATGAGGCTCAAATTTAAGTTCGATGGATGTCACTTCCACAAAATATTACGTAAGTAGGAAGAATATATGGGGAAAACCTAATCTACAAGTGAAGTGTCTGGAAGTGAACTGTGGGGTGCTTTATAATAGTGCGATAGTAGTGTAATTGAAGAAGTGTCTTAGAGATCTACGTATTGACTTTAGGAGCCAATTATCTATTGGAAGTATGTATTTTATTAGGGGTAGTTCTTTATTATTTTGCACCCAATAGTAAGTGGAATAGTGCTCATTGAACATATATATAATCCCTTTCCTTTTATGTAAAGACATAATTTCCAACAAGCTATGTACTTCGAAACGTACTTATCATCATTTGATTAATAATTTGTATCTATAACACTTCATATTTATTCAATTATTCTACAATTACTTGAACCTATCCCACTTCACGCCTCTATAAACTCAACCATACTATCAACAAACTCGTCTGGTCTATCTGAAACAATCCAGTGCCCACAATCATAATCCTCAAAGGTGGCATTGGGAAAGTACTTCTCAAAGTCTGGTCTGTGACTGGGCTTGATGAAATTCGATTCGAGGCCAGCCATGACGACGGTGGGCTTTGTGAAGCAACGCCCCTCAACCTTTTCCGAGGGCCAATCTCCTAAGTTGTCCAATACATTTTCTTTCAAGAAGTTTAATACTGGTACTTTGAAGACGTAGTCTTGAGGTTTTTTGATGATATTAGTTTTCAAAAAGAACCGAACTTTGGGATCTGACTCATAGGAACCTAAAATTCGGTCGATATCCTGATCTCTAAGGGAGTTTGGGTCTTTAATATATGCTTCTTCTACCTTGCACATTCCTTTCAAATCATTGAGGAAATTGGATTCGAGAGGCTCTTTTGTTGGACTGTTGTCGATTACCACCAACTTGCTTAAAAGATCCGGTTCTAGCAATCCCACCAACATAGCTGCTTTTGCACCCATTGAATGTCCCACGAGTATTGTGTCCTTCCATTTGCTCTTTTTCAAATGTGCTATAACATCTCTAGCCAACGTATAGTAATCATGAGGACTGGCATGAACACTCTGTCCATGGTTCCTTAGATCGAGCCCATAAACCGGATGTAAAGTTCGTTTGGTGATCTCTCGTCCTACACCACCGTAGTTTTGTTTGGATCCAAAGAGACCATGTAGCAATACCACAGGTGGTAAATTGGTGTCCACAGTAAAGTTCTTGGACGGTTTGTATTGTTGTTGAGCCAACGGCACTGTTTGATGAAAAAGAAGGACCTGATCTTCTTTAAAGTTTACTGAACCAATTTTGCTCAGCATTTTGTTGAATAAGATACTTTTGTTCAGAAACAATCGGAAAGATCCACTTATCGTGCTGAAAGAAGTGAGTTTCTTTCTTTGAATGAAGATTGAACCAACTCCAGTTCTATCTCCAACTTTGGCTAATAGATGTACCAAAGAGCCGATTGGAGCCATCTTCCGATGTAATTTATGCTTGGTATTGGTATGCCAATGCGTGGGCAACTTTCAAAGAAAGTGGGTGTTGATTATTGATAGTAAATGGTGGATTTAGTAAAGAGTAAATAGACATAGAAGTTCACGTGAATTTCTTGAATTTGGATTTTTTACTTTCTGATTCCTGTTGAGGCTGCGAAAATATGAAACCAATTACATCCAATTAGTGGTTTAAGTATACACAAACCTCGACTTTACTACATCTCCTAATATGTAAATATTTCACCAATTATATTAATATATACGGAAAGAAATGAATTTAATAGTATGTCCTAAAGTAGAAAACTTACCGATTGTTTGTTTCTATATCATTTAATCTTTTAAACCACTGGGTTTTCTCAGCAATCGAGGTCACGAATCAAAAAAGATTGGAGATCGATCTTTACTCCGAACCTCCGTTAGCACCACCAGCACCAGCACCACCAGCACCGCCTCTTCCTCCCAAGAATTGATTCAACATTGGGTTGTTCATTATGTTGGACAAGTCCGGACCTTGACCATCTTCACCGCCCAATCCCATACTCTGGGCCATTTGACGAACAGCAGGGTTACTCATCAAACCTTGTAAAGCACCTGGGTTGGACATCATTTCTTGGGCAGCTTGCATGATTTGAGGGTTGTTCATCATTTCACTCAATGATGGCATACCTCCGGCACCTCCAAACATACCAGCCAAATCTGGTAATCCTCCAGCACCGGCACCGGCACCGGCACCTGGACCAGCACGAGGGGTTTCTTCAGAGGCTCCAGTTTCTGGTTTCGAAATGGACTTTTCCAAGTCTTCTTCCACTCTGCGCTTTGCAGTTTCGTACCCCTTGGTCATGGCATCAGATTGCTTATCACCTTCGGCAGCTAACCCTTTCTTGTAGGCTTCCATAGAAGATTTGGCATCTCCCAAAGCGTAATGAGCCAATCCCAATCTAGAGTAGGCCTTAGAGAAGTCTGGGTTCAATTCAATGGCTTTTTGAGCATCTTCAACGGCGCTGGCGTGATTAGAAGACGAAGAATGGGCCGCGGCACGGTTGGACAAGTAAACAACGTTGTAAGGATCCAATTTGATGGCCTGGGTGTATTTTTCGATGGCTTCGTCAAAGTTTCTGGCGGCCATGGCTCTGTTACCTTCAACCTTTAAGGCATCAGCCTTTTCCTTAGTTTCAGGGCTCACTTCTTTGACTTCTTTAGCAGAAGAACTAGTGGCAGTAGCAGAAGCAGAGGCTTCAGAAGTTGATGACCCAGACAAACCGGCCTTCACAACTTCATCCAAAGACTTTCCTCCAAATTTCACGGGCTTATCGTCCTTGTCGACCTCGAAAGCATCAGCAATACAGTCGATGGCGACGTCCAATGATTCAGCATAGTCTTCTGCAACCTGTTTGTTGGCCACGGATTTCCTCAAGAAATCAATGATAGATAATGCGACGTCTTTGTTGGAAACACTCATTGTGATGTGGATGTAGTTGGTAATGGGTTTGATAAGCGTTGATAGTGTTGTTCAAACTGATGGTGATGTAGTAGTCTTTATATTGACTGAAAGTTTATTGTTCGAGAATATTCTATGAGAGCGCATGGGGATAGCGGATGGGGACGCTAGGGAGGAATGTCTAAGGCGGTAGTGAAGTGTTAGTGAGAAAACAAGTGGTTTTAGGGCCACGTAGGGAAAAGTGCGGGGCGAGAAAAGACAACTTTTGAGTGTGATTTCGTGAGTAGTTAGTGGCACTTAGGGGGCACTTACGTGCGAAATAGTAAAAAAGCCCACGGAGCACCGTCAGAAATATAGACTGGGTATGAAGATCAATAGAGGGTGGCAATAGAAGTGAACAGGCTGGCCCTTGATAAATTAATTTAGGCTGAATCGAATCTCCATGCCAAGTGATATAACTTGGTATATTTGCCTTCATTCAGTAGAGTAGTTTTATACCATCTTCGTTATCATCAAATGTTCATCATACCCAATCATTCACTACCTTACACTTTTCATCGATGTTTCATTAATGTTCTATTCATTTATGTTTGTTTTCTCTTTTTCTATTGGCTTCTAATCTCTTGTAATTTTTTTGCCAATTGATAACTTCTATGCTTTCTTTTCTGGATCTCCAGCTGAGTATACTGTTTGATTGCAAATCTCATGAAATTTGACCGAAACCTCATAAAACTCGAGATCTCCGCCGCCAAAGTTTCATGGTCCCATTTGATATCCACATTTTGTTTCATGATCTGTTTGATTTTCTCTGCTTTCGCAAGTAGTAGTTTTTTATACCTGGTCCTTTTATTTTCAATAATCCCCCCGAAATTGAAAAAATTGGAGCTATCTTCAGGTTCCTCTTCAGGTAATGGTTCCAAAGTAAATGTATTTCTTCTGGGGGTCAAACCCGGCACCCCAATTTCTCCTGGATCATTTGATTCGCTCGAATCTAAACTTGTATTTGGACGCTGGGTTTCATTTGTTTCATGGCTTGAATTTGCTCTCAATGACTCCGGCAAGGAGTCTTCAAACTTGGTGATTTCTCCATTTAATTCCTTGATCTTGCCGTATATTTCCTTCCAGATACGAATTTTTTCCAACACTTTGCTGATATGTTTCAATAACGAATCAACACAAAGTTCAAGCCAGATAGAATAGTCGTTTAATTTCCCAAACAGATTATCATTGATGGAGTCTCGTAATTCTTCCTCCTCAAATACTACCTTCAATCTAGCAGCCCCCTTCAAACTTCCGGCTCGAATAATTGCTCTGTCGTAGACATATCTTAAATCAGATTGTTTCAATTGTCCAAAGGTTACCAATTTATTAAGTCTTGAAAGCGCTGTTTTATATGAAGTTAAATCTTTTGCCGAATATTCAAGAAAAAAACCCATCTCGCTGATTTGAGTTTCTTTCAATTTAACTTCACCCATCTCAATTTTCTTTCTCTCTGTTATCTCCTTTATTGTCTCAAATGTCAGTGAGCCCTTCGCATCTTGTACCAAGAACTTCTTGAAAAACTTATCCTGATCAACAGAATTTTGGTAGCCCAACGAAATGAATAAGATATTCAAATTGTCAATCAACCTATTAAGTCTGTTCTTGAAGAAAAAAGGGGTGGTGGACTTTTTGAGCCCAAAGTTTAACCAAAAAATTTCGTCTTCTGGGATAACAGAGTACGGGGATTCCATTTTGGTAATATACAAAATCTGTTGGACGGTTTCCAACGATTTGTAGTTGGAGTATCCTTCTGTGTCTTTGAAAAAGATGACCCAGTCTTTTTTATTGGAATCATACTTTGCATTCAATGCTGTAAGCTTTACTCCATTAAATGAGTTTGGATAAAAGTTCTTGACAAAATAGTCATAACTTACCTTTTCAATTTCATTGAACTCTTCCGCTCTTCCTCCTCCAACAGATTTGACTGCCAGTATACCAAGATAGTCGAATACATTGTAAAAGTTCTTTGAATCCTCCAACATAAAGTTTAATCTCGCATCCTGTAGAATCTCCTTGAGATTCTCTATTCTATTGTACTTGACATAAGTAGTCAAAGGAGTCATATTCTTGGTATTGAAGTCATTGAGATCAATCAAAATTTCCGGTTCGTCTAAGATCTTCGTCAGTCTCAAGTTTCTGGCAATTATGTGCAATAATCCGTTTTTGAGTTTATCCTTATGGTTATTGAAGTTAATATTTTGCGGTCCATATTTTTCATACACAGACAGAAAAGCCTGTTCTAACATCAGCTCATAATGAAGATGATCATAACATCGACTCAAAGTGAATAAGGGAGTATGATGGTTCAAGTCCTTCAATTCCCAATCTATAAGGTTCCCGATTACTGAAATCAAACTATAGTCGTGAAATAAATAATGTCCAACCGATCTTCCTGTAGCATCTTGCAAATTGAAGTACGACGCTTGCTCGCCTAAAGATAAATTCCTCAAGAGGAGTTCAACCAAATCCCTAGAAATATCTTCAACCTCCTCAATAAGAGAAACTATCAAAAGAGTCTGATTATCAACGATGTTCTTGTCAAATAAAATTTCATCAATGAAAAACCATCTATTATTAAAATTGAGAAGCAAATTCCAAATTTCAAAAGATCTTGTTTTGATCGCGAACATTAAACAACTCTCACCTTTCATATTCTTACTTTTTAGAAAATGGTTGACTGGCAACACGTCACCATATTGTTCTTGAACATTCACAAGAATACCGGTTAACTTTTCAACATTTCCTGATTGAATAGTTGACCAAAATACGAAGTTTTGTTTTGAAAATTCAATCAAATCTTTGTCGTCATGACTCAAATGATACAATACTGCGTCAAGATTGCTCATGATATAGTTGAAATGTCCATCATTTGAATAATCTATCGAATTGAAGTTTTTCATGTAATATAAATGTGCCTCAATATTGTCAATTTTGGAATGCACAATAACCATTATTAGAAGACCAATTAAGGTGTCGGCATCTATGGTTGGTATCTTTAAACTAGAACTACTTTGTTCAATTGGGCCATCATTTATGGGTCCAACCAAAATTTTCAAGGTATTGAAAATAACCTTGGTCTTGTTATTCAGGTTCATGATACTTGGGTCTGTCAATTTTGCAAATTCATCAATAGCTTTGAAGACCCTTTTTTGTAAATCATTCAATTCCCACGGTTTATCCACCGGGATGTCAAGTTGATTTAATGCTAAGCACGACAATCTGGTGTACTTATCAAAAGTCAAGAACTTTTCTGCTTCTGGGTCGTACTCCTTTTTGTTATCGTCTGGGAAGTTGTACTGAAAGATCAATTGTGACCAGATCTTATCATAAAGATTCAATTCCACATATTCATGCACAAGTCTATTAAGGTCTATCCCCGGGTAAGTTTTGATGATATGATTAATCAAATTATATGTCTGTTCACTCTCTGAATTATCCAGTTTCACACTGTCCAGAATGATTTTATATGCCTCTTCCAAGATATTTTGGAATTCAAGTTTGATCTGTATGAGTCTTTTCTGAGTATTTGTCTGAAGCAATCGAAATTGACTATTGTTATGATGGAAAAGCTTGTAGAATTTGTCGGAAACTGCCTTCGAAAGTAGGGGAAAACTTCGTAAAAGCTTTTCGAAAGTAATTATATCATTGGGATTGGATTTCTCTCCAATTTGCTTTTGTTCTGGACCCAGGGGTGGCTCCTTTATGTCATTGGTGCCCAGGTAGCTACCTATCAAGGTATCCTCAATGTAGATTACCATGAACTTGCTTCCTTTGGGAAAATAGTCACAGAATGTGGGATAGTATCCCACGGATAAAATGCGTAATCTCAAGCTCTTTTTGAAGCCTTTGCCCGTGAATACCATTCCATTTTTGATCAAGATTTGTTTGCCATTGATAGTGTTGTAGATGACCAGCTTGGACTTGGATGAATTGGAATTGGAGCTCGAACTGTTTGAGGATATGGATGCAGAGGCGTATGAAGCCGTTGTTTTGATGATATGTGATCGTATGAAGTCCTCGTTGGTGTAGCAGAGATTCTTCAACGGATGCTTAGTTGAAGCCAGCGATGTTGACGGATCAAAGTGGTCGTGAAGGATAGACGAAGGAGGTACCAAGATGGTGTAGTCAGTATGAGACTTGGCTAGTTCTTCGATGGTTTGTTTGTGGGGATACTTGGCATGGTTGGGGTTGTTGAAGATACAATTGAGGTATGGATTATATAGTAGAGGAAGGTGGGTCCTGGTTCGGGAGGACATTGTGAAGTTGGCGGTGTGGATTGATGAAGTGACTGAGAGTAAGTTTGATAACTGGGGTAGAAGATTTATAGGTGTGAGATTTGGTGCGACGAGATTTGGTGAGCATCTGGAGTTGAGAGCATGGTGAATAAGGGAACAGGTGTGGGTAAATAGGGCAGGGTGAAGGGTTTTATAGGGCAGAAAACGGGGATTTGAAGATGGGATGGACCTTATTCAACAGGATAGATTTGGTTTGAAAAGGGTCCGAAATGAGGGAGAAAAATGGTACCTTATTCTCTTGTACAAGTCAGAGGTGACTTTATAGGTATGAGAGAGTATAGGAATGATGAGAATAGGATATGTGTATGAAAGCTGATACAGATGGTAATGCCCTAGTATAATAAGAGGCAGTCGTTTTCTTCTTCTCGATGGACTACAAATCTCATCCTACGTATTCCATCGGGTACTAGCTGTACCATCAAGAGCTCAATACCCTTTTTTCTTGTATCTTTCGCAACCATTGATCGATACATCCTACGGTTAGTATTATAGTGAGTGAGCTTCTATCTAGTCAATGTAATTTACTATCTAGTTAATATAGTTCCTGTAATGGGTTAACTTAGTTAATGAGCTATAACACTCCAGACCTTCCTTGTCCTTGTGAAGTCCGGTTCCACTAGATCCAATTTTGACCTAATATCGTTGGAGAATTATCGGGCACCTCCATTCAAATAATTCTGGTAATGGTTTTCTGACAATGTCACTACAGACAGTCCAATAAACCAAAAAAAAAAAGGTTTCTTTAGCATTGTGGCTGAATGTAAAGTTGTTAAATTATCTTAGAAAGCGACAACCACCTCAAGGGCCATTGCAATCACATTATACTCTTATATTTTCCTCGAAGAACTGCTGCCTCAAACGACGGATAAACGATTGAACTTTCTCTGGCAAACTTAATCGGTCTCAAGCATCCACATCGATACATATCCCCGCCACGAATGTGATTGGAGCTAGTCTCTGGAACTTTCCGTAATTGCTCAAAAAATGATTGACTTGAAATCGAAGAGCTTCAGTTGAGTGAATTGAAAATGGGTGCAAACGTTTTTTGGGGATCCACTTGATCCGTAATATTTGCTCATTTTGCTCCCCTCTAAATGTTTGCGAGTGTGAGTCGATGCAATAGTGTGATGTTTGATGTTTGATGGGTGATGTGTGATGATGTGAGATGGGAGGGGAAAAGTGAAATTTTGAAGATCGGTGGAATAGAGTTGAATTACCGCATTTCATTGCTGTGAGGTAATGATGTGGTTGAATATTTGTATGAAGTTGCTAAAAATTACCTTTTGATCGAAAGATTCTTCAAATATTCATCGAGATTAACATTACCCGATACATCAATTTGAACTTTCTTCTGACTTTCTTTTTGTACTCCTACTTCCTCCTCACTTTCCTCCTCACTTTCCTCTTCACTTTCCTCTTCACTTTCATTATCTGTACTCTTTTTTGATATCAAATTCCCCAATCTATCATATTGCACTTCTTCCTCCGATTCTTCTTCTGAGTTTTCTTGATCTTCTTCTATAACGTTTCCGAGCTTATCATACTTGACATTCTTGGAGATAATATTTCCAAGACCATCATATTCGACATCGTCTTCCACCTCACTACTCCCTTCCACCTCACTACCTTCATATTCACTTCCCTCTGCTTCCTCTTCCTCTCCTTCTTGCCCATCTAAATCGTCTCCCTTTCTATTGACATTTCCCATCATCCACACATCTCCACTATGAGCCTTTTCCTTTCTTTCCTTAGCTTCAATATCTATCTTTGCAAGCCATGCATCTTGTGCGGCAATGACAGATTCCGAATCCGTACACTTTTGATAAACCTGGATCAACTCCTCGTTGATCTTAAGGAATGTAAGTCCCCAGGAGAAATTCTCCAACAACAATTCAGCCCAGTCATTGTGTCCAACTATTGCAAAACATGCTGCCAACGCTTCGACACAATTCAACCTCCAAGGTCTACCATAATTCACCGGATTTGCAGCCACCAAATATGGAAGCAATCTTTCGTGCTTTCCTCCGATTTTGTTGAACGGAACTTCTTCCAATCTGGCCCAGGAACATTCAACAACGGCAGCTCCATTAGCTTCAACCACCTCTAAATCATTTGGACACACCACTCCCTTTCCATTTGGTGAAACGACCACTCCTTGCGACTTTTGCCCTATTCGCAAGTTTTTGATAAGCCCAAGCCTCTCAAGTTTCTTTCCACTGCATCTTTTGGGATCACAGTGGTCAAAGTCCCACATGGCCAACTTTACTGGGAATTTACTGACTCCATCGACCGTTGTAGATACAGTTGAGCTTCCAAATTCTTGTCTACCCTTCCTGATGTGGTGCTGTTTTGATTTATGTCCATTGGAAGTACGAGCCTTGTTTGTCCTCTCCTCGGAGACCTTGTTCTTGCCTTTAGCCATGTTTATGCTGCTGTGAAAAGTAGTTGAAAGGATACTAATTGTGAAATTTTCAATATACCTAAATTCGATGCCCGGTCACGTGATACATCTTAGGAATTTATATGTAATGTATTGATGTATTGGATATAGGTATAATGTATTGATGTATTGGATATAGGTGTACTGTAGTTGAGGGTTCAAGGATATAGGTTGCTTCTGACGGTTTGAGTTTGAAGTGTATTGCTAATCTGAGCTTGATTTTTGAATCAAAGATTTCGTTATTTTATTGTTGCCATCTCAAAGTTTCAATCATCACGTCCATTCACATTGTTAAGTATAATACTGATCCACGCTTATCAGTAGTATCAAAAGCCAATTCATACATTTGGTTCTAATAAAACTTTTATTTATAATATACAAATATGATACATATTTTCATAGGTAAGTAGAAATAAAAAATGACGGCCAATCGCCCAGGAGACATTAATAGGAAAGGCGTAACGGTATAATAAAATAAGCAAGAAACCCAAAAGTGAAGAAGAATCATTACCAATAGAACATTAGGGTATAAAAATCAATCACATCGTAACGATTTTTTTTAAAATTCCTCATCGAAAGAAAAGTTGTTTTCGGCAGACTTAGAGTCATTGGTCTGGGCCATGACACCAGCCTTTTGGTAGTCACTGACTCTCTTTTCAAAGAAGTTGGTCTTACCAGCCAAGGAGATGTTTTCCATAAAGTCGAATGGGTTTTGCACGTTGTATACCTTTTTGTTGCCTAAAGCCACCAACAATCTGTCAGCGACGAATTCAACGTATTGACACATAAGGTTGGCGTTCATACCCAACAAAGAAATTGGTAAGGCATCGGTGAAGAATTCCTTTTCGATTGCAACAGCTTCGGTGATGATTTTGGCAACAATTTCTTGGTTAGGTCTGTTTTGTAAGTGGGAGAATAACAAACAAGCAAAGTCGGTGTGTAAACCTTCATCTCTACAAATCAATTCGTTGGAGAAAGTCAAACCAGGCATTAAACCTCTCTTCTTCAACCAGAAAATAGATGCAAAGGAACCACTGAAGAAGATACCTTCAACGGCAGCGAAGGCAACCAATCTTTCACCAAAGAGAGCTTGTTCGTCATTAATCCATCTCAAGGCCCAGTCGGCCTTCTTCTTGATAGCTGGAATGTTTTCGATAGCATTGAACAAGAAGTCGGATTCCTTAGGGTCCTTAATGTAAGTGTCAATCAATAATGAGTAGGTTTCTGAGTGGATGTTTTCCATCATGATTTGGAATCCGTAGAAACATTTGGCTTCTGGAATTTGGACTTCGGCAGAGAAGTTTTCAACCAAGTTTTCATTGACAATACCGTCGGAAGCAGCAAAGAAGGCTAAGATTCTGGAGACAAAGTATCTTTCGTTGTCGGTCAATTTGTTATTCCAGTCGTTGGTATCCTTACTCAAGTCAATCTCTTCAGCAGTCCAGAAAGAAGCTTCAGCTTTCTTGTACATTTGCCAGATTTCATGGAACTTAAGTGGGAAAAGAACGAAACGACGAGCGTTTTCACGCAATAAGGGTTCTTCCTTTTCGATGGACTTCAATTCGTGACGGTGCGATCTGTGTCTGGCCAAGAAGTCTTGGTGGGCTTGTTCAGCTTCAACATCTCTTACTGGTGTGGTAATTGGAGTTGACTCTTGAACTCCTTCAGGAATAACTATTCCCTTATGAATAGAAACGTTTTGGTCAAGGTCCTTCTTTTCAGCGGCAGCAGCCAACTCTTCGGTCAATGACTTGCCTTTGGTAGCGGACATATCTAAAGTGGAGATCTTACCGGTTAAGCCGTTGGTTGGAGTTTGTTGAACAGACATTGTGATTGTAAAAGTATAATATTATGTGATGAAGAAGGAATGAAAAATTTGATGGAAGGGCGAACTCTTGGATACTTATATATTGATAAATGTCGAAATGCACAGTGTCCGAGACGGTCTTTAGATCTGGATTTTGTGTTTGGCAGCTGTGTTTATTATTTTTTTGGAAGCCCCAGTTGTTAGAGTAATTGAAATTGCTTTCCCTTTCATAAATTTGCCATTGAACTACTGATGATGTGAAAAAGTCGCGTCAGGCGTTGGGGGAGACACGACAAGTGGGAATTGCAGTGGGTGAGAAAGGACCAAAGGGGTCAGTAATTGGGGTTCTGAAGATACTATCAAGGGATTTAGTGGTATGGTTCGGATGCTGAGAGTTAGAGCTATCCGATGAGCCAACTTTCATACTCTCATCACTTCTAGTTTTTGCAATAATTGGCGCCTTCTTCATATTTCACGCGACAAGAGAGGGCTGGCTCTCACTAAGTTCGATATTTATACTTTGCCTAAACCAGTCACAACGCGTGTACAAAGGTATGGGGTGTTTCACAGCAAACACGGTTTAATAGACGTGTACGAGGCACGACACGTCTGCTTTTAGAAATGTATAAACACAGGCCAAGACGCGTACCCGCCGCCCACACGCGCCGCCATCGCCTGCCAGGCCCCGGGGCTCCCTGATTTTCAATAGAATGCCCCTCATAATGTCCATACTTAAGCCCTTCCTTCAGTGCACACACTTACTGAGCAATTTTTGGCCAGATCGCGCCGAATGGCTGCAACTTTCGAGGCTCGGACGATCTTGAGTTTGGACATCGATAGGCTATCTATTTGATCAGTGGTGGGGAACAAAGGAGCCTTGGATAACCGTTATCGGGAAAGACGCTGAATGGCTACTTATAACGGAAAGATAGGCGCCTTTGGACTTTGATAGTTGCACCCTGTTGTGATTAGCATTTCTCTTTCTCTTGCAAATATCACCGGAGAGAGGTGTCGGATGATGATGTATGGGTAGCTTGGAAAATAGAGGATATCGCGATCATCTGACTAATGTTCTCTGACTAATACCACTAGTGACAAATCTCGGATGATTTCCGTAAGGTTTCATCACGCAACTGCTCGATTCAATTGGTCACAAACAGCTACAATTGTACTTTCAACCACATTCTTGAAGTTGGAATCAGGTGGTTTGCACGTGTGATAAGGGAAGTAGGGTCTAATTATTTGGTCTAACTCTTTTGAGAATTTAGATACGGAAATCTTGGTTTTCATCGATGGGTTCCCTTCTATAAATAATATTATTTAGGGGCTAATGTTACTTCAATCGAAACATAAAATTTGCAGCAAATCATGTGACTACCACCATAAAGATTATATCGTTCATTGGATGCCTTTCTTTCCTACATCACACCACTATCTCCTACTTTCTTTTCTATTCTACACCTTCACTAATTTTCTTGTAAAACTTCTATTCGGTAAAAAACTTACAGATACCATCTTGTATCTATTCTATAAATGAACTGAATCAATTTTGGTAATATATTTTAGGCAAATTGTAAAAAATTAGCAAAAGAATAAGTCCAAATTATAGCACATGATCAAATCATTTTTCCATACTAACTAAATTAGCATATGGGTGGATTTCATCAATAGGGGTGGGCATGTCCTTAATTGGGGGCAAGGGACTTCTACCACCGTCTGGAAGAAATATGAAAGGATCTTCATCTCTTAAACGTAAGTTGGATCTGTCTCCAAGATCAACTGGTTCTCCCAAGTAGCCATGGTTGGGTAACGAATTTCCAGAATCATTCCTTTGGAGATCATTCAAATTTTGTTCACTTCCAATAGGACTGACGACTCCGTCACTGTTATTATCGAAATCGGCACCGCCATTCATCAATGGAGATGCATACGAGTAACGGTTTTGAGGGAAGTCAAGGGTAGGACTAGAAATTTCTTGGAAATCAAGATCAAGAGTTCCATATAACTTACTTATGTCCCCGTATCCCTTATATGTATCATTAAGATACTTTTGATATACTATCGCCTTCAAAGTGTTGCACCATTGAAACTCACTCCATTCTTCAGTTATACCTTCAATGAAGTTGGTTTCAACAGCTCTGATGGCATCGTCGATGGATAAGTATTGATAGTGGGGCAATGAGGGCAATCCGAACAATAAGGATTTGGGGTCTGATTTTTCACTCAGGAGGTGTTCGGGTCTACCGTACAACTTGAATGAGTCAATGATGTGGATGAAATTTCTGACCATAGTTTCTATCGCCGAGACTCCTGGGTGCAATACAGGCATCAAGTACAAGTGATTGGTGGTGACAAAATTACTCATGTTCTTCTTGAGGAAAGATGAGGTTCTCTTTGGCTCAGAAGTATCCACGAGTGTACTTGTAGTTGACGTTTGAGAACTACTTCTTGGACGCCCTGGACTCGAGTTGAATCCAGAAAACGTTCTTCTTGGGTTGTCGTTATCAAGAGTATTGAAAAATGATGCTGAAGAACTATTGGAGATAGTTCTAGTATGACCGTGATGACCGGCTTGAACAGGACTCTGGGCTCTGTTCATAGAACTTAAAGAACCATGGGAGCTGGTTCTCGAGGGGGTCTTACCTCCCTTGTAATCAGCATGGTTAAAGATGTGCTCATAGTTCTTGTTAACATAAATGTCACCATTCAACTTCATGATGGAGTTTAAGTCGATCATATTTGAATGCTCTGGGTAGACGTTATACACGTTAGCCACATTGGAGATGTAGACCACCAAATTCTTTTTGGTTGTCTTTTCTGAACTAAACATCTCGATACGTCCAAGTTTTTTCGACTCGCCTGGAGTAATGACCACGAATACTCTGAGCCATTTGCCCGAGACTTGGGGTAACCTTAAATCACACCATTCCAGCTTGGCAAAGCGCTTCTTGGAAGAAAGGAGAACATGAATATCCGAGAGCTTAGATGCTTTCAAAGATAAAACCACAGCTGTGAATGCCTCGTTGAGCGAGGTGTATTCGAACTTGGACAAGTAGATGGCTGCCAACCACAGTTTGTACTCGTTAGGATTGTGGAATCTCACGATAAAGGTGTTTTCTTCTTGGTAGTCCTGGTAGATTTTCAACTCGTTGGAGATTCCACCGTTGAGAATTTCGATTTTGGAATCGATCAAATTGATATATTTGGGGGTAAATTCGTCATTTCCTCCATCTACGAGATACTCGTCATCCGAAGGTCTCCAGATGGCCAATTCGTTACCCGTGAGTTTAGCTTCCACTTCGAACCAGACTCTTTCACCTGAGGCCAAAAGTCCTGGAACCTGAATAGTTCCCAGGGCATAAGAACGGAGTTTTTGAGCGTTGATGAGGTTGACAAGAGGAACCAACTGTGGGGGTAAGTTTTCCGTCAAAAGCTTATTTTGTAGAAGGAGAGACGTCTTTCCGTTGGGAATGGAATCCACGGAAGGGTCGGAATTGGAGGTTGGGGTGTGGGGGTCGGAAGATGAGTACACCCGGGAATGGCGCACGAGAGATGCCGGAGTTTGTTTGACTTTGTCAGAGATGCGCCTCGTTCCGATGGAGGCACCGTTGATATCGGTGCCGTTAAGTCTGATGGAGGGAGATTTGGTGGGAGAAGACTTTCTGGGGGAATTGGGGGAATTGGAGTAGATGGAGAACAGGTCGGAACTGAAGGGGTTGGGGGGAGGCAGGACGGCACCATGGGGGTCGGAGGTCACGAGTTGCGGCAACGATGGTTTTTTGGCTCCTGTTGTGGCGGTAACATCTTCATCAAGACTATAGAACGACGGAGCACTTTCGTTGGAGACTTGTCCGATGAACGGGCCAGTTTTGGAGTCAGTAGTGAGGGAATCGCCAAACGTGCGGTGTTGGTACTTGGGAAGCTCAGCGGAAGGTTCGCCGGGCAGCACTGAGTAATCTATGGATTGTGAAGGAGATTGGAGGGGGGTTCCAGAGGCAGCAGACTGTTGAGGCAGCTTGTCTTCGGAACGTCTGATGAATTTCCTAGGGGAAAGTGAGAAAGGCATTGGTTGTAGCTGGCGATAGAGGGATGAACTAGTGATAGGATGGACCGGTGGGTGGTGTTAGGTGGGCTTTATAAGGTCTGGGGGGACTAGTTCATGGATATGGACAAAAATGAAAAATGATCAATTGTCAATGAACCGACCGTACCGACTCATTATATACACCTAGGGCCAAAAGACGATGGCTTTGAGGTTTGCAGATAGTGCGGTTGTAACGGTAGGTATCAGCCCCGGTGGAATTGCCATCAATAGTGGAAAGGTTGCGATAAAAAGAAATGTAGCGAAGATTCGCAGTGAGGCCGTAGTAGCGATGGGTGACGGTCGTTTGCAGCCTTAGCTGGCGGGAGTCTGTGCTCGTAGATCGAGAGGCAGGGACTGAGTAGGGATTAGGGACTAGAGAAAGAAGAGACTAGGGAGAGGTTGGAGAGGAATGCTGGGTGGGTAGGGTAGGTGGAAGGTAGAGGAGAGAGGATGACGGTAGCACGAGGCTGGAAGAGACCCCTTGTTTTACTTTGATCCGTATTTTCCGCCTCCTTCTCGAGCTTTTTCGCTGTGCCCAATCGTCCCCAAATGCCTCTTTTTTTTCTCTCATTTTGTTCCCTACTTGTCTTTTTTTCTGGCTCATTTTCGTCCCTATTTTTCCTGGCCACCCCCCGATCTTTTGTTCGCTCCCTATTTCTTCTCACTATCCGGGTATTTTCTTCCCTGTTGGGAGGATCCTCGTTCTAATCCGGAACAGTCGCACAAGATGTGATTGACCGGTAAAGGGGCTTATCTTATTCCGGTCTACTTGGTGGTGGCGTCATCTTGCGTACTACTAAGGAAGATATGGTTATCACTAAAGCGCCGTTCCCCGTTTCTGATCCCGCGATCGGAACTCACCGCCCCACCTCATCCATCTCGACCTCATCCTGAACAAAGTCGAGATGTTCCTATAATTGGGATGGGATGGGATGGAATGGGATGAGTTAGGTATGGGCTTGGGCACGGGATCCCTTAAGTTACTGCCTCGAGGTAAGGCTGTGCGCTGGGGCTGTAAACCACTGGGCTTCTACAAGTGTCAAGTGAGCAAACGATTGGTAGCAAACTGTAGGCTTTGCTCTGGCTTCGCCCGGCACTGACTTTGCTGTGGGTTCGACCTGCACTGCTTTGTTAGCAATTATCAAAGGTCGTGCTACCATAAGCAAAGTCGGGCCAGACCGTCCACCGCCTACCCACATAGCACCTAATTGTATTGGCTGAATCCCACCTATTACCTCAATTGTATTGGCTGAAACCTGGAATAAGAAACGGGACATCTTTTGTTCAGACATGAACATCAAGTTATTGTTAGAACCAATACTGTAATCCCGTAATTATTAATCTTGTCATTCCGGTCATTTGCTTCCGCTCTCTATTAATAGCTTTGTCTCCCCTAATTACTGTCAATCTTTACCACACCATCTCGCTAATCCTCCCCTCCCGAATTGTTGAAAAATTTCGAGTCGACTCCACAATTCATCGTACCCACTGGCTCCAGATCTCTGGATCCACGCACGTTTCCATCAGAACGACCGCAGTTCCGATTGGTCCCATTAATCATCGACACAATCCGTACAACATAATAGTAGTAGTGTGAACATACCGTCCGTTTGTCGTCCACACTGTTACACTCCTTGAACCGACCCGATGAACCGACCAACTTCCGACCTGCCTACCTGCCAATACGTCCCACAGTATCTGAAATATCTTAGCACATAATAGGACAAAGTGCTTGTCCTTCTTCCTTGGCTCACTTCCTTGGCTCACTTTTGGCTCACTTCCTTGGCTATTGTCTCACAGTCAATATCTCACAGTCAATGTCTCACAGTCAGTGTCTACTTTGTACTGAGATGAGATGCCAACCGTATTGTAACTACTTTCATCACTCGTTTTACACTTTACACTCCTCCTCTTTACCCTTTACACACTCCTCCTCTTTACCCTTACCCTTTACCCCAACTCTCACTTTTCTCATTGCTCCTCAAACACGAAAAATTACCTGACCAAGACCTTCAAAGCCCAGAATTCACCCTGGGTGACCCCATTCGCTATCTTTATTGTTGCTATGTGCTAAAACTCTTGGTCCAGCCTATTGTAGATTATTCCAGACCATATCTTCAACCTCTCGGCATTTCACTTCCTCTAGTGAATCTCCAATGGAACATGTCATGAACCTGCCATTCAATTATACGTCGTATTTCTTGTCACGAGACAATTGCTTCAGGGTCGTCAGACCCCAAAACGCCGAAAGGAGACCTACTGAAAATGTCCTGCCAACCCTTTTACTTCGTTCAAAGCTCCATATACCACCACCGTACCAATTTCTTCTACAGTGGTGATTTGTGATTTGTATGCACCTTCTTAGTGCTCTTCCCCCTATTTTTGCTTCCCACTTTTGGTACCCTGTTGCAAATCTTTTGTAATTGAATAGTGTGAAATTTTCCCTGCATCCTGTGTATAATATGAAACATTTGCTTCCTCTTAATCACCAAGCAATCAGCAATAATAAAAGGTGGATGTTTGACAAGTGAACAAGCGAAGCTAGTGTGTTTCAGCACAACGGCTTGTTTGTGATCATAAGCTCTTTGGACACAGAACAGGTCCATCCACGATGTAGACTCTGACTCACGATTTTCTTTCAATCAGGCCATACCGGAAAAACTTATTTTGCAGCCAGTCACCTTCTCAAAAGACGTGTGCCTATACCGAAGAACTCGCTCGATGCTTTTTTTTCAGGCGCCAACCTATTGATAACTCTGTCTCGTGTCTGAAATCTATCCTTCCAATATATATCACCCAACTGAACAAAGCATGTCTTTGTCAAACCCGAGGCGTTTTCAAGCGTTACTTGAAACGAAATCAATCGATTACATACGAAGTCTGCTGCCTCAAGGTATTGATTACCAAATCACTACAACAATAGCTTTATCGCAATGTCTGAAGTGATCACACGATGAGGCCAAAATAACGAGTTACATCCTTAAAGACCCCCCACTTTTCATCTATCTCAAGCCTTGAATTGACTCCTATCACTCGTCACCACGGTACAAACTAAGGTAGTGCTCCATTCTATGTGTTTATGAGGGCACGAGAACATCAATCCATGCCTTACTATCACCTCTCAACCAGTGTGCGGCCCCAAAACCCAAGCGACATTTTCTCAACTCTTATCTTATCTCCCTATCCCTCTTTCTAAGCCCTGTTATCCAAAATTCCGTTTAAGGAAATGATATTATTATTTATACATATATTATTAATTAAAAAGTGACAGTGAACTAGATAACTATTTGCCTACGGCAGATTTGATAGATGTGACAGCAGCCAAGTTGTGATCGTCTTCAATAGCACCATGAGCGAAGCCAAGGTTGGCCTTCTCGAGTTCAGAACGGGCCAACCTTTCTCTGGTAATTCTTTCCACTTCCATTTCCTTGTGTAAGTTTCTGAATTGGAAAAGGAACCCAGCAGCGGCAAGGTAGGTAGCAATGGCAATACCAGCGAATGGCCAGATCAAATGAGGGTCGGCCAATGCTGGGGTAATTGCTTGGGAAAGAGCCGCAGAAAGCGCAGATGTGAACAAGAACAATGCCATAACAAGACCCTTCATGTGTGGTGGAGAACGAGTGTAGGCTAATTCATAAGCAGTGGTCATAGCGAAACATTCACCAGCGGCAGAAAGAATGTATAATGAGACATCTTGCCAAGCTGAAATGGGAGAAACTCCAGCAACCCCATCAATTGTGCAGTCAGTGGCGTAGTATCCACAAGGAGAAGTTTGGTAGACCCTGTATTGAATAACAGCACCGGCGATTTGAGAAGAACCAGCTAAGATGAACCCCAATGTGATTTTTTGCACAGGACGGAAATCAAGCTTCCATTTTCTTAAGAGTGGGTAGAGAACGTAATCAAGGAAAGGAATCAAGATAATGATGGTCAATGGATTGAAGTTATTGAACAAATCATTTGGAACACCCTTGGTAGTCATGGCACCAGCTTGGGAAGTTTGAACACTACCAATACCTCCATCAGCCAAGTTGAATACCACAAAGTATATGAAAATCTTACATGAGTTAAAGGTTTGTTTGATATCCAACACCCATTGATCATCCCAAGTAATTGGGGTTTGCTTCTTGACATTGTAGTACTCTCTACCTCTGGCAATCATATTAGTTGGCTTGGCCCATTCCCATAAGGTACCCTCTCTCCACCTCTTGATAAAACCACGACTGAAGGTAACGGCGGTAATCTTCCAAGTATTTTCAAGAACACTACCCTTTGGCTCATCCAAAGTTAATCTTGGTTTTAAATAAATCAAGACTGCTGGTAAGATCATGTACATGATTATCGGAACGAAGAAAGCAGCCCAGTAACCGACATCTCTTTCCAAGTAAGACGTAGCCAATTGAAAGAAAGCACCAATGTTGATCGCCCAGTAGAAGACCAATGTCATTCTTTCGAATGACTTTTGACGATCAAGAATGATCTTTTCACCAGTAGGCAAAACCTTGACCACATCATGCTTTTCAGGGTATTGATCCATAAGAAGTGGTAACAAGTTTGGTTTGATGAAACCAGTACCAAAGGACAAAGTAAGAATAGCAAGGACAGTGACAGCTAATGCTCCCTTTCCGTCAGATATAACCGATGGAATGGCGGCAATAACGAATAAAAGGTGAGAAACGAAACCAGCAATAACACCAATCCAAATAGACTTGAATTTACCAAGCTTGGTATCAGCAATGAACCCACCATATAAAGGAACACAGTAGGCAACGAAAGTAAGCAAAAGAGTAAGGGCATTTGCAGTTTGAAGACCTTGATTTAAAGCACCAGGGTTTTCGGAAGATGTTTTACTTTGTGGAGCACCCCAACCATGAGGAGAGTTAAGTGGAACTGGTCTTTGAATAAAATTTGGCAACAAACCGGTGATAGAGTAATAAGAGGCTCTTTCACTCAATTCACACAAACAAATTAAGTACGTGGACCAGGTCACTTTACCCAATACTCTTCTAAGGGTATGGACTTCCAGCTGGGTTGGGACTCTCAAACCTCTTGGGTTGTATTCATCGACGTAGTTAGTGGAGTAATTGTTGGGATCATCGTAGTCATAGTCTTCATCTATGGAGATATCTCCCGAGTAGTCCAGAACACCCAAGTGTTGGTTCTTTTCGTTCAAGGAACTTGCATGTTGGTTCTTTTCGTTTACTGAATTTGAATCAACCTTCGTGACAGACATCTTGCAGTTCGATATGGATAGCAGAGATGAATTTCAAAGGTGGAGATGTTTCACGTCTTATATAGCTTCCATGATCCAGATGAGATTCCAGAAATTGTGGATGATGCCGTACGGGCCTAAAACGATATACGCCTTATTGATTTTTTCGCAGCCCCAATTGTGTGATAACGATTTTGAGTCTGGTGAGGGAGGAATCGGATGTCGCAGAATGTCGCAAGCGATAGTGACTTAGGTATAAAGATATCCAGCCACGAAGAAGCGGTGGAAAAGGTGTGTGGGGATAGGCGGGAGATTGCAAGGTTTTGCATTCCATCTAGCAGAACGGAAGTATAACACGGGGCTAGGCATATGGGTGAAAAACTGCCCATTTAGCGTTAGCTACTTCAACCTGGTTTCAGGGATTGAGGAAGCATCGGCTTTTGATAAACGTCACACGCAACGCAGGGTGTAGGAAGGGGCGCGACAATTCATGTCCATTTTTGTCCGACACATGAACTTCCACTTTGATAGTATGGCGCAGATAGTTGGAATTACGCGATAACACACTATCTCTAATTTTGCTAGTTCGCCGATTAAACCTGCCGACTATAGCACGGCTCCAAGGTATTGCAACCTTGTTCAAGGGTTCATTGCGCCGAATGTGTTGAAGTTACATTGAGATCTAGCAACCCGCCACGATTGAACTTGACTACTGATAGTGTTGGTCAAGTACATCACAAAAGCAAAAACCAACTGATTACAATTATCAGCCAAAGTATTGGTGCAAAAACGACAAGATCAAGACAATAGTGGTAACCAAATTGGGAGTAAATTGACAATAATTCAGATTGGGCTATTGATGGTGCCCCAGTTGATGCTTTTTAAGTTTCGTTAGTGCACAGATTCATCTCGTAATAAACACACCTTTCATCCCATGCGCTTGAACGGACCCTTAACCTAATCTCCGCTCATCACAACACGGATATACTTTACTGTGGATTCAACACTGCAGTACAAATCGCCTTGCCAGGTATCAGTCGTTGGGTGTGCACGACCTTACATGGATAGGTTTGATGTACTGATCAGGTTAGAGGTATGCAATGAAAGCCCACCTCTTACGAACATTCTCTCACATCAGCGGTTTGATACTTTGTTGGAGTGATAGGGCGCGAAATGTGTAAGAAACCTTTGAAAATGCACACGTTGAAGATCACTAAAAAGTAGGTTGCAACACCCTGAGTTGAGTGATAAGACCGATTCAATAAAAAAGTTTAGGCTTTATCGATAAGCATGCCGGACGTGACAAAGGCTTCGAGGACAAAACAGTATAATCTCAAGTAGAACAGCCTCGAATCTCATCTCTGGATTCAAGCCATCTGTCATCTCTTTCCGATTTGAGGAGAAGTGACCTATAATGCCTTATCCCATACAAGCCAGAGCCAGTCGACGTGAAACCAAGGCAGGTGCACCCTCAAACAAGGCAGGGCCGGTTCGTTCACTTATCCCAGAGTGCCGTATTCTTATTTTCTACTCCACACCGATACCCGTTTCAATTTTAAGGCACTGTCCGCAAGGCACTAAAACTATGGATTAGTTAAGTTCGTACGGCACCCAAGGCGTAGACGGGCTCGTTCGTAATCAACCGTAATAATATGATATCCCAGATACACGAATGAAAACTGGACATTGCAACAATACCCGGGATCTCGAATTGACCGTTGGCTCAATTCGAAATCTTTGAATACTTTTGACACTGAAATTAACGGTGGCCAATTACTTGGTAAAACCTTGGCTCTGTTAACAAATATGGCACCAACACCTAGGCCAAGAGCTGGGCCAAGAAATCGATGCAAATACATAGGTCAATGAAACATATCAAAGGACTCTAGCTTGTTTTCTGTGTAGCGAAGCCGGTGTTTTAGCAGCCTTTCTTCTTAGATCTTATTGTTGAATAGTTTCAACATTTAGACCGGCATGTCGTCTTAAATTGCATCTCGGGGAATGAACCATTTTTCGCCGATACTCTGGCTGTGGCTTGCATGGCAAAGCGGCAAAGAGCTCTGGATCATACACTCTTGGTACAGTATGGACATTATCGCCTCATGGAATCTCTCCACAGATCGAGGCTTATTTAGAGCTGCTCCTCTATGTGCAATATTGCCTCTGGTGATGGTATGAGAATTTCCCTTGGGTCACGTGATCCAATATCAACCCCAGAAATAGCACACTACAAATGACTTGACTTGATGATAGTATCTATGGATTTGATAGTGTGGTCAAAGGAGAAGATCAATTGTTTGAAACCTATCACAGTCATCATACGCAAATATACATTCACAGAATCAATTGGCTTTGAGTCTCATTTCTCAATAGCACCAGCACTGAAGTACCCCATAACAATAAAAGTGCAATGTCATTTCTACAGTCAGTACCAGAACCATCAAATGTACAAGAACCAGAGTACAAATTTATCGTGGACGAGCTTTTTGTTAAGCTCGATTCAGTCAATAAACAAACCTTAGGACAATTCAGGACCGTTTCGCAAAAGAAAGAGCATATCATCAGATCATTCATCTCTACCTTCAGAACCCATATAGGTGACAATATCTTTCCCTCATCGAGACTAATCTATCCCGATAAGAGTGGGCGACTTTACTATATTCGAGATATCACATTGGCCAGGCTTGTGGTCAAAATGTACCAGATTCCACGTAACTCAGAGGATTATCAAGTACTATACTACTGGAAGCAAAGTTACCATAAAGCCAAACGTTTCAGTGTTGATTCCAACAATTTACGAGACTTACCCCTACGTGCCTCAAGAATCATAGCGAACCGTAGATCGGTGACTGTTGATACTGGAGAGACTAACAGTGAGCCATCAGGTAAGAAAGTCAAATATACAGTAACCCAAATGAACGAGCTACTTGACAGACTATCTGAAGCTAAAAAATCGGCAGAACAAATCGAGATCCTAAAGCCACTTTTGGATTCATTATCCATTCCTGAGGTACGTTGGCTTCTTCATATTCTTCTCAAAAAATCAATTCTTGTTCGATTTGAATCATTCTTCCAATACGTGTGGCACCCAGATGCCCCATCTTTATTCAATATTTGCAACAATCTTCAAAAGACATTCAACTTCTTACTAGATCCAACTCAAAGGCTTCCACCAGAAAAACTAACATTAGTGCCTACGCTCCCATTCAAACCACAGTTGTCCATGAAATTGACCAAAAACTACGATAAGTTGATACAGGAAATGCATAACGTAATTCCGATGGAAAAAAATTTCCAGAACCAATTCGATCGTCTTGAGCTTAAGGACAAGTTCTATATCGAGGAAAAAATGGATGGTGATAGGATGGTATTGCACAAGCAGGGGAAGCATTTTAAGTTTTATTCAAGAAGGCTCAAAGACTATTCATTCTTGTACGGCGAAAATTACGAGTTTGGATCTTTGACGCGATACTTGGCCAATGCATTCCCTGACAAAGTGGAAAGTATAGTTCTTGATGGAGAAATGGTAGCATGGGACTACAAGCGAAATGTCATCTTGCCCTTTGGAACACTTAAGTCATCGGCAATTCAAGAATCAGTTCGTCAATATACTACCATTGACCAATATGAACAACAGTCTTCATATCCATTTTTCTTGGTCTTTGATGTATTGCACATCAATGGAACAAATTTAACAAACCATCCACTATTCTTTAGAAAGGACTTATTGACAAAATTGATCAAACCAATTCCTAATCGTTTAGAAGTACTTCCTATAAAATTAGGATCTACCACGCAAGATCTCAAGCAGGCTATGAGAGAAGTTGTTAGTTCCAGAAGCGAAGGAATCTTGGTGAAGCATTCCCAACTGAAATATCGATTGAATCACAGAAATACTCAATGGGTAAAAGTAAAACCTGAATATTTAGAAAAATTTGGAGAGAATTTAGATTTGGCGGTTATTGGAAAGATCCCTGGAATTAAAAACTCCTACATGTGTGGTCTTAAAGGTGAAAAAGATAACGTGTTCCACAGTTTTTGTACAGTTGCCAATGGGTTTACAGTTGAAGAATTCGATAAAATTGAAAGGGTTACAAATAACAAGTGGGTCAAGTACCAGGAACAGGCTCCCCCTTCCTCTTTGATACAATTTGGTAGAAAGAAGCCTGTATTTTGGATCGATCCGAAAGATTCGCTTGTCTTGGAAATAAAGGCAAGATCAATTGACTGCACCGAAGAGAAGACTTATTCAGTCGGGACTACATTACACAATTTGTATTGCAGAAGTATCAGAGAAGATAAGACTTATGAAGATTCGATAACTATGGAAGAGTATCAGCTTATAAAGGAGAAACATAGTACGGAAATTGACAAAACTCAACTGGCAAATAGAAAACGAAGACTCCAAATCAACTCATTTGATCAAATGAAGAGACCAAAAAAGGTCGTAATAGAGTCAAATATTTTCAAGCCGTTTAATTTTATTATTCTAAGTGATAAAATAGATGAAGATGGGACCAGAATTGGCAAAGAAGACTTGGGCTCACTAGTTAAGAAATACGGTGGGAAGATTATACAATCATTGGAGAGTTTGTCTAAGCAGCAGACATTAATAATAACAGAGAAAGACTTACCAAGCTGCAAAGTATTTGGAGGAAAAGGGTTTGATTTGATCAAACCGAAATGGATCTTCGAATGTATCAAAAAGGGAGGGATAGTTCCATTAGAACCGTCTGTATTATTTGGTACAAATAATCTCATGTTCGGTTCGAAGGTTGACCTGTATGGTGATAGTTATATTAATCACGTTAATCTATCCGAATTGAATCCAGCTAGATTCAAAAAGATGAGTGAGGTGGATCTCGAGTTTCATAGATCAGAATTGGTTGATAACTTCACAATCGAAGGACTGGAGACCCCTCTACGGTATTTGTTTTTGGGTATCAGATTCTTTTTAGTAACAGCAGGAGAGAATATCGCCAAGCGGTTATTGGAAGATAGAATACAGCTCTACGGAGGTATAATAGTGAGCTCTTACACGGAAAGCTCATTCATAGTGATCAAGGGTGATCGCAACAAATTATTGCCCAAAGTGAATGAAATTAGTAAAGAGATCAGTGAAAATATTGTTTTTGAAGAGAATGGTTTTACTAAGATTGCCAGTATTGTTAACGAATCCTTTATAGAGGAGTGTATCAAGAGGAATGTTTTGGTTGATGCAGAGGACTTCAAGTTCGTTTAATCTTGACCGAAAGTAACAGTTTCTAAACGAAGTTACAAACCTGTTGAATATTCTAACTCTCAGGTATTACCTAGAATTGTCTGGGCTACATTCTTCGTACCAATCCTCTGGACATTTCAATCGAGGTAATATCGATAATCTTGAGTTTCAACGAATGGGTTTATTGGGAACGTCCAAAGCAATACATTTACAATTTAGCAAGAGCAATGGTCCAGCACTTATCCACCGGAATGGCGTTACCCTTACTTCACACATCTTTTCGCTCCTTGCTGTTACTCTTATCCACATCGACAGTTTTATTCACTTGCTGGTGATATATACCTTTCCTACCCCTGGTTGGCACGTTACGTCATTTGTACGTGGTTGGTCGGTATAATAGCGCGCAATGCTCGGAAGTGACCGAGACACATTTGCAGCTACGATGTGACAACTAAAAATACAGTGCGGGAAATTCCGGGTTGCTATTCCGACCCAAGCTTATCTCGCACCGATTCACCGACCTCCTGTGCTTATCAGTGAAACATGATCTATTCAAGTTGTAAAGATCAACAACATGCTCCTAAAAGGGAAAACTTCTCGACGACGAAGATTGGACATTCAGGAACAGTTTCAAGGACGAATCCAATAAAAAGCATACGGGATCCAGGTATTGAGTTTTGGATACAAATAGATTTTTCACATCCATTGACTTGAAAGATCGCTCAACAAATAGTCACAGCATCGTCGATCTGGATCATTTGGCTACATCACTCATACGCTCACCAAAACACCAACCATCAATTCGCCAACATCATGGACCAACAGTACCTCGATCGTCCTCATAGAATAACATTCAAGTTGGCATGGGCAACTTCCATAATATGTTTGAGTACCCTTCAGTTTGGGTACCATTTGTCTGAATTGAATGCTCCATCCAATACCATACCGTGTTATTCAGAAGATCCCAAACCAGATGCATTTGAAACGTGTATTCCCATGTCTAAACGTCTGATTGGAACTATAACCACGATGTATACCTTTGGAGGTTTCCTCATGTCGATCTTGCTTGGGTTCACCAATCTCTCGAAATGGTACGGCCGCAAGTCGTTATGTCTGTTCAGTGCCTTGGGTTATTGCGTGGGATCAATCATCATGGCCTCCACCAACCTGATCATTGGATTGAACATTGGACGTCTCATCAACGGGTTGGCCGCAGGTGCTTCGTTGATCATGTCGCCAATTTTGGTCAACGAATTGACTCCAATCAATCATAGAGGTTTATTGGGTTCTTTATTGCAAGTGGCTGTTGCCGCAGGTATCTTGTTGGGCCAGGCAGTTTCATTGATCTGGACCAATGAACAATGGAGATATGTGTTCGTGTTTGCGCTGGCGTTGGGTCTCTTTCAATTCTTTATGTTGCTCACCGTCACGGAGTCACCTAAATGGATCATTCTTCACGAAGGTAACGTTTCCCATGCAACTGCCATACTCGATGGATTACGGTCCGACAAGGAAACTGTATTCTATGAAATCAACCACTGGCGTGGTTTGACCCAGGAACCCCCTAAAGTCAGTGAAACTTCGGATTTATTGGAGGAATCTCTTCAGTTGGTTCCAAGAAAATCAAGACGAGGCTCGTTCGAAGAATCGACCGTGAGTGCTCGAGAATTTATCTTTGGACGTTATAGCCATGAGGCTATCGCGGTGTTTATCCTCATGACGTCACAACAATTGGTCGGGGTCAATGCTATTGTGTTTTATGGTATCCTGATCTTGAGTACTCTCTTTAGCACAAGCACATTATTGCTAGCATGTTCTATTTCGGTTGTCAACGTCTTGGGTGCATTGGCAACTTCTCTATTTGTTGATCGGATAGGAAGAAGATTTTTGTTGATTGCATCTGCATCGCTCACAGGTTTCTTTGCCATTGCCATTGGTGTTGGATTGACCCATAGTATGCCTTATTTGATTGTTGGCTCGTGTTATGGGTTCATTATTGGATATTCTATTGGATTGGGGCCAATTCCATATCTCATGATTTCGGAACTTGCGAGTCATGAGGTCGTCTCAACGGCACAAGCCATTGCCACATCGGCCAACTGGGGAGCAAATATGTTGATTGCATTTCTGGTTCCAATTGTGCAAGGAGCAATTGGAGGATACATTTTCTACGGATTTGCAGCCATCAGTTTTGCTTTTATGACTAGCATTTGGTACTTTATACCAGAAACGAGAGGTGTAACAAGTAGCACTGAAGCCTGGGCAATTCACAGATATAGTAGGTAGAATTGAAAATAGAGGTGATACAATACTAATAATGATACTATCATAGAGTAGAGATGAAATCAGAACCATCTGGGGAAGGGTCGCCATCTAATTGCAAAGGACTTTTATTTTATAAAAAGAACCGTCTGCTATGTATGGAACATTTTTCAAACGATCAAAACGATTGGTTTGTCAACGTCATGACGCGTAGAAGAGATCGTTAACATGAAATTTCTTACCCCACAGCCACTTCTGTTGATATTTGCTTGTAGGTCAGGAGCCAGACATCGAACAAAGCACACGAAGGTTTAAGGCAGGTCACGGGGAGTAGATGGGGATTAGACGACCAGTTACGTAACGGAGATGGAATCGGTTTGTTCACACCCCAACGCCCCTAGCCCCTCAACGATTGTCTATAAAAGACGTCGACGCAACACTATGCCAGTTGGTGAAACGTGAAACTTGGACCAATGATAGTCAATTGTGGTGGGTCGTGCGGTTGAATATTGCTAGTGTATATAAATTGGTGAGGAAATCATTTGTAATTAGTGACTGATAAACTGACTAAAGATACACTAAAAAAATTGAAGCTCAATTGAACATAGTTCAATCAAAGAAAAATGGTCAATTATAGAACTTGGTTAAGTGAAATCGACGATAACACCAGAATTTCCACGCTCTCGATTCCTGGTACCCACAACTCTGCGGCGTGTCATACTGCTCTACCATCTGTGCAATGTCAAGGAGAAACCGTCACTGAGCAATTGAAACATGGGGTCCGTTTCTTGGACATTCGTGCTGGTAAACTTTTCCTCAAGGAAGGTGACGAAGCCAAGGACTTACAAGTGATCCACGGAAAGTTCCCCGTTAGAATCCCATTTCCCAAGAAGTTGACTGACGTGTTGGAAGAAGTGTATGAGTTCTTGGACAAAAACAAGTCCGAAACCGTGATTGTTTCTTTGAAACAAGAAGGTACCGACGATTGGCACAATGACCAGGATGAGTTTGGAAACTTGATCTGGGATAAATATGTCAATCCCCACAAGGACAAATGGTACTTGAACCCGGATATCCCCCGTCTTGGTGATGCTCGTGGTAAGATTGTTCTTTTCAGAAGATTCGGAGTCCGTGATGAAAACAGAAGAAATGAGTTTGGATTCGAGGCTTCTTCGTGGACTTACAACTGTGAGGAAGACGATAGAGGGAACTTTGTTGTCCAGGATTTCTGTGAAATCCAAAAGAGCGATGATGTCCAAAAGAAGATTGGCTATGTCAAGAACTTGGCTGTCAAGGCCAGAGATTACACCAACAACAATGACAATAAATTGTTCATCAACTTCACCTCTGGTTCCAATTTCTTTGACCACGACTGTTGGCCTGAACAAGTGGCCAAGGCCATGGTTGAAGGTAACATCCAAGAACATTTCCAGAGAGGTACAGGTATCATTGTTTTGGACTATATCGAGGCTGACGATTGGCACTTAGCCAAGAAGTTGGTTGACTCCAATTTTTAAAAATGTTGTGTAGTATTATTTGAAATTTTATCTTATGGATGTTGTCTAGTTTTCCTTTATGTATCTACATATCAACGAATATCAAGAATTCACGAAGTATCATAAAGTTTGACTGTATTGGTTCTATTGGAAGTAGCTTAAAAGTGTTGATGCTCGCACTGACCAAACATCCGGATCGGCATTTTTTTTGGTAGTTAAGCTACCAACTGGAGCCAATGAACCCGCCAAGCTAGCTCAAAAGTGTCCACTGATGTATAAGGGATTGACCGTACGACTCGTGGTATCGCGAGTTCCGAGGATACAGACTTGCAGGGCAATCGTACAGCTGTACCGGTACCAATCGACCAAAGAACCCAAGGACAAACAGAATTCGTTCAACGACGAAGAACTACAGAAGATCATCGAGTCATCCAACTTCGGCACCGAAGCATTGAAGAAGAAGCAACGAGATGAACAAAGAGCAAGAGAACGTGCTGAGCAGGAAGTGATAGACAAGAAGAAACAAGAAGCACAAGAACGGTTGGAGAAGGAGTTGGAACTCCTGGTGTATCGAAATAAGACTGAAGCCAACAGAGAGAAGGAAGCCAAGGCTGAAGAGAATGCAAATGCTAAAGAGAAATCCAAGGAGAAGTCGAACGAGCAAGAGGATGAGAGAGACACTCCCAAAGAATTGAGTGAAGACGCAAAACAAGGGGTTGTTGATAATACGATAGAGATATCAGCAGTGGCCCAAGCATTTGCTTCGACTGACTTAAAAAAGCCAATTCCTCAAGTATCGCCCAAGTTCCACGAGAAACTCCAGGATACAATTGGAGATTTACCATCAAATCTCGAGAAAAGAAGAAGCCAAATCTCCAAAAAACTTGAACACTACCTCCAATCCTTTCAGGATGCGATATTTACGGCCACCACTACATTGAATGACGTTACGGGATATTCAGGAATTGAGAGATTGAAAAATACAGTGGAGGATCTCGAGGCAGAATTAAAGCTGGCCAAGGAACATGTCAAGCTGGCTAAGACATTGTACTCAGAAGCCATCCAACAGAGATCCAAGCTGCAACGGGAAATTAACGAACTTTTGACCAGAAAGCACAACTGGTCACCCAATGATTTGGAACGATTCACACTGTTGTACCGTAATGACCATGCAAATGAACAAAGAGAGTCCCTGACACAGAACGACTTGAACGAGGCGGAACTGAAGGTGGATGCCGTCCAACTAAAGCTCACACAGCTGATATTATCAAGATATCATGAAGAACAAATATGGTCGGATAAGATTCGTAAGGTTTCTACATGGGGAACGTGGATATTGATGGGAATTAACGTCTTTGTGTTTGTTATAGCTACGTTCGTGGTAGAACCATGGAAAAGAAAGAGGTTGGTGGGTTCTTTTGAAGACAAAGTTAAGCAAGTATTGTATGAAGTTGGAGAAGGTCAGGTTTTACAGAAACAAATATTACAAAAGGTAGAATCGGGAGAATATCCACCACAAACTAAGATAGACTCCCAACCTCAAAAACAACTTGTTTTTCAGGACTTACCCCATGAAGCTGAATTGACACCTCAACCAATTACCACGCCAGCTCAGTCGCTTAATGATTCTCTTGTTGTACCATTATCAGTAAATATTTTTGGAAAATCATGGGATGGAGTCAAGTCTACGTTATCGTTAAGTTACAATACGTTGACTTCCAGTAATATCGCCACAGTCCAGGTAAATAAATCGGAGCTTGCAGTTATGACTGGATTGGCGGCGATTGCAGGAGCGACATTGGGAAGTCTTATTACTGCTTATTTTAAGTAGTTTGGGGTTGTGTGGTTTAGAAATTTTGGTGGAGCCTGTCAGTAACAACTTTCTAATACTAAGGACATAGAAAAAATTATACATTATAGACAAATCGAATTGGAGCTATGAATGACTTTAATGAGTTCTTTCAAGTATAGTAAAATAAGTTCTACAAGAATCTATATTGGGTATCATTTTTAGTAAACTTATACATTATTGAAAAAAATTGCAAACTTTTCATTATAAGTATGTAGGTATTTCCAATAAAAAAGATTGCCTTACCCAAGCTCCCCTGCCATCCATTCTCAATCACCCAATCTCTCATCTCTTTTAATACATTTCTATCTCTTTCTTCTTCTTGTACTAATAACTTACGCTTGCAACCACCTCACGTGATCACCTCACTGAAGTCGTGCACATACCCACAATACACCATTGAAGTCGCCACTCAACACCAGACTACGACCAACTACTACATCGACACCAATCATCAATACCATTGAATATCGACGTGGACATCCAATCTAGACCCCCATCTCTTCTACACCACAGAACAGCGCCTCTCGGAAAGTTCGAACCAAAAGCGTGCCCCTTACGCCCAAATCACGAGACAACAAGTCCATAATCGATAACTCTGGACGAACAGTATTCACCAGTATATATCAGCATTGAATCAGCCTGCGAATACGAAAGAAATTAGCTACAGCTCATAATGGAAGAACCAACGGTGTTTGAGACTCCGTTCGTCAATTCCTTCAATAAGAAAGAAGACAACGATGTATACTTGAAATTGAAGAAATTGGAGAAAGAGCTTGAGCTTTTACTATTGCAAGAAGATTACATCAAAGACGAACATCGTCATTTGAAAAGAGAATTAGTTCGTGCTCAAGAAGAAGTCAAAAGAATTCAATCCGTGCCTTTGGTCATCGGTCAGTTTTTAGAACCTATTGATGAAAACACAGGGATTGTTTCGTCTACCACTGGTTCCAACTACGTGGTCAGGATTTTGAGTACTCTTGATAGAGAGCTTTTGAAACCATCGTCCTCAGTGGCTTTACACCGTCATTCCAATGCATTAGTCGACATCTTACCCCCAGAAGCTGACTCCTCTATATCTATCGTGGGTGATGACCAAAAGCCTGATGTCACCTACGCTGATGTTGGTGGGTTAGACATGCAGAAACAAGAAATCAGAGAGGCAGTGGAATTGCCTTTGACACAAGGTGATTTGTACACCCAGATAGGAATTGATCCTCCAAGAGGTGTTTTATTATACGGTCCCCCAGGTACTGGTAAGACCATGTTGGTGAAAGCAGTGGCCAACTCATCTACCGCTTCATTCATAAAGATCAATGGTTCAGAATTCGTCCAGAAGTACTTGGGTGAAGGTCCAAGAATGGTCCGTGATGTGTTCAGATTAGCTAGAGAAAACTCGCCTGCTATCATTTTCATAGATGAAATTGATGCCATTGCAACTAAAAGATTTGATGCTCAAACCGGTGCCGATAGAGAAGTTCAAAGAATTTTGTTGGAATTATTGAATCAAATGGATGGTTTTGATCAATCATCCACCGTCAAAGTCATAATGGCAACCAATAGAGCAGATACATTGGATCCTGCTTTATTAAGACCAGGTAGATTGGATAGAAAGATTGAGTTCCCAAACTTGAAAGATAGAAGAGAGAGAAGATTAATTTTTTCAACCATTGCTTCCAAGATGGCTTTGGCTCCAGAGGCTGACTTGGATTCCTTAATCATGAGAAACGACCCATTATCTGGTGCAGTTATAGCCGCTATTATGCAAGAAGCAGGATTAAGAGCGGTGAGAAAGAACAGGTACATGATTTTACAAAATGATTTGGAAGAAGCTTACACATCCCAAGTCAAGACTGGAACCGAGCACGATAAGTTTGACTTCTATAAGTAGTATGTATTAATCAACTCGGAACGATCATAAATAAAGATGTAAGATAGTTGATTTGGTCATAACTTCGTGATCACAATAATTCGTAAATACCAATTCCTGGAGTTAGACTTTTCAAATTGGAGAAGTCCAAATGATCCAAGTCTACATGGGATTGATAAGACCAAGTTAGGTTGAAGTTCTTCACGTCTTGGAAATTGAGATTAAAGGAAGCGATTGGGGCAATAAAATAGATTGTTTTATTTGTTGCAGATATCTCTTCCAATAAAGTTTTCACTTTTTCAACATCAGAACCCATCGCATCAATTATGACATTGGATTTCGATTCGTCCAACTTATATTGAGTATTTTCATCATTGACTGTGATAGTTTGGAGAGAGTTTGAGTTGTCTCCTAAAATCCATGTCGGGGGCGAGTATGTTCTCCACCATACTTGGATGGTATCTGATTTTCCCTGTTTGAAAATCAGGGTATGAAATTGGTCTAAAGCGGGAATGACACCACCTTGATGGTATATGCCCATCAACACTGCTAACACAATATTGAAAATATACCAAAGATAAAATAACAGCGACACAAGGTATGACTTATGGACAGTGCTTGGTCTGGCTGGCTCAACCCCAACCTTTCCGGTAGTCTGTTCTGGGGCTTGGCCAAATGTGGTAATATCAAAGCAACAACATAATAATGGAACGATAGGAATCAAGAAACGAAGTTCCTGGTGGGGTATGAATGACAAAAGAATGATACTGCTGACCGAACTCAAAAACGGCACAGTTTTCCAGTACTTATTTTTGAATTTCCAACCCAAGAATAAAAGTCCGGAGGGACCTATGAGCAGAGGGAGGTTGATCACCAAATGGTTGTAAAATGGATGGATTCCATGATGTGCAAGGTTGTTATAGCTGGAGTTATAAATGAGATTATTCAAGGGTGTGATGGTGTAGGTATTGAGAGTGAATGGAGAATCAATAATCGCTTGCAATGTGCTTCCAAATGCCACCGTGTCAAATATCACGAAGGCAATGGTGGGAAGGATGAATCCTAAGGAGATGAAGATGATACCTTTCTTGTGGAGATATAAAAAACGAAGCACGAACCAAAATGGAAGTACCAAGAAAGCTGGGAAACTGACCCTATTGAATATTCCAAGGGATACTAAGAAACCCAACCAGAACAATGGTTGGTATTGTTTTTCTTGACGAATAGTTGGAACTTCAGACTCCTCGATAAACCGCAAGTTTTCAATGATCATAATACACAATAACAAGAGCCAAGTCTCAATCGAGTTTGAAAAGAGATGGCCCTGGTACACCAAAGTAACGAACGAAGTCAGGGTAAAGAACACCCCCTTTATACGTTCTGGCTTGGTAGGGAGGATTGAATATATCACTTTATCGGTGATTAACCAGCCTATAATCACATTTTGCAACCTTAAAATGTACCATATTTGGAGTGGACTGAATTGCATGTTTGTGATTTTGATAAAGTAAAGAACCGGTCCATAGATCAAGTAGAGCGGAGCCAAACTCCGGGCGGGCGTCTCTCCAAATTCCCATGGGACATTGGTTGAATAATTGAAGATTCTGGCGGTGAGCACTTCTAGCGTTTGGAAATGTTCATCAGGATGGATATACGAGTTGGAAAGGGCTAGAACAAATCTGAAACCTATGGAAAGAAAGTATACTGTCCGCCAGCTCAATAAGGGCGCCATTCTGCGAGAGAGGGTCGAGGAAGGCGAAAATTGGCTAAGTAAGATGGGCCTTGTAGAAGCCTGTATCGTATATCGAAATGTTAGTTGAATCAGAAAAGATATTGTTTAAATTCATGTCACGTGATCGTGTCGTTGACGGATAAACATAGGAATGTCGCAAAAATCCTCAAGTAATTATTGTCGCATCTATTGTCGTGGTTCAAGGCAGATTCACTTTTTCACTGATTCACCATTGGGATGGTAGGTGATTGAACTACGCGTGAAATTGGATATATACAGTTCAAATTAGTGACAATAACCTCGAAGAGTAGTACAACACCATAGAAGGTCGAACTTTGCTTACTTTCTACCTTTTGTTAGCCCTATACCCATATTTATCGACATTCCCACGTGACCCCGGCCTTCTCGGTTCGGACTACATCCATCGCAGAACTCCGCCAGATCGGGTCCGACAAAACGGAATGGCGCGCTGTGATTGGCGGAGAGACATCAACAGCTACGGGGTTTCAAGGGCCATCTATATGGGTTAATAGTAGCGGTAAAATCATATAAAGAAAATTATTAAGTAGAGGATACAATTTTGAACATTTTGCACTTTTCAAAATCTCTGTATCATTACTTTCACCCCACCTAATTCTGCACTTTTCGCAAAAATTTCTCACCCCTACCCTCCTCCCCGTCCACTCCAAATGATTTGTGCGACAGAAACAAAAAAATTTCGAAATTGTCCATTCATCCCTCTCTCTTTCTTCCCCAACCAAACACCAAGATGCTTAGACAATTCGCTGCCAGATCCGCAATTGCGCCTAGATTCACCAGATCCTATATTCCCGGGCAATTCACCGGTTCGAAAAATGCCAACGGAAAGTACACCGTGACTTTGATCGAAGGTGATGGTATTGGTGTAGAGATCTCCCAAGCTGTTAAGGATATCTACGCTGCTGCCAAGGTACCTATCGAATGGGAACCTGTCGACGTGACTCCTTTGTTGATCGACGGAAAGACCACCTTGCCCCAACCTGCTGTGGATTCCGTCAACAAGAACTTGGTGGCCTTGAAAGGTCCTCTCGCTACCCCTGTTGGAAAGGGACACACCTCCATGAACTTGACTTTGAGAAGAACCTTCAACTTGTTCGCCAACGTGCGTCCATGTAAGTCTATTGTCGGTTACGACACCCCTTACAAAAACGTCGACACCGTGTTGATCAGAGAAAACACCGAGGGTGAATACTCCGGTATCGAACACACCATTGTACCAGGTGTTGTCCAATCCATCAAGTTGATCACCAGAACTGCCTCCGAAAAGGTTATAAGATATGCCTTCGAATACGCCAAGTCCATCAACAAGCCTCACATCTTGGTCGTCCACAAGGCCTCCATCATGAAGTTATCTGATGGTTTGTTCGTGTCCACCGCCAAGGATGTTGGTAAGGAATACCCTGATGTTTCCCTTGACTTTGAATTGTTGGACAACACCTCTTTGAAATTGACCTCCGACCCTAACGACTACAAGAACGTCGTTATGGTTATGCCTAACTTGTATGGTGACATCATGTCTGATTTGTCCTCCGGTTTGATCGGTGGTTTGGGTTTGACTCCTTCCGGTAACATGGGTAACAAGGTTTCTATTTTCGAAGCTGTCCATGGTTCCGCCCCAGACATCGCCGGTAAGGGTTTAGCTAACCCAACCGCCTTGTTGTTATCTTCATGTATGATGTTGAGACACATGTCTTTGAACGCCGATGCCGACAAGATCGAAAACGCTGTTTTGAAGACCATCGCCTCCGGTCCAGAAAACAGAACCGGTGACTTGCACGGTACCGCCTCCACCTCTCGTTTCACTGAACAAGTCATTGCTAACTTGTAAGTGACCTTGTAAGCTGGTACATATACATTAATGCAGTACAGTAACGTTCCTAGAGATCCGTAATTATATTATTATATACAGAATACACGGAATACGAATCCTTCCAATAACATGCAAAGTGCTGTAGCGAACCATATACTTCCTTTAGTTCAGAAATAGAATTCATTAAACCTTTCGTATTAGTAGATGAACATCGTATTGAAGTAAGCTGGTTTCATACTTAATTCTATTCATTGTATTGCGGGTAATGATTCCATTACTAGTGTTAGAGTTGAATTCGAGCTAAAAGTAAATAATTAACTTGGTGCTCGACTTTTATTTGATTTTCAATTCCTGTGCTAGTTCAACAATATCTTTATCGTCTTCTTTCTTTTCATCCTTTTCTCCTTTATCCTTCTCCTCTTTTAACTCAATTAGAATTTTGTTTGTACCCTCTACTATCGCAACATGCTCTACCTTATGCACTTTATCTTCGTACTGTTCTAAAGTATCTTCCTTCAACAAGTCAATTTCCTTCACCACAATCGGAGTACCTCTATCTACCTCTGCGATTACTTTATGGATCATGACTCCTCCCTTGGTGATTTCACCATCTTGTCCTGCTTTCCAGGCTCTATCTATCGCATGTGTACCATCAAAAGCTCCCGGCAAAGCTGGATGTAAATTGATAATGGTGATACCAGCATCAGCTAATGGTGTCAAGACCGTTGGTGACAAGATCAACATCCATCCAGCACATACTATCAAATCTGGTTTTTTATATTCATCAGTACTTTCGTTTTCATTTGTTCCTTCTATATTTCCATGAATAATCAAGTTGGCGAGATCACGATTGAATTGTTCTCTTCTGACCAGACGCTCCTCCTTTTGCTCTTTCGTAGTACCCTTGTAGTACAGCTTTAAGGTGTGAGTTTTGGCTGGAATTGATGCTTTGGATGCTCTTTCAAGTCCATAGGCAGAGTCACTCGATGAGATGACCTGGGTGATTTTTCCTCCCAAATTGTTCGCACTTTCAGCATCTATGAGTGCCTGAAGATTGGATCCAGATCCAGATATTAATACGGTGATATTGGGTGTCATTTGAGTTCGTTGGCAATGTGTGCTGATGGTGATAGTTGAGTAGAGGTTTTATTATAGTGGGATTGACTCCGTTTATATTGGGTCACGTGCAAACTCACGCGACCAGCTACCTGATTATTATAAGGGAAGTGCACTAATTGTGCAGGATTGGAGGGGAGGATTGGAGGGGGGAAAGAGGTCAATTGTTGTACTTTTCCAGCGATGTTTCCACGCGGGGAAATGCGAGGTCATGTAGCTTTAAATTGGGGGAATTATAGCAATAATATCAAAGGGATGGAATGGTTTAAAGCTCAACGGTCAAAATCGAGTTGAGTCACGTGACTATAAAGACGAGAAATGTAGGACGGATTAAGAGCGATAAGGATACGAGATAAAAAAGATTGGACAGTGGAAAGAAAGCGATTGAGGTGTAGTGGCTAATTGGGAGTTCGGATCTGGGTAAATGTTGGGGACATTTATACCATGGACCCAGTCAATGGAAAGGGACTACTCTAGGAGTTGTAGCTCATCTCTTTCGACGTTGTCACGTGCACAACATGCCGCACGGTATAGGAATTACCGATAAGGCAAGTCGTGAGATAGAGATAGTAATAGAGAGGTTGTAAAAGTAGGCAACAACACTGATAAAGTTATAGGAGAAGAAGGCAAAACAAAAGGGAGAACAGAATTAAGGACTATTTAGGCTTCAGACTGAAATCGAACAGTCAAAAGTGTCCGATTACTGATAAATAAGTGCTACGTTGACATATCTTGCCGGGTAACCCCGTAACTCACATCACGCGTTAAGCATAAAATCTGGACGTTAAGTAGTGCGGTATGGGTGCGTCCGCCCCACTCATCGCAATTTTTTTCAGGAAACTGGTGCGCTCCCCTCGTGCTAACAATCTGTTTAAAACCTTTTTCATTCCCTCTTTTTCTTCCTTCTCTTTTTTTGTTGAAGTTCTTTCTCAAGGTATAGTTCAACGCCAAATATTAAAACAAGATGGGTATGTATTACAATGATCCCGCCATGTGGGCCTATGCTTTGGTGTGTGACAGATATGGACAGAACTAGTGGACTCTTGCCTTTTATTCGGCAATGTTTGTGGAAGTTTTGCTGCCATTGGAGAAATTTCCAGTGATACGAAAAAATTTTTCCGATGCCGATTGAATTCTATCGGAAAGCGGAACGGACAAGGAATGACGTTCAAGGTAGATGAAGGTGACGTGGCCACATCAGGGGGCCTGAGAAATCGATTCATTGATGATTTTTGGCATCGAATTGATTGATGCAAGCAATTTAAGGGTTTCTCAGCCTTTCTGATCTGGCACACATAATTTGGCGGCAAAATGTTATGACATTAAAGTTGACTAGTACTTGTCATATCACACACAAACCTCATGTTTGTACGAACATCTACTAACCCCTCTAGTTGCTTTCACTATTGAACAAATCCGTGAGTTGATGGACAAGGTTACGAATGTTCGTAACATGTCCGTCATTGCTCACGTCGATCACGGTAAATCCACTTTGACTGATTCCTTAGTTCAAAGAGCTGGTATCATTTCTGCTGCCAAGGCCGGTGAAGCTAGATTCACTGATACCAGAAAGGATGAACAAGAAAGAGGTATTACCATCAAGTCTACCGCCATTTCTTTGTATGCCGCTTTAGGTGACGATGACGTCAAGGAAATCGCCCAAAAGACCACTGGTAACTCTTTCTTGATTAACTTGATTGATTCCCCAGGTCACGTTGATTTCTCTTCTGAAGTTACCGCTGCTTTGCGTGTCACCGATGGTGCCTTAGTCGTTGTTGACTGTGTTGAAGGTGTCTGTGTCCAAACCGAAACTGTCTTGAGACAAGCTTTGGGTGAAAGAATTAAGCCTGTTGTTATCATTAACAAGGTTGACAGAGCTTTATTGGAATTGCAAGTTACCAAGGAAGATTTGTACCAATCTTTCCAAAGAACTGTTGAATCCGTTAACGTTATTATCTCTACCTACGTTGACCCAGTCTTAGGTGACTCCCAAGTCTACCCAGACAAGGGTACCGTGGCTTTCGGTTCCGGTTTACACGGTTGGGCTTTCACTGTTAGACAATTCGCCACCAGATACTCCAAGAAATTCGGTGTTGACAGAATAAAGATGATGGAAAGATTGTGGGGTGACTCATACTTTAACCCAAGAACTAAGAAGTGGACCAAAACCGACAAGGACGCTGACGGAAAGCCATTGGAAAGAGCTTTCAACATGTTCGTGTTGGACCCAATCTTCAGATTGTTCACCGCTATCATGAACTTCAAGAAGGCTGAAATCCCAACCTTGTTGGAAAAGTTGGACATTGCCTTGAAGGGTGAAGAAAAGGAATTAGAAGGTAAGGCTTTATTGAAGATTGTCATGAAGAAGTTCTTGCCAGCTGCCGATGCTTTGTTGGAAATGATCATTATCCACTTACCATCCCCAGTTACCGCTCAAGCTTACAGAGTTGAAACCTTGTACGAAGGTCCAGCTGATGATGCTTCCGCCACTGCTATCAGAAACTGTGACCCTAACGCTGACTTGATGTTCTACGTTTCCAAGATGGTCCCAACCTCTGATAAGGGTAGATTCTACGCTTTCGGTCGTGTTTTCGCTGGTACCGTTAAGTCTGGTCAAAAGGTTAGAATTCAAGGTCCAAACTACCAAGTTGGTAAGAAGGAAGACTTGTTCCTCAAGACTATTCAAAGAACTGTTTTGATGATGGGTAGATTTGTCGAATCTATTGATGACTGTCCAGCTGGTAACATTGTTGGTTTAGTCGGTGTCGATCAATTTATCTTGAAGTCCGGTACTATTACCACCAACGAAGCTTCCCACAACTTGAAGGTCATGAAGTTCTCTGTCTCTCCAGTTGTTCAAGTCGCTGTCGAAGTCAAGAACGCTAACGATTTACCAAAGTTGGTTGAAGGTTTAAAGAGATTGTCCAAGTCCGACCCTTGTGTTTTGACTTACATGTCCGAATCTGGTGAACACATTGTTGCCGGTACCGGTGAATTGCACTTGGAAATCTGTTTGTCTGATTTAGAAAACGATCACGCTGGTATTCCATTGAAGATCTCCCCACCTGTTGTTGCTTACAGAGAAACCGTCGAAGCTGAATCTTCCATGATTGCTTTGTCCAAGTCTCCAAACAAGCATAACAGAATCTACGTCAAGGCTCAACCAATTGCTGAAGAAGTTTCCCAAGACATTGAAAACGGTGTTATCAACCCAAGAGATGATTTCAAGGCCAGAGCCAGAATCTTGGCTGACAAGCACGACTGGGAAGTCACTGATGCCAGAAAGATCTGGTGTTTCGGTCCAGATGGTAACGGTCCTAACTTGGTTGTTGACCAAACTAAGGCTGTCCAATACTTGAACGAAATCAAGGATTCCGTTGTTGCTGCTTTCCAATGGGCTACCAAGGAAGGTCCAATTATTGGTGAAAACGTCAGATCCCTCAGAGTTAACATTTTGGATGTTACTTTGCACGCTGATGCTATCCACAGAGGTGGTGGTCAAATTATCCCAACCATGAGAAGAGTTACTTACGCTTCCATGTTGTTGGCTGAACCAGCCCTTCAAGAACCAATCTTCTTGGTTGAAATCCAATGTCCAGAAAACGCCATTGGTGGTATCTACTCCGTCTTGAACAAGAAGAGAGGTCAAGTTATCTCTGAAGAACAAAGACCAGGTACTCCATTGTTCACTGTCAAGGCTTACTTGCCAGTTAACGAATCCTTCGGTTTCTCCAAGGACTTGAGACAAGCCACTGGTGGTCAAGCTTTCCCACAATTGATCTTCGATCACTGGGCCATCTTATCCGGTGACGTTACCGATCCAAACTCCAAGCCAGGTGCTATTGCCAAGGCCAAGAGAGAACGTCAAGGTTTGAAGCCAGAAGTTCCAGGTTACGAAGAATACTATGACAAATTGTAAGTTGACTACAACAAAACGTGGAAATCCATTGGATTTGGAAATTATTCTGGGACCGGGAATCTGTTTATAGTATTAGTCATTGTTAATCTTGTTCTCCAAATATAAGCGATTATATATCAACAGTGTAGGATAAGTATTGATGTGAGTGGTGATCAAATGATCTGGAGCTAGTTAATTTTGTGTAGATGCAGTAATGTAATTGAATAGGTGCAAAAACGAGACAAGTGACTTGAATAGCGATTAGACAAATGAAACAAGACGATTGCAAAGAGATTATAGTGTTGCGACAAGGGTCAAGAAAACAAAGGAGGCTCAAAAGGATCAGGAGTGTGGCAAGATAGCTTCATTGGCCTTTTAATGGTATGTTGAGGACAATTGTATCATTAGCTTTCAATGGTATGTTCTGGAAATTGTCTGATGTCCCAATCCGTGCACTGTGTAAATACAACCGTCGTTATTTATAGTATGTTTGCTAAATTAGTGGAAAACTAAGGTGTAATTGCCCTATTAGTGTGAATATATCTTGGTACGACGTACAGGGTCGTTTTGAGTTCGTTTAGAAGCACCATGTCTAAAATTCAGAGTTTGGGTGCAACCTCGCAGGTATCTGGTAGCAAAGCGAGACACGGATGGGGCAGGATCTCATCTAGGAAATGCTACCTACAGAGAGTGTGCCAATTTTAGACACAGTGACGGTGACACAGTGGCGACATGGTGGTGGGACACAATAGTAGTGACGGCGGTGAAGAAGGAACGACGAAGGAAATTCTCCCAGGGTCTTAGTAGAGCTAGTTCTTGTGACGTTTGGTGCACCCGGGTGTTCCGGGGAGACATCTTGGCGGGCTTGGAAACAGGCAGAAGGGGCCAAGAAGAGCTTGGACTGGGACACATAGAAGGTGAAACTTACTCAGCTGAAAATGGGATCATACTGGGTGGCTGGTGAATCACGATTAATTGTCCTTACTACCTATGTCTCCTCATTGAATTGATCAACTGGCATTGAAGTGTCTGATGCATTTTTCTACAAGGTGTTGTCCGTTCCGCTTTCCGTGTATTATTGCGCTCTGACCCCTCCTGACACCCATTTCAGCCGCTTGTTCTTCCGCACTTTATAGTGTGACTAATGTCAATTGACTGAATTTTGCGCCTATTTTTGGGACTCTTTTTGTGCGCTCATTGCGCGCACCGGTACGATCGGCTGCGACTCTTCCTACCCATTACAAATGTATAATTAAGTGCATAAGGTCATCACTGGTCAAGTCTTCCATTACACTTCTTCTTTGGTCCTTTAGCACTATTTACACCCACCCTAATCCGTTTGTCTTGTCATTATCCATCATCCTTAACCAATCCCATTGAATTGGCACATCAAACTTTCCTTGTTCGTCTCTTGTCAAAACATTTGCAGACCCTTCCATAGTGACTCCTCATAGCATCAGACGTGTTCTTTGAAAGTACGAAAACTACTTGAACACGACAATTCCAGACTCCAGACTCAGACCCCCTGTTTCCTGTTACTCCAGTCAATCCATACCTATTTGTACCAACCACCTGCCTCACTAGTCCCCCAACCCCCCAGCTGTTCTCTAGTCGTTACGTAACGTTCTTCCATCTCGTACGACACCAGAGTATTGGAACCTCCAGCCATTCCTCCAATCACACCATCCATTCCTACCGGCCCACTCCCGTTCCGGTCTTATCACCCATTCACCGGACTCTTGGCCCCTCCTCGCTTTATAAGTCCCTCCGTTAACGGTCCTTCAATACTGCTTGACGCGTAATTGAAGTATAAAGTCGTATACCCTGGAAATATCCGTACTTTCCCGAATTCATTCACATTTGCACCCGAATCTTTGCAATTCATAATACCCAGCCAAATTCTCATTGACTTGTTCAAAAGTCTTGTTATATTACACCTGATATCCCCTGAAAACCTCCGTATTTCATCTCAATACTTCAATCCCCGCCCACAATGTCAAGATATCTCACCAAACCTGAAATAGTTCAAAGCATTCTCACCACCATCGAAATAAAAGACCGCAAAAATGTCTACACAACCGTACTGGTACTATTTTCCCTAGGAATAAGTGGTCTTTACATATGGAGATACAAAAAACTCAGTCGTAGTCTACCGCAAGGGTATTCCGGTGACATGAAGTTTTTCCTTGAAGTCTTGTTAGCCCTCAACTTGTGGAACTTAATACTAGCACTCGAATCCACCTCCATATTCAGCTTGGTGAGCATCCTCCGGTTCTTGAACGCAGGAGATACAGATTTCTCACTAGTGAACCCGGGTAACCACTTGAAACAAAAGGGTTCCGAAACCCTAAACTCAATATACCTCAAAAAGGATGGTATATTCATCCTTGTGATTGCTGTGTCCATGATATTCAACCGATTGATTTCTATCGGAGGAAGGAGATACCTTGAGTACATTTCGTTTATCTCTAACGACCAAAAATCATTCGCTCCCATCAAAAAACTGCATAGGAAAACCGTCTCCTTTGATGAAAACTTAACGACCTACACATACAAAGAGGAAGGTGCAAGCTTGCCTCTTGCCAAAGGCTCCGAAGACATCACGTTGGGAAAACTTGCCAACGATAGCGCCGTCACTCGCTTTTTGAAAAGTAAGCTTTTCTACGGAAACTTGACGTTGTTCACTTGTGTCTTCGTGGTGTCAGTTATGTTCCTTCCGAAAACATTTCAGTTGAGCTCATCAGCCATTATTTATGACTCCGATCCAAACCTTTCTTCATCCTTCAAGCTCAAATCCGACCATATATTCTTCTCGCTCTTCGTGTGCTTCTTTGTGGATACAGCCATGACTGTATTCAGGTTGATAAGTGACGATAATGCGTACCATAAATTCAAGTGCTTCCCCCAGCTTGTATCGATCATCAGCCGGTTTGTATGGTTCTATTTATGTACCATTCTCAACTTTACGCTCGCAGCGATGGTTCTTTCATCCGATGTATTCATTAACCTGTTGCACATTTTGATTAACGACTTGACGTTGGTTGTCAATACCCCACAGTCCAATCCGGTGGATACCGTGAATAATTTCAACCCCACACCATCATACACTACAAACTACCCTATACAATTCGTCACTTCGATATTAATTAATTATCTTAGCCACAGTGCTTTCGTTCCAGCTGAAACCATGTTGTCTACCTGCACCACTGCGCTGTGTGTGCAAAGCAACTTGCTTTCATCGTTTGCCGCATCGTTCTACGATTTGAAAATCAATGTGATTAATTGCTGGGTTGTGTTGAACCTATTCTGCTTTACCATTTTGCCTGCATTCATCTGGTTGACTATGGATGTTAAAATGTCTTGTTTGTTGCGCAGATCCAACGATATGATTGTGTAGTTAACATATATATATTCAAAACTTACGAGGATTTAATGTAAATATCAGGAAAGAATGATACGTTAGAGTAGAGATTGGGTTTTTTTGATCATGTTCAACTTATTAATCAGTTAATCAATACGTGTAGCTGGTTTCTGAAAAGGACCTCTTAAAAGTAGAGTCTCTTTATGACTACTGGCTGCGAAATGGCGACAAGTATAAACTTACTATTGATTGATGTCCTGCAGGTATAGCCTTTTGACTTCATTGCTATTGATACAAGAGAAACAAAAATTCCTAGATCTTACTGCTGTAGATCTTAATGCTTATGGGGGCCTTTTTAAAACTCCTGCTATAATACTCTGGTAGCCATAATTGGATACGTTTCTTGTATATCGATAAGAATTAAGGGCGCTACTTTACGATTCGCACAATAATTCTTGTTGCGATTGGGTAACGAAATAGGAAAGTAGGTGCTTGAGAGCACTAGTTACTCTATGGAAAACTCAGTAGGAGTTCGACAGGAGTTTGCCCAGGAATATAGACCAGAGCATCCCGTAGGTGATATCCTGTTTAGGTGGGTGTCCCAAAGCGGCAGAGTCACCCTGATTTTTCTATCGTGGGACCCGGCTTCCGGATGCAGAAGGTGGGAACGCAGGGAAAACTTTACCCGATCTGGACGATAAGCCCATACAGTTGCAAAGATTATATAAAGACCAGCGAATCCAAAGAAAGACCAGGATTCAAGTCCACAGATCATAGATACTTAGTCTGATACGTTGACGAGGTTCAAGTTCCCGCTAAGTGTTGACTCTATCTGAAACTGCTGCCTAGACCCCTATTTTTCCCCACTACTATGGAACGGTTGCAACAATTGGCTTTACAAGCTACCTCATCGATTCTGCCTCCAGCACCCCCCGCCCATCCTTTGGATCCTCTTTCTCCTCAGGAGATCCAGGCCGTGGCCACCGTGGTCAAAAGCAAGTATGCTGGCCGTACGATCATCTTCAACACCGTGACCTTGAGAGAACCCATCAAGAGAGCGTACTACGAGTGGAAAGATAAGAACGGCCCACTCCCTCCCAGATTGGCTTATTTCGTGGTTGTGGAACAGGACGTGTCTGCTGTTCAAGAGGGTGTTGTTGACATTGGCACCTCCACTTTGGTTGAATTGAAGCAAACAGAAGGTGTACAACCCATTTTGACTCCCGAAGACTTGCAACTCACCGAAGAGATTGTGAGAAGGGACCCAGAGGTCATTAGACAATGTGAAATCAGTGGCATTCCTGCCTCTGAAATGAACAACATCTACTGTGACGCTTGGACCATTGGATACGACGAAAGATGGGGTGCTTCGCGCAGATTGCAACAAGCCTTGATGTACTGGAGATCCGATGAAGATGATTCCCATTATTCCCATCCTTTGGATTTCTGTCCGATTGTGGATATGAACGCCGGCAAAGTCATTTTCATTGACATTCCAAACAGAAGAAGAAAGGTATCCAAACACAAGCACTCGTCGTTCCACCCAACCCATATCAAGGAGAAGTTTGGTACTCCCGAAAACCCATCTGGTTTTAGAAACGACGATACCCCAATCAATGTTACCCAACCAAAAGGTGTTTCTTTTAACTTGGCAGGAAATGTCATGAATTGGTCCAATTTCCAGTTTCACATCGGGTTCAACTACAGAGAAGGTATTGTTTTGAGTGATATGACCTACAATGATCATGGCAAGGTCAGACCTCTTTTCCACAGAATTTCTTTGGCAGAAATGATTGTTCCCTACGGATCTCCAGACTTCCCTCATCAAAGAAAACATGCTTTGGATATCGGTGAATATGGTGCTGGTAACTGTACAAACCCATTGGAATTAGGTTGTGATTGCAAGGGTGTTATCCACTACTTGGATGCTCACTTTCCAAGCAAGGATGGTCTTCCAACCACCGTCAAGAATGCGGTGTGTATTCACGAAGAGGATGATGGTATTTTATTCAAGCACTCTGATTTTAGAGACAATTTCCAAACTACTGTCACCACTAGAGGTAAAAAATTGATCATTTCCCAAATTTTTACCGCTGCCAACTACGAATATTGTTTGTACTGGATCTTCAGACAAGACGGTACCATCAAGTTAGAAGTCAGATTGACCGGTATTTTAAACACCTATATCTGTGCCGAAGATGAGAGCACCGGTCCTTGGGGAACTCAAGTTTACCCTCAAGTAAATGCCCACAACCATCAACATTTGTTCTCCTTGAGAATCCATCCACGTATTGATGGTGACAACAATTCGGCTGCTACCAGTGATGCCAAGCCCTCTCCATTCCCATTTGGCTCCAAAGAAAATACTTATGGAAATGCATTCTTTGCTGAGAAGACTACATTCAAGACAATCAAGGATTCATTGACTAATTTCGAATCTTCAACAGCTAGAACTTGGGATATGTTCAACCCAAGCTCCATTAATCCTTACTCTGGCAAACCAGCATCTTATAAATTGGTATCTACTTTCTGTTCTCCAGTATTGGCACAAGAAGGTTCATTGGTACGTAAGAGAGCTCCATGGGCTGTATACTCCACCGAGGTGATTCCTTACGTGGACGAAAACCATGGGTATGGAAGATTGTACCCTTCCGGTGACCACGTTGCACAATGGAGTGGTGATGGTTTGAGGGGTATGAGATCATGGATTGGTGATGGTTCAGAAAAGATCGAGAACACCGATATTGTTTTGTTCCATACCTTTGGAATCACCCACTTTCCCGCTCCAGAAGACTTTCCGGTCATGCCTACAGAGATATTTGACCTTATGTTGAGACCCAGACATTTCTTCAAGGAAAACCCAGTTCTCGATGTCAAACCATCTTACGCCAGAACCACCAAGGAAGTCAAGACCGGAAGCGCTGGTACGGATACTTGTTCATTGAATGTTGACAAGACCTCGAGATTGGCTTTCAACACCACTTCTGCCCCAACTGAACCATCTGGTTCCTGTTGCAAAAGTGATAAATAGAAGATTGTGAAATCGTAAAATCATAATAATATTAATAAAAGTGAAGTAATTGTGACTAGGCTGCAAAATCATCTCTTTTACCCCATTAATATGTACCAAAACCTACCAAAATCCACCAAAAACCATCAAATGCCACCGAATCATTCATATATACCATCTCCTCTCTCTTTTGTGCACATTACCATTTTTTCTTCCAGAATTCCCACCTTCTTTGCTTTCCCTCTCTTTCTCCCCACACTGTCTATTGTTCGCAGTATCACCAACTGAAAAATTTCCGATGAGATAACGAACCAGTAGGTTTATCTTTCAACATAGCGATACCTCACCACCATGAAGTACGTCATCGAGCATATGGAGGAAGGTTTCTCCGAATGGGTCACTCTTGAATATTCCCAAATCATCCGTGATATCGGCAAGGAGAACCTTATTTTGACGTCGTTACCTCCTTCAACAACTGAGAAAGACATTCCTCAAAGACTACTCGATCTAGGCTTACAATGGACCACCGACGAATGTGTACACATTGATGGTGGCGTGGACAAGACACGTGTGTGTTTGTTGGACCCAGCTGCTGAAACTGACTTGACTCCAGACGACAAGGCCAAGTTCGAATACTTTGTGTTTGGAGGAATCTTGGGGTCCCATCCCAGAATTGATAGAACAGGATTGTTGAGGAAAAAGTATGGTTTTGCTGGAAGAAGATTGGGCGAATTACAAATGACTACAGATACCGCTATCCGTACCACGCAAAGAATCGTGGAGGACCAGATTGAATTCAAAGATATCAAGTTCTTGGATTATCCTGAAATCAGATACAACAAGTACGAATCCACCGAGATGCCTTTCAGATACATCGTTGACAAAGACAACAACCCTATCTTGCCAGAGGGCATGCTTGAATTGATCAAACATGATGCTGAACAGAGTATTGATGATTTGTTGATCGAATAGGTAAACGAACAGTCAGCATAGAAACCAATGCTAGTGTAAATTTAATACATATCCAATCATCATACCATGTTTATAGTCGTTTCATTACCTTTGTGCTAGTAACAAGCACTAATCATGGAAGCTATGTACTATAAATAAATCATATCGTTCGTTTGTCTTCGACTCTAATTCGAATATACAATCTTTGACTTCACTTTCTCTCGGGCAGTCAAGATCTCCTTCATCATAAATCCCGCTGTGTTTTCATCTTCGAAGTAAGATACATGGGCACTCACAGCAGAGAGCAAAGAAATATCAAACATTCCTTGAGGCGAACAATAATCAACTCTTCCAGAGTTATTGATCGAGGTGAGAATATCTAAATCTCGCTGGTCAAGCTCAAACTTTCTTTTTTTAGCAGTATCTTTCGGCGTTTCTGCCTTCGTAGATGTAGTAAGCGAAGTCAAAATATCTCCAAGAGCATTCTCTTGTCCAATTCTACTTTCATCGGCATTTGGCGACGTCTTCTCCTTGTTCCGCTGTTTACTGAACCAGCTGGTAGCCTTGGCTATCTTCTCAGAAATATCGTCCCCGAAACTTGTTAAATCTTCAAGTTGAGTATTCAATCCTTTCAATGCAAACGGAATTGGTTCGGGCTTAATAGCAGCAAACCTAGGAGAGATCAAAGGTTCAAGACGGTACCCGATAGGATCACATGGATGGAAAATGTTGTATAGATTCCGACATTTAGGAACGGCAATGTCTTCATCATCATCTTCTGGAATTCTTGATCCTATTGCCTTTTGTTCCAAAAGTTTGAATAAACCAACTGGTGATCCGACACAGAACAAGTTCTCAACTTCAAAATCCAACTTGTTCTGTAAATTTACCTTACCCTTCTTTGTCACAGTTTGATTGGCTAAAATATCAAAGGAAATTGCTGAACCCAATGAATGTCCCATGATATGGACTTTACCATTAAAGTTGGGATGTCTCTCTTTATAGAGCAGGTAAACTCTATTTAATTCGGAAGTCACTGCTTCAAAAACTTGATTGATGTACTTTGGCTCATAGTAAAGTAAAATATCTAAAACAACGTCTCCCAATAGGTTTCTTAGAGGTCTGATACCATCAACGGTGAGTTGCGATAATGAAGGCAATCTCTCGTTATTTTTGAAAGTCTTTTGTGGATGAAAATCGATCTTGTGTCTCCAAGAAATGGGCAAAACCTGGATTCGATTATTCTTGTTATTTTCTGAATCTGGTACGAGTTTCCTCATTTCCTTATTATTCTCAAACACATCACGCATAGTATTCCTCAACACATTAATACTGTGTGTAAAGTTAACTGATTCATATTTGTTACCCAAAATTTGTCCAATTCCATGGATGCAAAGTACAAGGTGATCGATTTGCCTATCCGACTTGGATGCAGAGGTGTCTAAATCATAGTCTGACTGCAAAACCGACTGACTTTCTTGATCTTCTTGTTTGGCCTTTTCCTTGGCTCGTGCTTCCAGTTCATCAGCACTGAATAATCCAACAACTTCTTCTTTCAAGGTGTCTGCGATGTTCGGAATTGGGTTTGAGGGTAAACTATCAATCAAAGTCTTATCCAAATCTGCGGTAAATCCTCTTTGAATATACTGTACAAATGACAGTGATAGTTTGGTAGGTCCAAAGTGTCGTATAACATCAAGCTGAAACTTGACCATTGTTCTTGGGAAGATAGCAGCATTTTTTTCATCAAAATAGAGAATAAGCAGTCCATTCTGGAGGTCAACAATATCTGATTCCTTCAGTAAGTCAATCTCGATATCAGACTCTTTACTTTTGTGTTTCCTGAAGTTATTAAGCATCTCCTTGGAATTTCTGGTAACCTTAGGAACCTTTGCATCCTCTTGTTCGGTTTTTTTCTTATTATATGGCTTTTTGGAATGATACCCAATTTCAATCGCCTGGGTCAATTCATTCGAAAGAGGGGTCCCTGAAGAAGTAAACCACGTCCCTCTTCTGACCTCATAGACCGGACCTTCCCAGTAAACAGGCGACAATTCAAACTTTTCCAAATCCACTTGGAAGAGTTTATCTTCATTAACTTCTACAAAGGCACCCAAGGCCAATGATTCCAGAGTAGTTGATGGGGTTGCGCTGTCGTTTGTTTCTGCCAGAGCTTCCAGCCTTTGGCCCGTTTTTTTGTCCTTTTTCGATTTTTCTTTGAACACCAAATCTTCAACATCTTTGGCAATATGATTGCTACCTTCAGTGGACCTGGCTAACTTAGAGCCATTTCGATAAAACCTCTGGTAGCTTTTCTCCAATCGTGACGAGTCATATTCTGAAAACGGCAAGAACTTTTCCAGCTCATCTTCTCTGGTGTACTCGTGCCAGTCGGGCTTTGAAAGTGGCGAATCTGTTGCATAAAACCATTTTACCTGGAACTTGGCCCCAGAATCTGGGGAAGAGGGTGTTTTCGGCTCCGGGGATCGGTTTTCGGTGCTGAAACTTCGTACCAAGGCAGTTGTTCCAAAGGGAAGTCGCCTTGGGGTGATAAGTGCAGTAGTTAGGATCCTTGGACAAATCATCGTACTATTACACCTAACTACTCTGGTTGGAAATGGTTGTAAAATAATGATGATACTTGTAGATCTGTAAAGAAAGAGCGTGTGATCACGTGACCACACTATTAAAAACTAAAGTATATACCATACACATGGTTAAAACATTACTTCTGCTCAAGATTCTGAGTGTTGGACCGTCTAATTTCGTTTCATGACATTGAACTAAAAAAAAGTAAATATTGCTTCTATCTATCAATAAATTTAACTCCTTCTAGTTATTCGTGAGAACCTGCTACCCATAACTTTCGGTGATGTTCAGGTAAGACCTGGCTCTGGTAATGTAAAATTGCCACTTGGCCATTTCAATACTGCACTATTGGTGAAATCACTATAGTCGGTGCCTTTTTTTACTCTTCTTCCTATCCTCAAATAAATTGAGATATCTCCATTTTTGTCTTTAAACTCACTTTGAAGTGCATTCTTAATCATCTTGGACAACCGTGGAGAGGAAAATAAAGTCTTGAGATTGACATTATCGACCTTTTCACCAACATATTCCTCGATATCATTCACAAGTACTGATATCGAGCTGAATTTTTGGTACATCTTTTCTTGCAAAGGATTCGTGTACTCCACTGTATTATTCCACGATAAGATTCCACTTGTATTGTTGTATCCCAACATTTCTGGTGGAACCACTGCACCAATAGGGTCGGATCTGGCCAATGCTATTACGGTCTCAGCAATAGCTGCCAATCCCCATCTTGAAGCCCCCGATAAGAAGAGTCCAAGAAGAAGACCCTGGAAAAGTAATGCAGTTATTCCTCTAGTAGAACATCCCGGTAATAAGATCAATGCTAAAATATAATGATGGATACGCAATGTTAATCCTGGTAAACGAGCCACCGCAATCAAACCGGCGAGCATTGACAAATAGATACCCAAGTACTTTCTGAATCTCCCCGAAAGCCAGATCTTATAAGCTTGAATCACGGCACAAACGACAATCAAAGTAATTATACTAAGCACAGAAAGAAGTGCCCCCGGTTGTTCCTTGAGATCATGCATGGTGAGTCTATCAACAGGCAATCTGTCGAAAGTCACATTGTTCAACACACCTAGCCAGAACATGGGATACCAAAAGACCACTCTACTCAAAGGAGATCTTTTTGCATCGATTTCAATCGGAGGATCAGATAATGTCCTCTTACTGGAACATCTCCACATAACATAAAGAATAAAACAACTTGGCAAAAATCTTTCAAGCCCGATGGAAATCAAGGCTGCAAAGTCCTCTGGGTTCAGAGCACTTACAGTTCTAGGAGGGTCAGTTGCAAGACAAATTGTCCAGAAACCGACTATGTTAATGGACCAGAATACTACTGCACCGCTTGCCAAATACACTATAGGAAGACCAAGGATAATATTCAAGATCAACACGGCAAGTCTCGGGTCGTAGCATTGAGAATAATGAGAGTCCAACGGCTTGAATCCAAAAGAGGATTGGAAGAAAGAAAAGAAGCCAATAGATGTGATTCCGTAACTTCCCGAAGACACTTTAAAGCCTGATTGTTCTCCATTAAAAGATACTCTGGCACAACCTCCAAAGAAGGGACTAACGACTCCCGCATGGACGGCTGATCCACAGATGTATGAATCTGCTCTGTAAGGGGCAGTTTCCAAGTCCGAATTCTTTTCTGGCTTCCCACCTCCAATGACATATGATCTATATTTGATTCTTTGATCACCAATTGGTAATAAGGAATAGGTCCAACTGGATCTATCGCACAATGCCGGGCATCTAATGACCACATCCTCGTCTGGTGGTAAGCAGAACTTGCCGTGAAGACCACATGCTCCGTTTTTACCTCTCCAGTCTAGTTGGCCCTGACAAGAGAGTGAAAGGGCCTGGATTGCACCGTCACTTGAAGTGGAAGGAACGGTGAAATAAGGCACGATAATGCTGTAGCAGAGTCCAAACCAAAGCACAAAGTAACACACGAGTAACGAGACTCTTACCGTCTTGGAGAATCTTTGTTTGAAGCGCAAAGGGATGTCTTCGATTGTGGCCAAGTAATGGAATGGTGTAGGGGGTTCATCTTGGGGATAGACGGGACCATCCCAGACCATCTGGAAAAACTGGCCCCACGTCCGCTTTGGCAGGTCGACCATGATTTCCGATGGGTTCATTTTATCAAGCGACTGGAGTTCGAAGGAATCGTGGTCGTGAAGTTCTGGATCTATATTACTCTGGTTGGAATTGAATGCTTTTATGAATCCACTTGGTCGGTGATTTGACGAAGAGGATTCAAAGTTGTGGAGAAGTCCGGATCTGTCTGATTCTGTATCTGAGTTGGAGATGGAATCCGGATTCTTTATATAATGGTCTGATCTGGTTGGTGAAGATGGAGAAACGTGCTTGGAAGGGGTGTTCACTCGTGTGGTGGACCCAGTATCCGGGCGCAGTGGGGGGTCTTCTAAAGATAGACTGGTGGGTGGTGGAGTAGGTGAGGGGATAGGAGGGATGTTCTGTTGGCGATGGTGGGAATCTTCTTCGTGATGATGATGGTTAGGGGGTTGGTCGGAGGTCGATGCCTCGCTATTCCCCATAGTAATGATAGTAATAAGCCTCGATCACTAAGCCCGACTAAAGACAATAGATCAACCAGTGATTGTACCGTGAACAAGGTGGGCACCAGGGAGGGTAACGATGGGGTAAAGATCAGGGGTGGTGATAGGAGGAGATAGACCGGGCCCGCGATGGAAAAGAAAAGTCGTATCAAAACATCAGCTTCCACTTCGAGATCCTGCCAGACTAAAGGTGAACCTGGCGACATAGTGAGGACGTAGCGGGGCTCAAGCGTGACGGAATCCCCGGCACCTAACAACCAGGATCTGCTGCTACTGCGAGCCAGCTATTGTCATAGCCTAGCCAAGGCCATAGCCATAGTCGAATGGAAGGGGTAGTCCAATGGCAGGTGGTGTAGGAAGGACTCATCGCGACTATTATTAGAAGCAGGTAGTTTCTTTGGGTGAAATGCCTCAGTCGGGCAGCTGGAGACATCTAGATTGTAGAACCACACGACATTTAGCACATTGAAGTTTTGATAGTGGTAGATAAGCAGGAAGAAAGGGGAAGAGGAAAGGGAAGAAAAGGGAAGGAAGAAAAGATAGGAAGGAAAGAAAAGGGAAGGAAGACAGGGAAGGAAAGAAAGAAAGACAGGGAAGCAAGACGATACCTCGTATCGTAAGCTGGGGGTGTACGTGTCCTTAGCTTAAACGAGGTCTTTCCATCAGATTGAGTGGTTGCCTGTAGGTTTGGTAAAGTGTTGGTAGAGCCTGGAGGTGAATTGTAGGTTTACGGGAAATCGACGACATGTCCGTCACTATGTTAGGTAATGAAACATGGTGCATGTTGATGCCTCTTTTGTCTATCCTAGGATAGTCTAGGCAGTTTCACCTTTGCAGAAACTCTGATTGTTTAGTTGTAGTTTGTGCATGTCGCCCAGGTTTATGATATTTTGCGACACAACCGACGACAACTTACGACAACTACGACAACTAACGACACTACGATTTATCACCACATTGACTCTACTGTTTCATTCAAACCTATGACCATACTAGATTTTGCAACCATCCAGGCTTGGGCTTGTCAATTCTCCCTCTATCAGATCGGTCTATTATATGGATCTTTTGTCCCAACAATCCAGTTTCACTTGGATCTAGACAACAATGCTTATTGTTACTGTGTCACGTGTGGAAATTTCAAACGGGGCAGTGAAGGTAGACAAGTAGAAAGTACAGTGTTAGCAAAGTCAGAAGGAGCTCAGAAGGAGGTGAAACAGAGGAGGTGGTGGCTGGAACTGGAGACAATTTTTGAGACGATACATGATTTTTCATTTACAATTTTTGATATAATTCTATGTCAAAAAGAGAATTTTTAGTGGAACAAATGGAAATATATCCGAACAGCTTGTACAGATATGAACCACAAATTCATAATAGGAGATCCGGATTGCCTGCCCGCTTCATCGTCGAGTTGTCTGTATCTAATGTTGAATTTGCTGCAAATTCTGTCAAGAATTAGAGTTAAAGTTAAGCGTATTGTATTACCTAAGCCACTCTGTTAACAATATACCAAGTAATGAATCATACATCACCAGAAAGGAAAAAACCTTCGAATACTAACTCAACCAAACAATCAAAACATTCGTATACAGTTGTACCACTTGGAAGAATATAAATAGGGGAGGTTAGCGTGTCTTAAAGATTGGCGATACCTTTGTTCGGTTTTGCAACCAGAACTATTAATAACTTTTACAAGTCCACTCTATTTTTATCTTCACACCTCTACAATGTCGTTCTTTTTCTTCTTATATTACCCAAAAACAATCTATTAATATACATCGTGTTTAACCAGAACACATGGTGCAAGACTCAGGATTGTCAATAGCACAAGCAATAACCTTAGCACTCCAGATATCATTTTCATCAGCTTCACCACCTTCAGTTTCTCCAACTGTTTCCACACTTTCAGAAGCAGTAACCACAGGTACTTCTGTTGATGGAGTGTCCGCGGATTTTTTAGATTCGATCTTCAAATCAGCAATGGAGTTTTCCAATGAAGATGGCTCAGTGGAAGTAGAACGAGTGGATGCAAAAGTAGAATCAGCATCGGATCCAGCGATAGTTCTGGCCTGGTATTTTCTTTGATTCAACTTTTCAATAGAAGCAACAGTTAATCCGGCCTTATTGGCGGATGACTGATCGACTGTGAATTGGATAGCGGCAGAAGCAGCTTGGGTTCTCAAGTAATACATACCAGTCTTTAAACCCTTCTTCCATCCATAGAAATGCATGGAGGTCAATTTACCCATGGTTGGATCCTTGATGTGAATATTTAAAGATTGAGATTGATCAATGAATGCAGCTCTGTCAGCAGCCATATCGATAATATGTTTTTGAGAGATTTCCCAAACGGTCTTGTATAATGCCTTGATTTCATCAGGAATGTTGGCCAATCCTTGAACGGAACCGTTATTGGAAATGATATTATTCTTCATGTCATCGTTCCAGATACCCAAGTCAACCAAATCACGCAATAAGAATGGGTTGACGATTTGGAATTCACCAGCCAACACTCTTCTGGAATAGATATTCGAGGTGTATGGCTCGAAACATTCGTTATTACCCAAGATTTGAGAAGTAGAAGCAGTAGGCATAGGAGCAACCAACAACGAGTTTCTAAGACCGTGCTTGGCCATCTTTTGCTTTAAGGTATCCCAGTCCCATAATTCAGTAGGCTTTCTGTTCCACAAATCGAATTGTAACAATCCCTTGGAAGCTGGGGATCCTTCATAAGATTGGTAAGGACCTTCCTTTTGAGCCAACTCAATAGAAGATTCAACGGCACCATGGTAGATGGTTTCGAAAATTTGAATGTTCAATTCTCTAGCTTCTTGAGAGTCGAATGGTAATCTTAAAGCCATGAAAGCATCGGACAAACCTTGAACACCCAAAGCAATAGGTCTATGTCTCATGTTAGAGTTTCTAGCTTCTTCAACTGGGTAGTAGTTACGGTCAATGATTCTGTTTAAGTTACGGGTAACAACCTTAACGACCTCGTGTAACTTTTCAAAGTTATACCACACGGTTTTGTTATCCTTCTCAACAAAAGATGGAAGAGCAATGGAAGCCAAGTTACATACAGCAACCTCATCTGGAGCAGAGTATTCAACAATCTCAGTACACAAGTTGGAAGACTTGATAATACCCAAATTCTTTTGATTGGTCTTCTCATTACAAGCATCCTTATACAACATGAAAGGAGTACCGGTTTCGGTTTGTGCTTCTAAGATAGCATACCAGATCTTTTGCGCCTTGATGGTGGATCTACCACGACCTTCACGTTCATATCTTTCGTATAATTCAACAAACTCATCACCATAGACATCAGATAAACCTGGAGCTTCGTTAGGAGAGAACAAAGTCCATTCAGCGTTTTGTTCGACTCTCTTCATGAATAAGTCTGGAATCCATAAGGCTGGGAACAAGTCTCTGGCTCTCAATTCTTCCTTACCATGGTTCTTTCTGATATCAATGAAATCGAAGATATCCGCGTGCCATGGTTCCAAGTATAAGGCAAAGGCACCAGGTCTCTTGTTACCACCCTGATCGACGTAACGAGCGGTGTTGTTGAAGACACGGACCATTGGAATGATACCGTTAGAGGTACCGTTGGTACCGGCGATGTAAGCACCAGTAGAACGGATGTTGTGAATATGTAAACCAATACCTCCGGCACTCTTGGAGATCAAGGCACAGGTCTTCAAAGTATCGTAAATACCGTCAATAGAGTCATCCTTCATGGCAACCAAGAAACACGACGACATTTGAGGTAATGGAGTACCAGCGTTGAACAAGGTTGGGGAACCATGGGTAAAGAGTCTTTGGGACATCAAGTTGTAGGTTTCAATGACCCTTTCGATGTCACTACCATGAATACCGATGGCAACTCTCATGATTAAATGTTGGGGTCTTTCGGCAACTTTACCGTTAATTCTCAATAAGTATGATCTTTCCAAGGTCTTGAAACCGAAATAGTTATAGTTGAAATCGCGGTCGAATACAATAGCGGAGTTCAACTCATCGGCGTTGGCCAAGATGATATCATAAGTTTCCTTCGAGATCATAGGCGAGTGTAAACCTGTTTTTGGGTTGATGTAATCATAAAGTTCCTTTGAAACTTGGGAATAGATCTTGGTGGTTTGCTTGTGCAAGTTGGAAACCGCGATTCTGGCAGCCAAGATCGCGTAATCTGGATGGATGGTGGTCATGTAGGCGGCGGTTTCAGCAGCCAAGTTGTCCAACTCGATGGTGTTGACACCTTGGTAAACCCCCGAGATGACTCTTTGGGTGATGGCCACGGCATCAACGTGGTTGGAGTCTAATCCGTAACATAATCTTTGGACTCTGGCGGTGATTTTATCGAAACGAACCGGTTCCTTGCGGCCGTCTCTCTTTAAGACGTACATATTTGGATAATATGGGTTGTTAAAGGATAGTATGTGTTGAAAAAAAAACTTCAAAAACCACGTAGTAAAGATGAGGAAATGGCTTTGTTTAAATAGTGCTGACGCGTGTGTGCAAAAGTTTGTTTGATCATCAGTACACGTCCGCCGTGAACATTTGTTTTTCTTACGTGACATGTAAACAAACCATTTCGCGGTACGGAGGGAGCCACGACGTGATATAATTGGTCAGATCACTTGGGGTGGCGATTTGTCCGTACGCGTCTTAGTAATCAGTGTTGATGTTTTCCCAAAAATGATGCGTGTGACGCGGAAAAAGTACTGGAAGAAATCAAAAATAGGCGCGACTTGAAATCAGACGTGTACGGGTGAAAGATTAGGGCTAAGTTCATGTGGAACAAAGAAGTGGGGGTATCTGAAATGGGCATGGATTAGGCTTGATTTGCTCCAACCGTTTCGGCAATCAAAACATTGAAATGATTTCCTTATCGGTGTAGTAAGTGATTGGGTGGAACAGGTACAGAACTTAAAGTGGAAGACAGTTGCTGATTGAGAACAGTTTTCGAGGTGATGATTGTTAAGATTTATGAGGGAATGCCACTTTTGGAACTTGAGTTAAGAACCACAAAACTTTTAGCCCGTATCTGTGTGTTCTTCCTTATTTGGTATGTGCAACATCCCAGAACTTCTTGATACAGGTACGGCTGTATAAATGTGGTATTTGTAATCACGAATTTCATGAATAATTGATGAATCGTGTGTAATGTAGATTAATCTAACTGAACAATAGGCAAGTGAAACTGTCAACAGACGTGATAGAATGAGAGCTACTAAGTGGAAGAGATTTGTAAGGGAGAATAGTAATGACTGTGTGTGAAATGAAGCTGGTTATAAAGGAATTAATTGACGATGATAGTATTGAAGAATGGAATCGAAGAATGGAATCGACTTTCTTTTATGCTTCAAGTGTCGAAAACTATTATAAACGTGAAGCTTCAATTAAATAATACCTAGAGTTCATTAAGCTTTTGATAAAATATCATCAATTTGTTCATCAGCACGATTATTGAATTTGCAGCATTTTTACGGGATGCCTTTGTCTTTTGCCTCCATACTTCTTACTTTCACGTTTCGTACTCACCACTTCTTTGCAACATTTGTGTACCAGATCATTCTATCAGACTCATCTTAGAGTTTACAGAATCGATAACCAATGGCATTATTAAATCGTTAACAACCAAACCAGCGCTCTCTCGCTGAATGAGATCTGTTGCACTTCTACTCATACTTCAGGAAGTCTTTTGTCTTGTTGAAGTCGGTTGCAAACATCACCGTTATCAAATGATAAAGAGCCCCATCAATTGATGTTGCAAGTTGAGGATCCATGGTTTTGAAAGTGACTTTATCTTCAACCTGTCCCTTTCATCCAACACTTTGTTACTAAGCTAGGGCATAGATGGTCCATCAAAAGGACCGCAACAAAGTGAATTTGGTTGCTCCAATTCTTCTCTGTCACTGCAAAGACTAAGAGTGCTAAACAGAGAAATGAATGAACACTTTCGAGCCGAGATTCAATTTACTCTTGGGTAAGTTGAAGGACTGATACAAGGACTGAATTCTCAGTAATCAGTTTGACTGAACTGGGCATGAGCTGGTATAATATCTTTTCAGATATGTATGATACATTATCAAATCAACTTTATTTGATTCAATTCAAATCACAAGACTGTCCCTATTCATCTTTAGACCCCATCCAGCCAACCGTCTCTTATTTGATAGCAAAATCTACATTGTAACGTGCTGTATAGTCGTATCGATGTATATTTTTCTATACCGTGATGGTCATGAACTGTTGCCAATGGCATTCAGTAATATACCTTTCTGTCCATTTACTTAGTTTCTTCTTTGGACAAGTCACTAAAAGGTTAGTATGTTCTTTGGCACTCGTGTATCTATTCCAAGGTAGATTTGACAGTTGAGTGATGGAAACTAGAATTCGGATAAATCGGTGAAATGCTAACAAAATAGAGTCTAGTGGCATCAATTAAGTTCTTCAAGTCTCAATTTTTTGACCCTGGATGATTCTACCACTTTTGGTCATTCCCGAACTATCCTGATAAGATCATTCCGCATTTTTCATCATTACTTTGCAAGTAAAATCGACATTAAAAGTTAATTCATTTCACCTTTGCTTCCTCAATTCTAATCTATTTTCAATAAACTCTTCACAATTCCCCTAAATGCAATGCTTAGGGTATCCTCACTAAACATTGACCAATCATTTGTCTTCATCGCTTCAGAAAACACCGCTAGTTGTGATCATTCTTCCTGTTATACTTACTTGATGAACTTCTCCAAATCGAAGTCGTCTTCTTTGGTTTGAATTGCTGGCGCAGTAGAAGCAACTGGAGCGGCTGGAGCAGCCGTAGATTTGGATTTTGGCCATGCGATGATACCGGCTACGGAACCCAAAGTGATGATGGAAAGCTGGTTGGTTAGTGGTGGGACTAGAGGCTGGAAATCCGGGGAAAAACGTACGATATGGGCCGGAACTTGCTTGCCGAAAATTACATAAGCTGAACCCATGGTGCTGTTGTTTAATACTGGGTACGATGAGATAAATGGCTTTGGAAAAGACGTCTGAACTTCAGTGTAGAGGTCGGCATTTTGAAGTTCAGGATTGGTGGTTTCCGAGATCCGGAAAAGTTGTGCACGTGATTAGAATTTCGAACTTTGGGGTAAATGAACAAGACTTGAGGGGATAATATTTTGGCACTCCATGTGTATGGACTGTGAGAGATATCGATAGAAAGAGGTATCCGGAAAGTCAAATGAGCCAAACTTTGGAGAATTTCGAACTATTCAAGGTATAAGTGCCACAACTTTCTAACTCATTTACTATCCAATTACGTAATGATACGGAGTCGTATTATGTAATAAACTCATGAAGCATATATTATTCTTATTTATTATCACACCCACAAATGTCAAGAATTCTGCAAACAACTCCGTGTAAGCCACCCATTCATAACTAAAACATCCATAAATTTGCTGATATATATTCCCACGTTCCAGTCAATCATCTCCGCCTTCTATAACCTCAGCTTCTCTCCAATAATTCTCAATGCCAAATCTATTCAACACATCAAAAGCCTCATCATCGTTTCGTGATCTCATAATACTCCATTTCTTGAACTTCAAGTCTTTGACCTGACCTTCCCACACAACTTTGCACCTATTTGTTGATAAGTCCTCTACTTTTTGATCAGGATTATCTTTAGGAGGAGTATTCTCTGTCCACTTCATCCTTTTAGTCATAAGCTTTCTATAGAAATTGATACTCTTACGACCCCCTTCCACTACCACGAGATTGAATTTGGGATTGTATAAACAGATACCCAATAATTCCAACTGTTTAGCATTGATATCGATCTTGTACTGGTGTGAAGGGTTGCTGAGTTTGTCTATGCGATAAATAGTGGTGAAATATCCTTTTTGGAGGTCTCGCTCATGTTTTTCATGTATTTTTTCTGCTCTTTGTTCTTTAGTCAATTTTCTGTCTTCATTTAGTTGTAAATGGTTTTGAAGTCTCTGTTCCACTTCTTCCCGTACCTTCATTTCCACTGCCGTGGGGTCTTTGATAGCCTCGTTCGTCAACACGTTCATGAGGTTCGAAAGCTTGACTTTGGGAGGTGGAGGAGGATCTAAGCCCAATTTTATCCTATCTTGTTTGTCCTTGAGTTTTTCCTGTCTGGTGTTTTTACGAATCCGTTTCATTTCCTTTTTTGTGAGATGTAGTCCACGTTCTTCAACCAGATGTTGTTCACTTGTTGCTGAAAGCAAAACCGGATGTTGAATATAGATGGATATGGGGGAGTCTTCGTTATCTAGAATTAATTCATGATTATCGTAGTTATTACCTTTGATGTACGGTTTATCCCACCATTCAATCTTTGGTGGTCTTTCATATTTCCACAAGTGTTCTCCTATACTCTCATTGGCCGTTAAACCCTGTTGTTGCTTCTCTTCATACTCTTTGCGTTCTTGAGCATCTTTAGTCAACTTTCGGCGCAATTCTTCTCCTTCTGCAATATACTTCCCATGCGTGTTGAACTCCAATTTCCGGCTTTTTGCAAACCGCCCGCCACTACTTCCCGATCCTGTCCCTGCTGCTCCCGATTGGTTGAGGTATGGGTTTATTGATAAGGGATCGAACCATTTCCTGACGTTTTGTTTCAACGGATTATGGTTCTTAGGGAGCGTTGGAGCAACCGAAATTCCTCGCAAAAGGGGATGGATCTCCACATTAATTCCGCCTCTGCCTTCTTCTTGTTTTTGTGCCTTATGTGCCTCTTGGGCTTTGGCAACACCTTCATTGTTGGTGTACTTTCGTTTGAGAAGTCTTTCTTTGGCCTTTGCAATTATATCAGCCGAGGATTGTCCTTCCGGCAGTTCCTGCGATGTGGTCGGTATCTCCGAATGAGCTCGACGTGCCATTTATGACCCTATAACTCTATAATATTCTCTCTCTGGAGTAGTAACTGAATGTATAAGAAGTTTAGTTTTGTTTCCTTAAGAATCATATTCCATGCGCTACCAGTTTGCGTCACGTGCTATGATTCACATGATCGAGATCAAACAACTGAGGTCGTGTTCTGCCAACCAAAAAATCCCTTTCATAGTTAAATATGATGGCATAGCAAATAAAAACTACCTTAAATCAATCAATCAATTTTACCCATATAACTTCACATACCGTTAGTTTAACACTCCCAAAATCACGAGGAAGTGTTGGATTATAGATTGTGAATTATACCCAACTTTCTGGTCATTTCTAGCATTCTTATTGCCCGAGTTACACCATCTCCAAGCAGTAACGATTATTCTTACAAACTTTGAGCAATTGAAGTAACAATAAAACGGCTCACTAAGACGAAATTGCTGCTAGGATCTTGTTGATTGAATTCAGCTGTCCTATTGTCAACTTTTCCCGTTAAAAAACACCTTCATTTTAGAAAGAAGTATCTTCCATTCTAGCGAAGAAGCCTATTTTTGCCAATATTCTGGTACTTCAGTGGCGAATTGACGATTCGAAATTCAATTGCAACAATTTCCGTCACAATTGACTCAAAATTGTCGAGTTACCACCTACTCATAAAATCATCAAAACGAGTCAATAATTTCGGTCAAACTTGATATTCTCTTAGTAATTATCAAATAGCCTGGTGAAATTTACTCATTTGTTCATATCCCCGTGATTCATAACTAAAAATGATATTGGAACCCACGTTATATCCACTGTTGTTCGATCCTATCACTCCATTCAAAGCAGTTATTGATGAGCTCACCAACTGCAGTGACAAAGACTTCCCGACAAAACTTAATGCCCACCTCAAATGGGAGAAGCCTCGTGGAAATCTTAACCATTGGATCGGCATATTGAACCGTATTGACGAGATATTGGAATTTCAAATTAAAAAATACAAGTTAGATGAAGAATACCCCAAATTAAGATTGTTTTCTCTGGAGGATTCATTCGTTGTGATCTCCTGCTTGAAATTTACATGCACCTTGCTCAAACATTGTAATGAGATGGTGTATGCCAGTGGAGATCGTATAAATGACCTAATCAAAACTGCCAGTGTGGAAGTCAGGTTAAATGCATTGGAAGTGATGGGACAACTTGGTGAAAGACATTTGGAAATGAATGTTCGTTACAGTGCCAAGCCAGTAAGAGCAATGTTGGTGGAAATTGCCAAAAGCTTCCCTCCAATCGTCCCTCCAAATTTCCTGTATGATGCAACGCAATGGAAAGATCAAAAACCACCTGTAATCGGAAACCAGCATAATTACTTGGATCTTTTCTCTATAGAGACCCCACCTAAGTGGAGACAATTAAATTTTCAGTACTATAAATCGGTACTGGAAACTAAAGAAAAAGTCAATCCAACACATGAAAAGGGAAAGTCTTCTTCTCTAGAGAAAGAAGCTTTTGAAGCTGAGAGTAAAAAGTCCAAAACTAAGTCATCTCCTATTGAAGGACTCGCGACCTTCTCATTGTCTGAAGAAGCCATCAAAAAGCTCTCAATAGAGCAAATTTTCGACAAAGCCAGTGAAATCATACCAGAGAAATGCTGGTTTGAGTTTGGTTTAGCTGCTACTGTCGCTAAAGCATTTAATACATCAACGTACGAATCATTTGAATTGAGGAGAAAACTTCTACAGGTCAAATGTTTGGCAATTGGAGCCATCAGTTGCTTATGTTCAAGTCAATTTACATCCACCAAATTATTTGAAGTTGAACCCTATATCTTCAGTTTTTTGGTGGAGTTGATTCATCCAGATAATTATAAAAAGGTTTCACCAGAGGTCATCTTTGGTGCAACCAAAGCCCTTGAATTCATATCATTGAAGAAAGTGTGGGGAAATGATGTCATAAGGGCAATGGGAGGTAATGTTAATCACGGCATTTTGTTCCAGTGTCTCAGGTTCATCAATAGACAGGTTATAGACAAAGACTCACAGTATCAGGAAGAGATCTACATCCACTTTTTGAATATGATTGGCAATTTGATTACCACCAAGAGCTTGGTTCAAAGGTTGACATCTGGTGGAATATTGGGAGATTTGATGGGATTCTTCAACTTAAATACGAAACATATTTGGACTTGTTCTGCAGTCATACACTTGACCTCAATCTATTTATCATCAGCTCCAGACACTTTAGATGAATTTGTCGCTAAAGGAGGGTTTGGACTTTTGATAGATAGTATTAAAGGTCAGGTCGATGAAGTATTGGTTGGAGTGGACGACGACTTGGAAATTCATGATGATATTGGTTTCCCTTATTATACCATTCCTTTCAGGAAAGCGAATTATATCCGCAACCTCCTCAAACTTGTTGTTGATCTTATTCAAGCCGATCTAGGTGACCGTTTACGTAACCTTTTCGATTCCCATTTGCTTGAAAGTTTCAATAAAATCCTTACACATCCTAAAGTATTTGGACCTTCAATCTTGGCATCAACTATCGACTCTGTCTTTTATATTATCCATAATGAACCTACCGCTTTTTCGATTTTGAACGAAGCCAATGTTATTGATACAATTTTGGATAATTATTCCAGTTTTCTTATTCCTTCTGAAAATCTTTTAATGTCCTTGCCTGAAGTCATTGGAGCCATTTGTTTAAACAAAGATGGTTTAAAGAAGGTTATCGAGAAGGAGACTATTCAAATTTATTTCCATAATCTCACTAAGAATTCCTTACTCCGAGAAATTCAATCTCCAACAAACTTGGGATGTACTTTTGATGAATTGGGAAGACACTACCCAGTCTTGAAACCAATATTGATCCAAGAGATCAAAAAAATGTTTAATGATGTTCCTCAACTTTTCAATGGATGTGAAGGAGTTCGGTTCTTCCAATCAGAAACCAATGGTGCTCTTTACTTGAGCCCAAATCAACCCGTTGTTTTCGATGAAGAAGGGCTGCTGGAAATAAAATGTGATTTTGCACTCAACAATGAAACCATTATCCTTGATAACATGACTTGTATCTTGAAAGGTTTGTTGCAAGATGGAGGACAATGGGTAGGTGAACTTATAGAAAATCTTGATATGGATATATGGCTTGATCTATTAACGATCCCTGAATTACCTTTTGACTTCAACAGCACAAGAATTATGGGCACGTTGGCATCCAGTATCAAATACTTTGATGATGAGGACCGAAACTATGGGTTTGGAAAATTGATCAAAAGAATTGAACATTATTTGAATCTTCCTATAATTAATGAGTACATTGAATTTAAAAATGGTGATGAGTCCTTTTTTTGGAAATTTGATGAGAAAGAAACTAATGGTGGAAGTACCCCTCTTACAGTGGAGGCCACGTCACTTCTCCAGGCTCTTTCAATTATCAATAACCTCTTTAAGTTACTTCTTTCTTCATTCGCAAGTCCATACCTCACATTCAATGAACGAATGGTTCAATTGGTGGAAGTGTTCTCTTCCGATAAGTGCAACCTTCTCAAACGATTTGGATTACTTCAACAAAGATCAATCATTGAAGAAACCATTTTGAGGTCGACCATGCCCAAAGAAATGGCAAATGAAACGTTACCTAGTCTTTATAGTCTGCATGAAGAGCACATTACTGTGATAAACGATCTGGAATATCATTCTACTACGAAATTTAGGAGTACCAGTTCGAAGTTCAAGAATTCGTGGCAAATCCGGCATTTATGTGGATTTGCGTTGTCATACATAACTCGATTTTTCAATACTATTGGCCGGGTATGCATGAATAGAAAACAAGACTTCAACCAATTGAGTTACCGTTCCAACTCAGTTAAAATAACTATTGAGTTAGGCCGGGTCTTACGTGATGGGTTGCGCAGACAGTATGATTTTAAGACTTCATATTATAGATCCGCTTATACCTTGACTTTTTCTCAAGTCATTTTATACACCATGACTGTCAAAGAGAGGAACAAAGAAATATTGCCTACCACTTTAATCTTTTCTTTCGTTCAGAATGGAGTATATGACGTATTGAAGGATTTGGGTGAAGGTTTATGGCAACTGTTATTATGGATGGATCCTGCCGATGTTCTCGTGTCAAGAGAACTCAAGTTCATAACTCCCAATGAAGGTAGCATTATCAAGAATGGATTGAGCCATATTTTATCCATTTTCGCGCGGTCAGTTAACCCTGATATGTTAACCAACATTCCGGTTTCGAAACTTTATTTCAACCAAGGGTATGATCAGGAACCAACTATCAATATTTCATTGTTGGTGCAAACCAAGGTGGTTGCGTTAAAATTTATTGCTAACCTTATTCCAAAGCAATTTACAGGATTACCTAGTCAGAACTACTCCAATATTCCGTCGCCATTACTCGAAATTATTTGCCAAATCTTAAATCAATGTTTCACTAAGAAAGGTGAACATTTGATATCTTCAGACTTCATTCCATTAGACTCCCGAAATATTCATCCTGCTCGTGACCAAGTTGATTATTTAATGAACATTCTTGATATCACTGAAGCTGAAGCTCTCCATTTTTTCAAACATGGTTTAAGTTTAGCGGATCCAGAAAAAACATGGCCAGAATGTCCACAAATGAATATCAGTGACTCTCAACTCGAACTTGTTAAAACGCATCTTCAAAATGACCCTGGTCATGGGTTTTCATCTGTGATTCATTTCCCCGAATATCCAGCTCTTCGAGATTTGGAAAACCAACGTGATTTACTTGCAAGTAAACTGACTCGTGAATGGGTGGATTACACCTGCTTTTACCCACACACCCACCATGTTTACACCATCATTAATATTACCAAAAACTCCAACTCCGATGTTTCTCGTGACCTTTTCGATATCATAAACACCTTGATTGACCAAAACAATGATAGAGGAGATGAACTCAGTGTGACTCTTCAGTTGCTTGCATTTTCACTTGAAAGCACGAAACTGGTGGGGTTGAGTAAATCATTCATTTTTGAAAAGTTCACTAGCTTCATTCTCCATGAAGTGATATCTTGGAGCGATCATAGTTTGAACAGAGTGAACCAATCGTATTTTTCTCATTCATTGACTATATTTGAAAAGATTTTGCTTATTAAGAATATACCTGAGTATCCACCAGCGACTGCACCCAATCATTCCAATTATCGGATCGCAGCTAATGAAGGATTACCATTCAGAATCAGTGAGGCTGATAAAGAATCAATTTTTGAAGGTCTAATGAAAATACAAGGCGTTACTAATGGGGTAAGTGCTATAGCATTGATTAGAATCTTCATTTTGTATGCCAAAGATTATGAATATGCGAACAAGATTGGCAAATCTGCTATTTTGAAGGAATTATTGAGACTTTCAAGGACTTTCGAGACTACAAAGTCGAAGAGAGACACGGGGGACACTGTAAATAAGCCACCTGGTCCTAAATATGAGCACCTTTTGGATACTTTCCGTTCATACCTCGTTATTCTTCTCAGAAGGTGTTTTGAAACAGTTGATGTGTTAAAATTATACATGACACATGAATTTCTCACTGATTTCAACTCTCCTTCGAGGTTCAACAAAGACCTTCATTCTACTGTGAAAGACTCGTTCTCTTTGGTGGCAAGAAATACCGAAGTATTTGTCGATATATTGGGTGACAATGTGTTGATAGATGGTTATGATGGGGTTGGAGAAATGCCGGTAAGTTTGGATGTAGTTCAAGTGAAAAGAGATGATCACAAAGCAGGAAAAACTCTTGATATTAAAAATGAAGACGAAGAACAAGATGATGGTGACGTTCACATGGAAGATGTTGAAGATCAGCCTTCAGAATCAAATGAAATTAAGAACAATGAATCTTTCAATTCCGGTGATTCGGATTCCAAACGCTCTTTCAGTTCAACTGGAATTGTGCATATCCTTTTGAGTGAACTCATGAAAGTTATCAAAACCGACTGGGTAAGTGATCCGAAAGAAGAAGATGATGATGATAAAAAGGATGATAAGGACAAAAGTTCCAAAGTTCCAAAAAAGGATAAAACATTAGAACTATCAGAGAACAAGAACTTTTCCTACGCTTCATTTTTGTTACAGTCATTGACTGAACTTGTCGGATCTTACAAACAATCAAAGCTTGAGTTTTTGACATTTTCTAAAAGGAAGAGCAGTGATATAAAGCCTCGTTCAACAGGTTTGAACTTCTTTATACATCAGTTGGTTCCTACCAATCAATTTGAGCAATCTACGGGTAATGAGCTTGAAAGAAGAAATGCCATTTCTTCCGTAGCTAAATTGTGTTTATTGGCATTGGTATCAAGTCCACTCGATGATAAGAAAGTGGAAGAAGGGTCGGTTGCACCTGAAGATCCCGATATCTCATTTATAAGAAAGTTTGTTGTTGAAATTATAATCAAGATCATTAAAGAAACATGTGCATCTCCCTTATTAGCCAATGCAAAGTATGGTAAGCTTTCGAATTTGTTTGATTTAACAGGTCTTTTGATCTCTTCCAAATCTAGGGATCTTGGGGGTCCTTTATTGGATAAAACATCTATCAAATACGATCACTTTTATCTCAGCAAGTTGGTCATTGATAAACAAATTCCCGCTCAAATAACCCAAATTCTTGCTGACTTAGACCTCGATTTTCCTGGTAGTGAAAAGGTGATCAAAGCCGGATTGAAGCCATTGACACTTTTGGGAAAGACCAAAACAGACTTCCACGATGTATTTGAAGAAGAACATCAAGGGGAAAAGGAATATGAAGACCTCGTTCCAGAAGATGAAGAAGACGTGGACGAACGCGAGGAAACTCCTGATTTGTTCCGTAATTCTACTTTGGGAATGTATGATGCTGAATATGATGAAAGTGACGAAGACTCGATGGATTATTTTGATGATGATCCATTAGAGGTATTGATGTCAGGCGAAGATATATCCGAGAGTGAAGATGATAGGAGTTCGGGATTGAGTGATTTGGATTCAGAAGATGAAGAAGAAAATGTTCTTCAAGGAGAAGACTCGGACGATGATCGAATTCATGGGCATGAAATTACTATTGATGGAATGGATGAAGATGGCTCTGATATTTATTCTGGAGATGAAGACGGCCATTCTGATACTCGTGGGTCCGTCGAATCTGAATCTTCTTCCGGATTGAACGATATTGAAATCATTGATGAACTCAATCTTGGATCACATAGCGAAGAAGGAGACGAAAGTGATGGATCCGGCTTCTATGAATTCGAAGATGAAGATGAAGATGGAGAAATTAGTGAATATGATGATGAAGAATTGGATGGTTGGATTGAACAATTCAGCGGTGAATTGGATGATGAAGATGAAGACGAAGATGACGAAGATGATGATGAAGAAGATGACGACGTTAGAAGAGACGCAAGTGAGCGCGCCCGTGCCGCTTCTGCATTACGGAGAGAATACCCACACTTGGTTGAACGGTCTGATAGGTTATTAGATGACCTTGACGAATCTGAAGATAATTTGAGTGAAATTGAATCATCTCTGGAAGACGATCGTCATAACCAGCGCCACCACCATCACCACCACCATCACCATAGTCTGAATTCTTACCGTGAAGTTCCCCCATTTGAAAGATCTTCGACCCTTGCTGTTCTTTTGGATAGCTTTTTAGGTGAAGGAGGTCGTTTTACCGGAACGATTGAAGTGAATGGACAACAGCATCAAATTGAAAATGGAGCAAGCTCAATAGGAAGAGTTTTTGATAATATATTCTCAGGAGGGAATGGTGCTAAAACTGTTTCAGATCAGTACAAATACTTGTATATTAAATCAACCAAAGAACGGTGGGTTGAAACTATGAGATTTTTCTACGGACGAGTCAAGGATGACTTCGTTAACCAAGTCGTTCCTGAAATTATCCGTCGCATAGAAACTGAAAGTGTCAGTGTCTATAAAAAGAAAAAGGAGGAATATGAACGACTCAAAAGAGAAAGGGAAGAAAAAATTCGCAAAAAGCATGAAGAAGAAAGAAAGAAAAGAGAGGAAGAAAAAGCCGCTAAATTGGCACTTGAGGCAGAAGAAGCTGAAGCCTCGGCAGCTCTCAATTCTTCTACCAATGTCCATGAACCTGTTATGGTTAGGATAGGTGATAGAGAAGTTGACATTAGTGGAACTGATATTGATCCTGAATTTTTTGAAGCGTTACCTGATGATATGAGAGAAGAAGTCTTTACTCAGCACGTACGGGAAAGAAGAGCCAATGCTACTAGTTCTGGAACCGATGCTAGGGAAATCGATCCTGATTTCCTTGATGCTTTGCCTGACCAAATTAGAGAAGAGATTCTTCAACAAGAGTCAATGGCTAGAAGGTTTTCGTCAATAGATGAAATGAGATTCGATGATGAAGATGAGGACGATGATGATGAAGATGGAGAAGCTGAAGAATCTGGTCTGGGGGGAATAGATGAAGGCGGCTCAAGCTCTGATTTTATGAGAATGCTAGGAGTTAACGTTCCACCTACTTCGAGGTCGCAGGAACCAAAGAAACCAAAAGATTCCAAAACCTCTAATAGAATTTTTTTCACTCCATTGATTGATAGACAGGGAATAAGTTCGATCGTTCGTTTGCTCTTTGCGCCTTTGGGACCAACTCAGAGAGAACATATTTCTCATACATTACACTACTTGTGTCACAGTAAGCAAACTAGGATTGAAGTCATGGGACTCTTGATTGCCATCCTCCATGATGGATTAATGGGTCAGAAGTCACTTGAGAAAATGTATTCGCAAGTATGCACGAGAGCATTGATTAATCAGAAGGAACTGAACAATGGAACAAAGGAGGCAGGGACTGGTGCTAAAACACAATACAAGTTACCCGTTGGAAGTACCATAATTATCATTGGAATACAAATGATTGATACTCTCATTTATCTTTTGGAAAAGAACAGTCATTTGTGTTACTACCTACTTACTGAACATGAAAATCCATTCCTCTTGAAAAAGCTAAACCGCAAAAATAAATTGAAGGATCTCACCAAAGAGAATAAGTATCCTGTTAATTATCTTTTAGGATTACTTGAACATTCTGGAATCAAGGATGATCAGACATTCATGGATATCTTGGCGAGAGTATTACAAATTTCAACTAGGCCTTTGCACGTACTCCCTAAGGTAACTAAGACTGATGGTAGTGAGATTGTGAACAAGCCACAATTCAACCCTCCAAAAATTCCAGATGCCAATTTTCGTCATATTATCAATCTTTTGACTGCTAATGAGTGTTCAAATTCAACGTTCAGAAGAGCTATTAGTGCTATGCAAAATTTATCTGCACTTCCAAACGCTCAAAAGATATTTTCGTTAGAATTATCTGATAAAGCAACATCTTTGGGGCATACAATCATCAAGGACCTCAATGGATTGACCAATGAACTTAAAGCGACTGGTGCTTACAATATTGAAAGTCGAAGCTTCTCAAAATTCAGTGCAGCATCTTCCGATCAAGCCAAACTTTTGAGGATCTTGACTGCGTTGGATTATATGTTTGAAGCAAAGAAGAGTAAGAAGGATAAAACAATTGAGAAAAGGGATAGTGACCAACCTGATGGTGGGAATCAACTGGATGTTCCGATCGAATCAATCGACTTGACACACTTATATAAACAACTTGCTTTGGGAACTTTGTGGGATGCATTATCTGATAGTCTCCGTATACTTGAAGAGCGTTTGGATTTGAGCAATATTGCAACTGCTTTATTGCCTTTAATTGAAGCATTGATGGTCGTTTGCAAACACAGTAAAGTCCGTGAACTTCAAAGCAAAGATTCAGTCAAGTATGAGGCTAAGAAGATAGATTTCAGTAAGGAACCGATTGAAAGGTTATTCTTTTCATTTACTGATGAACATAAAAAGATCTTGAACCAGATGGTTAGAACAAATCCAAACTTGATGAGTGGACCATTTGGAATGTTGGTCAGTAACCCTAGAGTTCTTGAGTTTGACAATAAGAAAAACTACTTCGATAGAAAACTTCACCAAGATAAGAATGAAAACTCCAAGTTGGCATTCAGTGTTCGTAGAGAACAGGTTTTCTTAGACTCTTATAGATCGTTGTTCTTTAAGTCCAAGGATGAATTTAAGAATTCCAAGTTGGAAGTCAATTTTAAGGGAGAAATTGGGGTGGACGCTGGTGGTGTCACTAGAGAGTGGTACCAAGTTTTGTCAAGACAAATGTTTAATCCTGACTATGCTTTATTTACGCCTGTTGCCTCCGATGAAACCACGTTCCATCCTAATAGAACTTCATTTATCAATCCTGAGCATTTATCTTTCTTCAAGTTTATTGGGCGCGTCATTGGTAAAGCCATTCATGATGGTAGTTTTCTTGATTGTCACTTTTCTCGTGCTGTTTATAAACGGATTTTGAGTAGACCTGTTTCTTTGAAGGATATGGAGACCTTGGACTTGGAATACTTCAAGTCCTTGATGTGGATGTTGGAAAATGACATTACGGATGTTATAATCGAAGATTTCAGTGTTGAAACCGATGATTACGGTGAACATAAGGTGATAGATTTAGTTCCTGAAGGAAGAAATATTCCAGTCACTGAAGATAACAAGCATGAGTATGTTCGACTTGTTGTTGAGTATCGTCTACAGACATCTGTTGCTGAACAAATGGACAACTTTTTGATTGGATTCCATGAGATCATACCCAAGGAGTTGGTTGCGATATTTGATGAACAGGAATTAGAATTGTTGATCTCTGGGTTGCCAGATATTGATGTCAATGACTGGCAAAACAATACCACCTACAACAATTACTCTGCTTCATCGGTACAAATCCAATGGTTCTGGAGAGCAGTCAAGTCTTTTGACAATGAAGAAAGAGCCAAGTTGTTGCAATTTGCCACAGGAACTTCCAAGGTACCATTGAATGGGTTTAAAGAATTAAGTGGAGCGAACGGTACCTGTAAATTCAGTATTCATCGGGATTACGGTGCTGTTGATAGATTACCATCGAGTCATACTTGTTTCAATCAAATTGACTTACCAGTATACGAAAGTTACGAAGAGTTGAGGGGGTCATTATTGTTGGCCATTACTGAAGGACATGAAGGTTTTGGATTAGCGTAATTGCTGGTCATTATAGGTATATTAAAATAAATATTTATTGATATATCAAGATTGTAGTGAGTTGTGGTGTATTAAACGTCATGTGGTTGCAAAAAAATTTAAATAATTATAAGATGAAGAAGGGGATATAAATGAGAGAAATGAATGGGTGTGATGAACCCGTTGGTTGAGGTTCTCTATAGATTCTCTTTCTCTTCCCCTTCCTCATCGTCTATTGTAGTCTATTGAAATACATTTATCTCAGTCTCCCTTATTCTCCTTGCAAACCTCCTCCAAACCGTCAGGAGATTTCAAGTGGTCCACTAGTGAGTAATTCTTTTCGTTTTCTTTCTCCACTGTTTCATTCCATAATCCACACTCTTGGAGCATCTCCTTGGGGTTAATGGTGATTCTGCCTTTTTTCTTGAAAACATACTTTGTTACGGCAAATGCATGGATTTTCTCGCCGTTTTTGCCACTCACAAACTTGGACAAGATGTAGACCCACTTGTTATCCCATGAGAGCACTCTGCTTTTGATCAGGTATCTTTGGAACGGTTTCAATTCGTGTTTAAATACACATTCCAACGTGGCAGCAGGAACGTACGGATAATTGGATACACCCTTGCCCCTAAATTCACCACTGATGTTGTCGTAGTAATTGAAGAAGATCTTCTGGAACACCTGGGCCACGAGCTTGGTTCTGGCAATGTCCAAATCAACAAAGTAGGTTGAATTTGACTTGTGCAAGTACATGTCGATTTCTAGCGGAGAAACATAGGTGTCGATGCCCACCCAACGGAACAATTCCGCCGGGGTCTCGATTCCAAACGTATTGCGGCGGTTATTGCGGAGAAACTTGGGTCTTTGGAGGAAGAATTCTGTTACCACTTGGTAGTAGAACCTGAAGAAATACGCTAGAGGGAGGGTTTTGTAGGTTGAGATAAGAAACGCAAGTGCTGCGTACTTGACTACTTTGTTGACCATGATATTGGACTGAGACTTGGGTATGGGCTGTGCAAATTGCAGCACTATCGTGGTAGTGATAAGGTGTTGTATATGTGTTTGGGTTAGTACATATTACCTTTGGGGCCTCGGTATACTGTTGCATCACGTGCCCAACGTCACGTTTTGGTGGGATGCTCGAAAATTCAAAGAAAACGGTTTGAATCTTTTTTTGAAAAAAAATATCTCTCTCACGTGATGGTGAAGCACAATCGGGACAACATAATTATTTTTCCGAATTAGGACGCATCTTGTTTCGGAAGGTTCGGATACGGAAGAGCTCGGTCTGGGGTCACTTTCGATAGGCCGACAGTACCGAATACCCCTATTAAAGTGGACTAACTATTGCATGGGGAGGAGGGATGGGAGTGGTAGGGTGATAGTGAGAGAGTGGTAGGGGATAGTGAGAGTGTACTGAAGAATGTATCGTTACAGTATTAATTACGAGTTTCACTCGAGAATCATCTCGGACCGGTCGTGGAGATCGAGAATAACGAGGAAAATATTCGAAAAAATAGTGAGGGATAGCGAGCAAAATATCGAAATAGAGAACAAAAACCGAGGAAATAGCGACTATTTACAACAATTACAGAAGATGCCCACACGGCGCTCGTTGCGCGTCTACCCGGATTTTCAGCCTGCTCACTAATGTCGTGGACCCTTGCCAGCGGATATGTAAGCAGCAATAGTCAAGAATGGAGCCGTTCCGGCCGGGGTGGGATTATTGTTGGGTGTTTGGGGGGAGGAGTTAGGGAGGTCTGTGCTATTGTCTCCCCGCGGGGCTATTGGTCCCCCCGTTTGTCTTGGATGTTGTTATGTCTGTACTGTTTTGTCTTAGCGTAGCGGGCCCAGTGGCATCCCTTGTGAATCGTGTGGTTGCGGCTGTTTGCTTGTCAGCCTTCCGGCGAGAGTTCCGGCCGTGCCGCCGGTGCCGACGCGAGTTTGTCGGCCTGGGGTACCGCACCACCTTGCCTGTTTTTTGGTGTCTTTTTTCGCGATCCCGCCGTGCCTGGGTCGAGGTGGGATGACGAATTTGCAGCTTCGGATAGAGTGGCAGTCGTAAGTTTCTTGGTACCTCCCCAGCCTTTCCCTAGCCCTCCCTTCCCTCTTACTAGCTCTTCCCTCCCCTTTCCCCTCCCTGTCTTTATCATAGCCTTACCGAGCCTTGCTAATATACCGCTTGCTGACCAATTACCATCATAATCATTTCTTCACGTCTCTTCAACGTTTATACAACGTTTATTCTCTCTTCTATCGTTCTTCAATCTTCAACCGTCTTCAATCATCATTCACGTACTCTACACCTCTATTATCCTATTTCTTCCTTTTTCTCTACATTCTTTTCTTCCTTTGTCTATTGTACAGTCATATATATCATAAAGGCAAGCCTTTCCGGGTATAGAATCGTTATTCACGTACGATCCTGATGCTATTTTGAATTGAATTTTGATGGTGTTGTTCTACTTATTGTTCTTTCTTGATTATGTTGATCGCAAACGGACAAACATTCTTCTCGATATGATTGTTCATCCAATCGTCCACATTTCTGAAGTCCGTCTGACACATTCTACACTTTCCAGCCACCTTCGTTCTCTGGTCCTTCTTGGTTCCGTTGGGATACTGGAAATGAATGGCTTTGAGGTGGTTCTTGAACGTATCGCAACGTGAGAATATCCCTGTGGTATGGCTGCAATGGTCTGAAGTATCATGGTGATGTTCGGGGGTGGTTCCTTCACTGTCGGAACTGGCGGGAGCTTCCAAGTTCTTGAAAGGACACTTGAACTGACCCTTGTCACTACCGATTTCCTTCCAGTGACACTTGACGTGACGGAATAAATCATTGGGACGGGCAAACCCACGGTTGCAATATTTACAGATATGAGGACGAGATGTTGGTTTGAGATGCGTAGACTTGTGTGTGGCCAAGTTGGAAAAGTATAACTTGCACTCGGGACATTGTCTCTTCTTGCGAGGTTTCCAGTTCTTCTTGGCCACGATATCCTTGGATTCCATGGTTGGAGAAGCATGAGGCGACCCCGAGGTGGCCAGTCCGATTTCTTCGTCTTCGTCTTCCTCGCGCTCTCTTTTGGGAGGGTCCAGCATCGAGCGTTGTCTGTAGTTGTAGGAGTCCAAGTCCACCAGTCCTTCTCTGTAGGGAGAGGTTATGGGACTAGGAGGAAGGGTGGAAAGATGACCGTTGGCACTGGCGCTCTTGGCGGCCACCTTGGGGACTGTGGTGAAGGACATCAACGGGTTGGCGGTGATTTTGGCAGCAGCAGCCACCGGAGCAGCCATTGGCTGGATGTGGACGAGTGGTTGTGATTGGTATGCCTGGGAATGTTGGGATTGTTGGGGTTGTGCTTGAGGTTGGGGTTGTAAGGGCTGCGCGACATTATATGCTGAGTACGCCATGTAAGGAAAGGCCTGGGTGTATGGATTGTACTGGTATTGTTGGTATCTTTGGGTTTGGTCTACGCCTAGCGCTGGAAGGTCCAACAGAAGGGAATGGATTGAGGGAAGCGTTGTGCCTGAAGAATTCATTATATGGTGGAGAAAAGAAGAAATCCCTTTTTACGTATGGTTATTGTCCTTGTAGAGGATGATGAAGGAGGTCTAAAGGATGGTCAAAGTCAAAATTGAGATGGGTGGGTATATGGTACGGACCCCAAATAATCCGGCGGGTCTTCTATATATATAGGTGTCGAATGCAAATAATTACGATAGTGCTGCAGAGAACACAATGCAACACAAAAAAAGCAAAGCCTGGCGGTGGTGGCATGGATCAGAGGAGCGCAGCGGACGGAATTCGATTGCGCCGCCTACGTCGAGGAATGTTCCCCGAAACCAGCGTAGGGAGGAATCCACGGCACGGCAACGACGGGAACACAATTACTGCAAATGGATAGGGACGAAAGTTTAAGTGGATAGTCAGTAGGAGGCACCATTCGTGAGGCTAGTGAGGTGAGCAGGTCGTGAAAGGAGGAGAGCTGGGGATTAGCGAGGATGGGGGTCCGTGCCGGTGGGGATTAGTGGAGATTAACACCGACACTTAGTGAGCGACATTATTAAGGTTGACTAATCGTGGTGGTGGGGGTTTTGATATCGTGATGAAATCCATTTTCTCCGTCATATCCCGTTTGGAAAAGACGACTTTGGCAAAGTTGGGGCAGGGCAAGGGCAAGTGCTAGTGCTAGTGCTAGTGCTAGTGCTAGCGCCATACCAAACCTTAATTGGGAGAAGTCTGCCCACGTCTCCCTAAGCTGTGTCTTTTCAAATCTCGCCATGTCTCCCCAACGTAATCCAATGCTCTCCGATGGCGCCGGTGATTGACCTTGGCCTTGCTAGGCAGTGTCAGTTAAGCCTCGCGGTGCGCCTGGTTTCTTTTTGTCGGACCCCACGGCAGTGCACTCAGCCGCACTGCGCTAGCCGTTGGCGTGGGTAGGCCCAAGCAGAACCTGGGGCCGACCGGGATTAAACATAGGAGGTCGGGTGACTAATAGTATATGTAAGCAGAGCAACAACATGGCCCTACTATAACAGGCCCTACAGGCTGTAACAGGCCCTACAGGCTGTAACAGGCTTCCTAGGTATAGTGACCTCCTGTTGTACCGTTCCGTTCTATCCTGTCATTCTCGTATAATCCACCTCCCCTACCCAGAATAGGGGCAGCCTTCCAAGATTTTTGCAAGTGAAGCACCCGCGTGGTCAGGATGTCCAGGGCTTAAATCTCGGTCCATCCCGATTGGGTGCATCACCGCTAGCAAACACGGATCGGTGACGAAGGGCGAGCTTTTTTGACATTTATCCGGAGCCGTGCTCACGCGCAAAGTGCCCCTATTACTAACACTGGGCCCTTGAGAGTGCGGCAAGAACATCCTTCCGCCTATTTCCGCAAACCGGCACGGCGAGATCGGCTCATAAAGAGTACACTGGCATCACGTGTGCGTTTCTGTCTCTGTCTGAACAACAATCATCGCTGATTCACCAGAGGGGAACACCTGTTGCCCAAAGGGGAACTACGACAAGAAATTCGGCTGCAGCAGAGTGATTGCTCAGCACAATTCTACTACAAAAACATATCACTATGCCCTGTTCACTACGCCTTGTTACTATAAGTAGTCCCATCTAATAATAAGACATCAAAAATAGAATAAAGACGGTACATGTATAAATAGGATACGAGAAATAAACCCAGGATCGACGTTCACCCCAGTGTCGCTGATTAAGTCTTGCTTTATTGCCGATATCCGCGTTCCGATGTGCGATCAGTGATTATAATCGGCTATATAATTTGACAAACTATAGAGATTGTCCAAGATTAAACCACTTCCATCCAACGATTGGCGGTGACAACCTTGACATGGATCTTAGTAAGATGCAAATTGCTCGTTAGTAATAGGATGAACCTGTTTACGGTAGATTGAAGAAGATCTTCCCACCGTAACTGTACGAACGATACTTTCGTCGACCTAAAAGTTCGACAATCACTTGGATAAATACTCCATGTAGTACAATCTTTGTTTGCAATCTTTGTTTGCATTCTTTGCACTCCCCTCTTTCATTTCTTGACTTTGTCTTCCTCTACCACTTCTGTCTTGATTACCAATGGCTTAGCCGTTCCGCGTGATTCACCTTCTCCGTGCTTCCGGTCCCGTTGCCATGGTCTCATTCGTTATAGGTTCTTCTTTTAAGCGCTGGTGGTTTTCGCAGCTGAATCTCGATATATAACCCAATCCGCTGATCGGAAAAAGATAAATGTTAATCAAGACTAAGACCTGTCGTCTGTAGATCATTCTTTCGACATATCTTTCTTCGACATCTCTTTCTTTCTTTTATCAAATTTCCTCTCTCCTTTTGTCAAATTTCCTTTCTCTGCATCAAGCTTTTCTTTCTTCTTTCCTTTTCTCTTTTCATCAATTCTCATTTACTTCCCCAGCTCCCCCATTTCCAATTCCCTTTCTTCATCCTCCATCGTCCTCTCTCACTCTTTGCACAATCCTCCGATCCTTCCCGTGTGGTCCTCAATTTTCTTGTTTCGGCTGGATCGGATACCTTTCAGGCTGCGCTGCTTTGCACTACAATTATCGACTTCACCTTGGTTGCTGCCCTGGCTATCCTTCGCTGGCGTCCATTAGTTCCCATTTACGAGATGCCCCTACTCTACACCTCCACCATTCCTTGTTCAAACATCAAGTTGGATCCTCTCATATAAAACTTCTGATGACTCTACAAAACAATAATATTATTACTAATAATTAAACAAACATTCTCAAGTCTACCTATGCACAATTCTCCATGTTTGCGTAGACCTATGATCTAGTACTGCTCATAAGACCTTTTGGCATCGACACATCTATTCTCCGCAATTCCTGGCATAATTCTGTAGGAAGGTATTAGATATTGAAAAAGTCAGTTGGTTCATCATATCATGACCGATTGCCATTGATTTCATGGAATAACCATGCATTCACAAGGTTGATTGACCTCCAAACGAGACCAGAAAGGTCTCGCCAGAGGTATGGCCACGGCCCACTCAAGCCTTTCTTGACTTGACCTTCGTGGTGTCTTCACTGGAAACTCCGGTGGAAACTCCAGAAGCAGAACCAGAAGCGGCAGCTCCAGAGGCAACAGATGCTGGGGACTTCTTTCCTTTGGTCTTGTAGACCTTGATGTAAAATGAAATAAATAACAACAAGTAACTGGTCAAAATCAATAAACCGTAGGCAGCAGCCAACTCGGATCCATGACAGTCACCAACATGTGGCAACCACTTGAAGTATGCGAATGCAAAATGGGTGTAGGTAGCAAAGTACACGAAGACCAAATCAATCAAGAATTGAATAATTTGAAATCTGGTGACCCATTCTTTCCACCACACTCTGATACCTCTGGCACTCAAGAAGTAGTACCAGTACATAACAACATGGACAGCCAAGTTAAGCGTGATAGGAACCCATTCAACGGACGTAGAACCGGTCAATTGAGTGTAACATAACAATGCGGTGGCTCCATGGTGATAAGTGTGTAAAAACATCAACTTTTTTTTCTTCAACACCAAGAAAACAGTGTCAATCAATTCCAAGTACTTGGTCAAGTAGTTAAGATAGTATAAGGTGACCAACTTAGGAGCAAACGAATCTCTGTGACAGATAGCATGATAAACACCGTGATTGTACAAAATTGGAGTCAATTGTTCAATACAGAGAAGCAATAAAATTAACGAAATCAACGTTAATGTCACGTTGTGCAACTGGAAGAGAAAGTTCAATTTCAAGGCCGGTACCTTTAACTTGGCCAATAAAGCTCTTCCTCCAAAGATGGTGATATAATATCCAATGATCACCCCGATGGCATGCCATCCATTGGCAAGGAACGTTTGGTGGTGGACAAACTCAAAGTCTTCGGCAGGATACCCGGTTACTTTGTTGAAGACGGCACTGAAAATCGGCCATAAGTGCAACCCAAATGGGTGTTCGATACTGGGGATTCCAACAGTGAAAGTCATTGTGGCCTAAGGAAAGGAAAAGTGATGGAAATGGCCCCAAAAAAGCAGAAAAAAAGCAGAAAAAGCGGGTCACGTGTGATGGATCAAGCACTGAAGTTGACTGGTTGGTAACAACAGATTGAAGACGCGAAACAGAAACGAAGTTGGGCCTTTTTCAAACGTGGGATCACTTGGTCTTAAATGTTTCACCTTGAAAAAAATGACTATGTCGATGTTTATAACCACAAAGTAGACGTGAGGGACACGCCCATTTTTTTTGCGACTATGATTGCCAAAAAAACGCGACAATAATCAGAGAACGCGACAATAGACAATAAAATAGGAGCCTGATTGTTGGCCAGAAACGTCTCAATTGTACGCTGAACTTTGGGATGGGGATATTCGGCTATATTGTCTATGGGCATTATATACGATTCAAGCGTTTTGTAGGCGATTTCAGGGTTTCGTCGGGCTCTTTGGAATTTTTCCGTTTGTAGTACGACATTTTCATGTCGTGACACAAACATTTGCGACACCAAAATAAACATTTAACAATTGACAATTCATGAATATAATTTAAAAATTCTTTCGACGACACCTATAGGAAGCTTTTAGTCTCGTCTTCCCACATCTCCTCAAAAATTGTTCAAGACCCCATCTGTCCACTCTAAAACACCTCTTCTACCTTCCTATACCCTTTTATACTCTGTTCTACCAGACTTTTCAGTCACGTGCCTGATTCTTTGAGGTATACCGAGAGATCCTTTCTTCATATGATATTTCAACCTTCCCCAACATTTCAAGCTAGTTGACTACTGCTTTGGGCCAAACCCCGTAGTAAACTTCATAAGACATACCCAAAACGTAATAATCTACATCTTATACCTCCTACAGTTCCTGCGAATTTCATAGATTAAACAAAATTGAATTTCATACTATTACAACAATTTGCAATGAGCCAAAGCCTCGCCGGGGAATTTGTCACCTTGTCTGTCGTTCACGCCCGACTACGCGGTTCGAGGTTTTAAGTTCAAAAAGTCAATGGAAACAATAATATCGTAGCCATTCTCTTCACACGCATACATTGCTTCGTGTTCGTTGGAATGCAAGAATCGAATGTTCTCGCCCACCAACGCCCTCAAGAGGTTGGTGGAATGCAAGTCCCGAATCTCAATGAATCCAGGCTCAAATGAAAGGAGATATGGGAAAAACAATGCCACGTTACGAGGATTTCCCTCCCAATATAAGTCCCAATGGTGGTTTGTTCTCCATCCATTTCGATTGATCAAGAATACAAATTCGGCATAAGAAACCAAAAAGTCCTTTCCTAATTTATGGATAGCTAATGGCCGCACAGACTCTCTCTGGATTGCAAAATCCAATGAAGGGTCTGCCTCATCCAAGATGGGTTCCTTGACCCCGGTTTCAATGGATAATATTTCAAACCCTTTGGCACATCCAATACAGAGCCTCTTCTTCAAGAACGAGATTGATACCGGGTCGGATGAAAACGTGACTTCCTGGATTTCGGGCTTTCTGTTTCTGTTTCTTTGTTGGTTCTTTTCGAATGGATTGGTGGGCTCAAATATACTGATGGCATGTGTTCCTCCAGTCTTGGCTCCGCACACCAATAATCTTCCGTCACAGATTCCAACCTTGAAAAATGCAACATGGTCCATGATCAACTTTCCAGACTTGGTATTCTTGATATGATCTAACGAGTCAGTACACGACAAGTCAAATTCATACAAAACCTTGTCACTCAAGATCAATAATTTGGAGTATTCAACCAAAACTTCGATCTGGGTGACTAATAATTTACTGATCACCATGGTTGGATCAGAACAAATCTTTTCATTAGAGGTGGCACTAATGGATCTCACCGTAGAAACCCACACTCCCGAGTCAGTACCGTACAAAAGTTTCTTTCCTCCATAACATGGTACGGCACAATTGATCTTATTATTACCATGGAATCTTTTTGTTTCAAATTTGTATAAAGAGAACAAATCATTCTGTTCAATTAACTTCTTTTGCTGATTATGCACCTGTTGCAAAACCTGATTTTGAATGGTCAAATCTTCAGCATACAATGTTGCATGGACTTGATTGCTTCCAAGTCCCAAAAAGTTCAATTGGAGCTTTGCGTTGGAATTGGATGCCCCTCCGATATAATTAGTAGTCTCCGGCTTGTTCTTGATACCTGCGTCGGCTAACAACGATCCCCTATACCTATTGTTGACCACACTTCTCAACGTAGGTAATTCGTACCCACTATTGAGGAATAGTAACGGTAAATAGATTGGCTTTTCGAAAACCTTGTGTTGTTCCCTCTTATTTTGAATCTTATGTTTAACAAGTAAAATGGCATGCTCAAACATATACATGTCAATTTTCTCGTTATCTCTTTTTCTGTTCAATGTAACTTGGTAAATAATCCTATGATTATAAGCCAATTTGAAATTGTATCTGTTTTCCAAAGTCTGTTTACCTAATAATCTATGCAAAACCATAATCTTATGACGATCGGTACTCTCACCGGTTTGAACGTTAATCTTTCCCAAGACTTTTTCAATTTCTTCTTTCGCTTTCAAAAGATTCTTGTAATCGGGAGACTTGACATTCGTATTTTTGATGATTCCAGATAATAATAATTGGTAACGAGCAGGTCTTTGGACACCTTTAATTAAAAAAGATGACAAATCTTGTTTTCTGGATTCGGGTTTCTTTTCAATTGCATCTAAGAAACGAGCATATTTCATATTAACTTGCTGTTGTCTTTCGTGTTCAAAACTGGCAAAGACCTTATTACCCGAGTACCGAATAAACGGCTCAAAGTTACCAACATAGTTTAAAAATACATCGGCGATTGCTTCGATCACCGGCTTTTGTTGTTGTTGTCTTCTCGTTAAAGCCTCACTGAAACTTTTGGCTAATCTTAACAATTCTCCAACACCTCCAAATACGGTGTGTATAAAAGTTTCTCTCTGGTGTTCTGGAATAATGTTATTAGCGGGGTTACGCAATGGCATGATATAGAAATCTGTCATGAACTCCAAATCTTTAACGTAATCTCTTTCAGTGTAAATAAACTCGTAAATCAATTCTTGTCTCATTTTCTCCAGCTTATCGAGATGATCCAACACAGATTGTGGGACTGTCTCGTGCCACAATGTTTGAGTCTCCTCGATTTCATGTAATGACAATCTGGAAACTGCTCTTTTCAATCCACCCTGGGGTTTTAAGTTGAGGCGTGCCTGTTGTTCCAATCTTCTTGGACATGCAATACTGTAACACAACCGATTTCTCGTACAAGTGGGCGAATAACAATCTGTTAAGATAGTAAAAACACCATTAACCCCTGTTTGTTGTGTAGCACTCAATTCCTTGGGGGGAGCATTGGCCATATTTGCTAATGATGTACTGCTTCCTTCAACACTGCTTGGTGTTGTGGGTGGTAAATTGTCTAATGGATAAGGCAAATTGTTTGCATGTGGGGGAAGTTGCTGTTGAAGAACGTGGTCCTGTAATGATTGTTGCAATTGAACTGGATTGGCATCAAGGAATGATCCGTGCTTTGAATTGCCAGCACTGAGTCCCCCGTTGCCCTCCTCGTGATAAAAGTCAACATTACTATATACATGGTTGAAAGCATATACTTCGTGAACTGAATCACGTAAACGATGGTTATATGTCACATCATGGAAGAATTTTTGAGCATCCAATGATCTTCCCAAAAGAAGGGCTAGATTCCGATCATTAGTTCGGATAATCCTGCAAATTATGTCTACCGACATTTTTCCTGTAAATGTATCGTGGTACTCCAAACCGTCCTTGGTGTTGATGGTTAATAGTATTGCTTCCTTAAAGATTTTGGCTACTTCTGAAAGCATGGCCGGATAAACAAATGGCTTTTGCGATGCAGGAACTAAAGTCTTGCTGGTAGACACTGTTGCAGCCGATACATTTCTTTGCAATTTTGCAGAATTCAGTAATGATGCGGATGAGTTGAGTTTCATCGTTGACAACGAAGAAGAAAGCTTACTGATGGACGTAAACGATCTCGATTTGGATGACAATGAAAAGGTATGATGGATGGAGCTCGACGATCCATTCCCACCGGATGAAGGACGACTTTGCGACTGAGATTGTGCAGCATTGGGTTGTGGAATTGTATTTTGAGCGCCTAGTGGTTGCGATGGTTGGTTCTGAGGAATTGAAGATAATCTTTGCTGTTGCTGTTGAGGATACTTCAATGAAGTCGACGAAAGTGATTTTGTTCTAGCTTCATTTGAGTGGCTGGCACCTCCATTTCCTGCACTATATGGTGCATTTGTACCGTTGCTGCTATACGTTTGAATATTTGATGTGGAAACAATTCTCCTTTGGTCTGGACCCTGTTGATACCCTGAAACCGGCTTACGGACTGGTCTACGGTCCTGCTGTTGTGGTTGTGGTTGATTTTGATGGTGTTGAGGTTGAGGTTGGGGTTGGGAATGAGGAGGTGGAATATAAGGAGCCTGATGATTATAGCCATTGGATGGGTACTGAGGCTGCGGTGGAGCCTTCTGATACTGATTTGCATGAGGTCCTGGTGGTCCTTGTGGTCCTGGTGGTCCTGGTGGTCCTGGTGGTCCTTGTGGGCGTGGTGGTCCGTGGAAATTCTCTACCGATCCCATTCGCCTGGCACTGGCGTTATCATAAGGGTTGGATGCGTTTCTGGCCTTGGGGTCCAAGGATGATCCGAGGGGCTTGTATGATGAGGTAGACAGAGGATAAGGTGCTGGAGAGGACTGATGATAAGGCGCTTGTGGAGATTGGGCCGATGACGGAGAGTTGTGGTAGTCCTGGATCGAATAAGGCGACCCTACGTCCGAAAACTGTTGTTGGTTTACGGGAGTGATGGGAGCATACGGAGCAGAGGAACGATGTGATGCTGAAGTTCCACCATGATTCAATTGTCCTTGTGTTGGTGCTTGTCCTTGTGCTTGTCCTTGTCCTTGTCCTAAATGTTGTGGTGTTCCTTGTGGAGGATCCTGTGGTTGTCCCTGGTACGAGGGGTACGGTTTGCGGTGAGCGCTGTTCTGATAAGCGCCTTGTCCTGCGGTAGGAGGAGGGTGTTGATTGGATTGTTGGTGATGATTGGAGTGTTGATTTTGGTGTTTTTGCTGATTTTGACGGGGCTGACTATCAAAGTATGCCTGAGGGACCAAATGTGCGGGCAAGTTGATGGCCTGCGGTGAATGGGCGTAGGACGCCGACGCCGACGACTGGAACGGGTTTTGTTGGGAGGATTGGTCGTTGTTCATTTATGTGGATGATAAATGGATATATACCGTAAAACGACGGAAAATGATGGCAAATGACCAGGGGAAAAAGGAATGGATAGAAGGACAGATGGGGAACACAGTTGGTGATAGTTACCTGCGATAGGTGATGTTTTTGGAGGCAGTGGGTGGAAGGAAACGATGGAGGTGGTGCTACTAATGATATGTGTTGAAGCCTGGTCCTTCGAATGCCAATGGCGCTGCAATTTTACAGCCGGGCAGCGGTGGCTGGTGGTGATACAAGGAGGAGGAAGCAGGCGAGAGAAGGGCCTTGGGAATCACCGGGGGGATGGTGGAAGGATAGTGGAGAAGGAAGTGGTGGGAGTTGATGGACAAGTGCGGTCCTACTTTGTAGCCTCCTGGACCTATGAGCCTGTGGGAAATTGGGGCGTCCCGCGCGAGAGTTAGGGGGAGCTGGGGAGGGCTGGGGAGGGCTGGGGAGGATCAGCGAGGATTAGCGACAGTGCTAGTGAGAGAGGTGGTGAGAGTGGGCGAAAAAAGAGACACAATATGGCAACAGTTAGGGGAGTTAGGGTGACAAATGATGAACATTGGTGACACCGATAGCGAGAAATCCCAATAACAGGGGTTACACCAGTGAATCATCAATCGAATTATATTCAAGGTCAAGGCCATAGAGGAAAGAAAGTAGCTCATGTATAGATTCATATTGATACTATTTGCACCCTATCTATTTCTCTAACTTACGGGCATTTGTCTTTCTTCAAGTGTCATTCGATTCCTTTAGGTTCTGGTATCTTTCATTCCCTCCTTTTCTTTGCTAATATACTATCTAGTATTATTAATAAATAAGGTGATTATTCACAAACCAGTCCAGTTCACTCTTCTTTGTTCGACAACTTTACTTCGAATTCTCGCCCTACTCTTCGCTACTCCCTTCCCCTACAATTATCCTCGTATTCACTTCGTATCATGGAGGCTTTAAACCTTTTGCCGTGTATAAAGAAACCCCGTGTAAACAGGAAATCTACAAAACGGTTCAATATCAGATACTGGCAATATTGAAGGGTCCAGCACACCCGAGGTGGCAGGGTGTAACTTGCTTTTCAGTTTGCCCGCAATCGCTTGTTAGTTACCATTTACCTTTTCACGCCACTAGTGTGAACAATAAAGTTTTCAATCGATTGTTATGCGATTGTGATGCAAAATAGCTAAAATCAATATCGAGATGAAAATCATCGATTATGGAGCATTTCACCCGTAATAAAAAGGCACATTGGGATCAAGACTAAGGTTCTTGAGCCGATCAACTATTCATGAACTCTATCAAAAGACTAACCAACATTCGTCATATATTTATAGTCTTGTAATTGTAAGATATTACGTAATAAGCTATCAACGGTTTAAGAACTCCAGCTCTTCATTCAAACATCGGTCTTAGTTATAAATGGCAATAGAAAGTGTTGAACATCAATTTTCAACCAGCTTCTTGATTCAGTTTGTTTTCTACTCTTTTTCTTGTAAAATTATCTCAAGAACTATAAATTTATTGAAAACAATTCAAAACATAAAAAAAACGTCTGGCTTTATCTGCTATCAGAACCCTTCACCCGGCTCTAACCCAAACTACTATATCCATAACCTGCTTCCTACTCTCTCCATCAGCCTCTACAATCACCTAACTTCATTATAGCCAGCCTCTAATCTTTCATTCAAGAGACCTTTTCAAGTTCCCCTCTTTCCAAATCCACACCCCTTCAAAAACTACCTCTCCTGATACCAACCTTAAAACCCACCTAGAAATACTTTTGCATGACTTCCCAGCCTTTTGCCAATAAATCGGTTCTATTTTAGTATCGCCCTGTTTACTCAGTCTAATTTTAGTATGAACCATCTCCAAGTTTATACTTCCTGTTAAGGAGAGTTCTTGTTTTGGAGTGGGCGGGCACCAGGCGGCAGTGGCGGCGGTCGAAATTCCGGTTAAGACGGGTAAACTCTCACTGAAAATGCGCAACCATACCAATTCTTTACATGACGGTCTTAACCGCAGTTTCCGGGACTTTGACATGGTGGAAGGGGGATGGAAAAAGCTGGGCGGTGAATTCATCTATAGTTGTGAGTATTTGGTAGCGTACGAATGCAGCGCCTAAACGAAGCTATTGGGGGAACTGTAAGGTTATGATCTAATCGATTGTGAAAAATCAAAGAAACTACACGTGATCAAGAGCGTGATATAAGCATAGTTTTCACGTGACTGAATATCACGCGCTTGGACTGAGAACAATCTCAATCTGAATCTCAAGTCATATAACCAGTTTATAAGACCTCCAAACCTTTACCAGCATCGTTCTCATCCAATCATCACCATGCCTGCGTATCACTCCACATTTCTCGACGAATCCAGTTCCGAAAATAGAATAATCGGCAATTTGGTACTTTTGCCCATTCACACCAACTTTAGAGGGCCCTCGTACCCCCCTCAACAGGACTACGATATCATTGAAGAAACCCTCGATTTGTTCCGAGCCAATTCGTTTTTCCGGAACTTCGAGATCAAGGGACCCGCTGACAGACTTTTAATCTACGGTATCTTGTTTGTCAGCGACTGTTTGTCCAAATTGAACAAGACCGTCAACTTTAAAGAAGCCACACGTATCTTGAATAACTTATCTTTGGATTCATTCAGCTTACCAGGAGATATTGGGTTCCCATTGAACTCGTTGTACCAAGCCCCAGCCAATAAAAATGAGGCCGACTTGTTGAGGTCTTATTTGCAGCAATTCAGACAAGAATTGGCCGACCGGTTGTTGAAAAAGATCTACCAAGACGACCAGAATACTCCTAGTAAGTTTTGGTTGGCATTTACCAAAAGAAGGTTCATGAACAAGAGTTTGTAGGGCTTTGGAAGAGTGCTATGAGGATCATATGAAGTGTTTATTTTGATGAAAAATGAAGAGGGTATATTGTCAATACTGAAAGATACAGAGAATAATGAAAAATGAAAAACATTGAATTGGACATTAAATTGGCTTTAATCATTAGATTGAGCCCACGAATGAATTAAAACAATTCGATGATTGGGTTGTTTGATTTGATGATATAGTTGTGGAATTGATCGGATACTCCAGTTCTTTAGCTTATTGAATAGATTGGAATTGAATTTCAATTGAGCTTAATCATGAGTATTAGCTGATCAAAAGCCAAATAATCATCATTAATTGATTTTGGGTTATACAATATGTAATACGTCAACCAATTCGTCTACATCTATCTGTTTTCACCATCATTCACTTCATCTTTAGCTAAGTCCTAATCAAACTCCTTTTCGAATCCACTTTTTTCAAACTCATGCCCCTCGAACAAACGGTATCCATACACCAACCCTACGCCGATATTCCTCATACTCTTCTCCATATATCCGCACCAAAAACCATTCTTCATACCTGATTCGAACGGTAAAAAATTTACGTAAAACAAGAACACATCCTATTAGACTGACCCAGTTGCGTAGAAATAACTGTATGCCAACCACAAAGAGCCAGAACCCGGTATAGCTGGGATGTCTCATGATTGAATAGATGCCGTGTTTTATCAATTTGTCCCCCTCGGTAGTCTCTATTTGGATGAAGTGAGAGAACGATTCTCCACAAGTTTTCATGGCCAAACTCCGTATCAAGAGTCCAAGTATGATCATAATACTCCCAGTTACACAGATAGCGGTATCATGACCAAACCCAGCGAGATTGACCCTTCCAAGCCAGTACTTTGCCCAAGTAGTTCTCATGACAAGAAATTCCCAAATGGTCACCAATTGCACCATCCAGAACTCGAAATTGCCCCGATTTCCGTAGATCAAAAACGATCTTGACGTCACCTTGGACGGTTGGTACTTTGCCGTCATCAAAAACTCGTTTAGGAAATAGACTGGGATAACAAGTCCATAAGTTATTAGTAATGGAGTATACTTTGAGTTGGTACCACTATAGGCAAAGTAGCCCAAAACGGTGCAGTTTGTTCCTATACAGGACCCTAGTATAAGTGAGACGATCAATATCTCATGCAATGAGTTTTTCTTGATGTCATACATCGAAACTATCAAAATGTTGCGATTCTTGAATTGTTTGTTGGAGTTTAATGAGTGACAAAAGTGGAATAAGTTTGGTTATAATTGTGCCCAAAGCGTCATTTTTCCAGATTGGAACGGGGTGAAAATAAATCTTGTTAGTGAATGAAGATTTCTCCAATTAACCTTATGGCCACACTATGATTTTTGGACCCACTTGATCTGTTTCTTTCTTGGGTAACGTAGACTTTTGAAATTGCATCAAGTCCTGCACCTTGAACAATGTTTAAGTGTTCCTGTACATTGTACTACTTTTGATTTTTGAGATCATGTGATCCAATATGAAGATTCTATGTAGTTAAGATGACATTCCCAATAATACACATTAAGGACCTTCGTTGATTGCTTCTAGACTTCATAATTGGTCTTCTGTGCATACCCTTGCCCACTCGTTTTCTTCGCGATGTCTTATGACCGCTACAGCCCGGGAAAAAATGATCTATCAAAAATAGTACTCAAATCTGCATTTTTAGGAACAGTCTTTCTGGTCAATGTCACTTTAATTGTCTTCAATTATCTTCAAATCATCGACACCCATATCCAACTCCATCTCTACCTTATTCTATGGAGTATTTTCCACTTTTTGGAGTTTCTCAGCACCTGTCTTTTTAACAATAGTCAGGTGGATGATGATTCGTTCATCCTCGAAGACACAGATATCTACAGCATGAATGGACTAACTATTGCCGAATACTTGATCAGAACGTACTATTTGAAGTGGGACTCATGGTCAATTTCACCTTATGCGTTTGCATTAATCATTGTTGGACAAGTGTCTCGTACCGTGGCGATGTACACTGCTAGTGAGTCGTTCAACCATTACATACAAAAGACACACAACGAAAATACCCACAAATTGGTGACCAACGGCATCTATTCTATTTTAAGACATCCCAGCTACTTCGGGTTCTGGTGGTGGTTCATAGGCTTACAATTATATATGAGCAATGGGGTCAGTGTGATTGTTGGCGGTGGTGTTCTTTGGAACTTCTTCAATAAGAGAATAGACTATGAAGAGGGTTTGTTGGTGGAGTTTTTTAAAGCAGAGTATTTGAACTATAAAAGTAGAACGAGAACTGGCATACCTTTTATCAAGTGAATTGTTAATAGCAATTGATATTTATTATTTATGACATTCATTATATTTGAATCAATAATGAGATACTCAAAAATTATTGTAGAGATAAATGTAACCGAAGATTGCATTCAATTATGTATTCGTTCCGTACTCTGTTCATCTGCCTAAATTTCTACGATCTTGATAAATTATTGCATGTATGATCTAAAAACTCTATTTCTTTTTCCTTGGATCAACACCGTTGCCGTTAACATTTCTATACATCATGACACCATTGTCACCGTCAACGAATTGACACCATCTACCAGACTTCCAGAGCGAAACCCACATGTTTTCATCACTGTGCATGTAGTGCTCGCCCATAACCTTCTTGATGGCTTCACTGGCTTCTCTAGCGTTGTAGAATGGAATTCTAGACACGTAGTGATGCAAGACGTGGGTTTCGATAATATCATGGAAGATAAACTTTCCAACAAAACCAAATTCACGGTCAATGGTACAGGCGGAACCTCTAGCAAAAGTCCATTCCAGAGCCTCGTAATGTGCCAAGGTAGGGTCGGAGTGTTGCAAGAAAGTGATGAAAACCAACCAGTGGTTAACGAACAAGTATGGCAAGAACCAGTTGACAGTCAAGTTGAATCCACCAAAGTTCTTGTACCAGGTGTATAAAACAGCAAACTGAGCGAGAATACCAATGTCAGACAAAATCACGTACCAGTAGTCTCTTTTGTCGAAAATCAATGCGGAAGGGTTGAAGTGATTGGTTTTCAACTTGGATACACCTGGGAATGACTGACCAGAAGAAACGTTAGTGAATAAGTAGGCAATCCATCCAAAAGTTTGTTGGAAAATCAATTGCGATAAGGTGTAGATAGGAGAGTCACCAACCAAATCTTCCAAGTCATGGAGACCTCTGCTGGCCAACCATTTTTCCTTGGTCTTGGGTACGAAAACCATGTCTCTGGTAAGATGACCGGTAGCCTTGTGGTGCTTTGAGTGGGAGAATTTCCATGAGAAGTAAGGAACCATCAAGTAGGAGTGTAAAACCCATCCAACCGAGTCATTGACCCATCTATAGTCAGAGAAAGCCTGGTGACCACATTCATGGGCCATGACCCATAAACCGGTTCCAAACAAACCCTGGGCATACACGTAAGCAGACCAAGCAGCAAAACGAAGGTATTGGTTAGGTAATAAATGGATATAATTGTTGGCAATATAACCAAAAGTGAGCATCCAGAAAATATCACGCAACACGTAGTACATTGATTCAAACACACGACGTTCGTAACAGTGAGCAGGGATGGCAGACAAGATATCCTTGATGGTGTAGTCTGGGACCTTGAACGTGTTACCGTAGGTGTCGGTGGCAGTAAGACCTGAAGTGGTGGTCTTTAAGGTGGCCACATTGCCTTTCTTTTGAATAGAAGATCCAGACCCGGAACCAAAGGAAGAAGAGGTGGTCGAACCAGAAGAAGCAACCTGAGACATGACTGAAGTGAAGAAAAGTCTAGAGTCTGAACAGGAGTATCAAAGGAGATGTGGTATATTCAGAAAAGCACGTTGTACTGATCGAGATAATAGAATTTGACACTCTGAACTTTTGTTGCAAAGATAGCTGTAAAAAGTTTATGGAATTATTACACTTATATATATATATGCCATCTTAAAAAAATTGCCCGGAACTACACGAAATCGGTAAATCGACAAGAAATTCACCTCTGCGTAGGAGCACATGGCCCGGAAGTCAATATACCTGGCACAATCTCTAGATATTCCTTTTATCGTCCATTTCTTTTCACCACCGCCCTAGTTGCTCTACAATGTGTAGGGCGTCAGGTGGTCCAAGGGGTTGGATCAAAAGCAATCAACAAGATCCGGGCGATAACACATCTCATGTTTGAGGTAATATTTATCAGATATCTACCTTTGAAATTCTTGATGATAATAGGCACATTGACTTCCGGGGTCTCAAAGGGAAAATACCGGCGTTTGATAGTGGTGTGATCCAGGCCCAAATTATTAGATGGACTAATTGCCCAAAAAAGAACCGTGGCCCAACGGATTTTGGAGTTCCGGGCACCCTGCGGATCCCAACGGTTTTGCAGTTCGAGAAACGGGATTGAAAAAGGTGAAAAATTGAGGGATTAGGAGACTGTCACGTGGCGGCCGGTAAATCCTGGGCCCTCGAAACTAAGCGTTCCGAGGTGTGATTTCCATTTGTCCAACAATCACAACTTCTAACACAATCGGTATTGGGCGTTCCACAATTGGCCCGTCAACCTGAAGAATAAAAGGTAATACACACCTCAGAAACGAGACCACAAAATCACCCATAATAACTCTGAAATTACCCTGATTGAAGGCACAATGTCGCGACAAAAACTGTCACCTGGCCCCTCTCCATACTAAAAAGTTTATAGTGCAGAGGGAAAAGATACGAGAATCAGAAATTTGACACTGGTATACCCAATTGATCAAGGGTAAATTGCACAATCTGTCTGTCCTCTCCCGTCCTCCCTCTGTTGTTCCTCATTCGTCTAAATTTCATCTCCCCTCTATGCCTTGATGATCCCTACCTCCCTTCCCTTTATTCTATGCTGTTTCATCCCGCCGTGCGAATGCTCGTCTCAAACCCCTGTAGTTCCCTCCTAATAATATTACTATTCATCAAATTCCAAAACCTTATTATTTCCTAATCGAGCTAATCTTCAACAATATACAGCTTCGTCTTCACCACCATGGCTGTACTTTCTTGGCTCCACAACGAAGCAAAACCAGTGCTTGGCTCCCGAATGATCCCTTAACCATGCGCAATGTTCCTTTCCCCATACTTTCCCCATACCCCGTATTTCCCTGTAAAGGGTACTCAAACCCCTTCCTTCCTTCATTCCTTCATTCCTTCCTTCTTCCTCTCTACGGATTCACATTCACATTTCCGAAACATACTCCTTTGTGGCTTCCTTCTTTATCACAATCAGTCTGTCGCGCCTGTGGACCTTTATCCTCTTTGAACAATACAAACTTTAATTAAGCCTCGGCAGCACATGTCAATGAGAAAAATAGGGACCGCTTAACAGGTGTCACAAGCCAATAATAGACCCTTTGCTTGATAGCAAAACTATTGTTTTTGCACCCAATTGGGTATCAAGTGTGGTGATTGTACGTATACTACTACAATTACACTCTTTACCTTCTCTCGCACCTACTAGCACATACTACTCTCTTGTTCTTATTTCTTTCTCAGCTTATCGGATACTATGCGTTGTATTATTATATATCCTACCGTTGTATTCTAACCCACCTATTGGTTCGTGTTCTATGCTTCGATTCATCTGATGTTGGCCAATCTGGTACTGTTCATATGAACATTAATATCCAACCTATCAGCATCATCCTCAATCTTCTTCAATCTGTTGTTTTGACTTTCCAATTCGGATCCCATAGTATTAGCAGTCTTCTTCAACTTAGACGCATAAAGTCCAATCTGGTCCAAATTAGATGCCAATTCCTTTTCGACCTCATCATCTTCTGAATCGTTTTCAAATTGGTATCTTCTGGCTGCGGCCAAATCACGTTCTCCTTGATATCTCTGGTGAACATCATTGTTGGTGGCATTATTGGTGATTCCTGCCTTGACTCTCTGTTCACTCTCGTACATTTCTCTTCTATTATTTTCCCTCATGTACTTTTCTTGTGTCTTTGCCGTTTTAATGTTTTCTTCTTGTTGACGTAATCTCGATTTCTTATTGAATGGATTACCCAGCGCAGGAATGAAAATAGAACGATTCAATCTACCCAATTCTTTAACCTTGTTATCGGCAATCTTGGTCTGGGTATCAGCCAATAATAAGTTTTGCTCGGCACTGAATAATCTTTCCGATTGTGATCCCAACATCCCCAAGGTATTGGTACCGGAAGCTTCCGCCTCTTGAGCCATTCTCAAGGTGTTCCTGGTCAGCGATAACGATTCTTGCTTGACAAAACGAATATCTTGCTTGATGGCTTCAACTTCTTCGTCTTCAGAATTGAGTTCCTGCTCTTCTGGAAGGTCTTCCTGGATATCCAAATTCAAATCTTCATCTGGATTATAGTTAAGATCGAGTACTGACTCCTCGTCGTATAAAGGTTCCTTCTTCGGCCTTCTTGATGGCTTTTTCTTCGACTCGGCAAAAACGTCGTGAGTAGGAATCCTGTTCAAGTCTAAAACCGACTCATCGTCACCGCCGCCCATGGTAGGAGCGATCGAGGGTGCGAGTGATCTTCTTGAACTGGCCTCTCTAGAATCCCTGGCCGTAGCACGTCCATAGGGACTAGGAGCAGCCGCAGCCGCTGGAACCGACGATTGTGATCTTCCTGGAGTACGCGCGTTGTAGGCAGATGAAGGGTAGCCATTAGATGGAGTGGAACCGTAAGGATTACCATTAGACCCATTGGATCCATTGGACCCATAAGGATTTGAGCCAGCGCCATTGGAACCATAAGGATTAGGTGCAGAACTTGCGCTGTTTCTACTGGATCCATACGGGTTTGAACTTCCATTGGCACCATAAGGACTACCCCCATTAGGAGCTTCCACTCCATAAGGATTTCCTCCTGCACCGCCACCTTGGCCCCCCTGAGCTCCGCCTCCATTGGCATACGGGTTACCTCCTCCTCCTCCAGCACTTATATTGGCGTAAGGGTTCACAGGAGCCATTCCAGGTCTGGTGTTCCTCTCTTGAGCATATTGCTTAAATGCACCGAACTTCTCCTGCCGGGAGTTCCCCGATTTGGTGGATATGCCAGCCTTATCCAAATCTTGACGAAGTTCGTCTTCGGAGGGATCCTTCTTCATAAACATTTTCTTTAAACCCATGGTGTATAACTATGCAAAATGAAAATTGATGATATTATAGGGGACGTGTAAAGTTGGTCGTTTAACGGTAACTTATGTTACTTTTGATATTGCTATTTGAGATTTTTGAGACCTGGCTTATTTGGGTCTTGGTGATTCCGGTAATGCCTTTGATCTAGACGGATCTACTAAGTTTGGAAAAGAGGTGTGGGGTCGTTTTCTTTATCATACACTTGTTCAAGAGTATCGTCATTCTGGGGCTGTGTACAGGAAACGAAATGATGATGCTGCGTGGTATAAGGTCAGCCGACTACGTATCATGTGACTTAATATGACACCTGTTCTAATAGTTAACCTGGGGCATGTGGCTTAATATGCTGGGAAATTGTAAAGAATATACGTGAGGCAAGCACATTGAAGCAGCCTTGAGTGGTTATGAAAAATCTTGAAAAAAATTGATTTTTTACTACCATAGCGGTAAAGTTTCAGGGGTCTTCGAATTTTTTCAGGGTTCTATACAATACAAATTTAATGATATAATCATTAAATAAATGATTACACGTCAAAGCCAACACTTTTATCAACAAGTACCGCTGCTTTAGGACACAATTTTTGTAAAATTTTTCTCAATTATAAGATGCCCCATTGGTTATAGAGGAGGAGTTTGCGCCCAATTCTTATTTAAAAGCCAACATATCTTTAGCTAGAACCGGGCACAAAGTTATTAAAAAATTAGACGTTACATTGATCGAAGTCTTTATCAACATTGAAAACAGTGTTTGGCTGAAATTTATCAAACTGAAAAAAATCCATCTTTTCGTCAATTCGATTGAAATGAACCCTCAATTGCCGTGATAGCAACCTCTCTTTCAATCACGTTATCTGACCTCTACCTCTTTCAAAATCTCTTCTTGCTACACTTTTTTTTCGCTATTATTTCATCATCCTGTCTTCAATTCCCGGCTCCTATACCGGCATACTTTCCCGGTGCAAGGGACCGTCTCCTCCAATAAAATCGTTCCGGTCCTGGCCGCGCTGTTACCCCGCGCATTTGTTCCTCACTCTAGCTTAATCTGGTGGGTGTACGATTCACAGTTCAGCCTTACCAGTATTTCAAGACTCAACAATTTGGTCAATTGACTCCCCTTTTCTTCCTTAAAACGCGTCATTGTAATATTGTTCATACCTCCTCAACGTATCACCCCTTTTCCCCGCTCTTCTAAGTTCTTTGCACTAGAATTTCTTCATCCTTGAAATATTTCAATAAAGTCACGTGGCGCAAGCTCATCCAAATTGACTTGACATACTTAAGCAAACGTATATCCTTAGATCAGAAAAATGATAACCTGGTTACTTTCCATTGCTATCAACTGTGCTAATAAAGTGTTGTAAAACATCTGTTTTTGCTAGATTACACCCGATCCACACTACTTGTACCACCATCACCAACACCATTCCCTTTCAATGCCTGAAATCGAAAAAAAACCAGTCAACTTCTCCAATATCCTTCTTGGAGCAGGATTGAACATGGCAGAGGCCACATCCCTTGGTCAGCCATTGGAAGTCGTCAAAACAACCATGGCGGCTAACCGGTCATTGAGCATTGTTCAGGCCACCAAGTTGGTGTACTCACGTGGAGGCTTGTATGGATTCTACCAGGGATTGATTCCCTGGGCTTGGATCGAAGCATCCACCAAGGGTGCTGTGTTATTGTTTGTATCTGCAGAGGCCGAGTACCAATTCCGGAAATTGGGTGCCAACAACTTTGTGGCCGGTATGGGAGGAGGTGTTAGTGGAGGTCTTGCTCAGGCCTACTTAACTATGGGGTTCTGTACTTGTATGAAGACCGTGGAAATCACTCGTTCCAAGCAGGCAGCAGTGGCTGGTGTTCCTCAACAAACTTCGTTTCAGGTTTTCAAAGAAATTTACAAAAAAGAGGGTATCAGAGGTATCAACAAGGGTGTCAATGCCGTTGCTATCAGACAAATGACCAACTGGGGATCCAGATTCGGACTCTCGAGATTGGCTGAAGAAGGAATCAGAAAGTTAACCAACAAAAGAGAAGACCAAAAATTGAGTGCTCTTGAAAAGATCGCATCGTCCGTGGTTGGTGGTGGTTTATCTGCATGGAACCAGCCCATTGAAGTCATTAGAGTTGAGATGCAATCCAAGACTACTGATCCAAACAGGCCTAAGAACTTGGGTGTGGGTTCTGCTTTCAAGTATATCTACAGTAACAATGGTATCAAAGGTTTATATAGAGGTGTGACCCCAAGAATCGGTTTGGGGGTTTGGCAAACCGTGTTCATGGTTGCATTCGGTGATATTTTCAAAAAGTTATTGAATGCAGATGGCGCAGGGCACTAAGAGTAAGGAAGTAGCCACCATCAAGAATACTGAATTATATTTGCAGCCAAACTAATTCATCCAACCCACTCTACCACAGTAAGTCATCATAGATTACTGCATATATATTCCATCGTACTAATCTCGAAGGACTAGATATTTATTATTAAGTATAATACTAACCGAAAATTACGAATATTTGTGTAAAACTTTCAACCATCATCCACGATGGCCAAGGCTTATTGCCAATACTTAAAAAGTACAAGCTTTATAATGACGTGTATGGTCGTTTTGGACCAACGAAATCGATAGGATTATTGACTAATGAAACTCGATCAATATGATTTTATGAAATTTTGGGTATTAGTTAATTCGAAAAATCTTGAACTTTATTCCATTTCCGGATCACTCTTATCTAGTATAGCCTCAAGCTAGTTTCTGGATCGACAGCTTATTTTATTAATGCCCATTGCTGGAGCCCCATCTATCATAACAATACAATCCCAAAATGGTCAAGCATAATCCTGAAGCTTGAACATTAGTGAAATTTTTGTTCTCCCATATAAAAGCAATCACAATTATTATGATTCTCTTCAAAATATTTGCGATGGAATAATTGATAGGGGACATTGCACCCAAGATTTGGAAGGCAAGCAAAGATTGCAAGAAATGGGCCAAACCATTGAGGACAACAAGAAAGATCGTCAGAGTAGTCAATTGAAAAAGTGAAACGTGAGGAGATGTGAATTCTGCAACAATATAAACTGGCAGGGTGAAAATGAAACCAATGACAGAACAATAGAACAAAATGGTTAACTTGTCCACTTTCTTGTTTGAATTGTCCACCTCCTTTTCTTGAGATGTGGGCAAAATCTGAACCTTATCATCCTTTTCGATCGTTAATCTCTTCTTGGCAAAGATATTTTGGGAAACAAAAATCAACATGGAAATGAACGCATAGGTTAATCCCACGAAGTAGTAGGACGATGAGGGGGTGGAAGCTGCACTGGGTGCTTTTTTGGGTTTATAACAGGTCAACATGATCCCTAAGACCAAGGGAACTAAAGTTACATATGTGATGGTCTTGTACTTGATATTAAAAAGCGATCTGTAGATCAAGACTGTGCTCAATGGGGATAATGCCTTGATGGTGTGGACCAAGGACACGGGAATCAAGGAGGTGGCCTTGTGCGAGGTCAAATGGCCAATGAATTGGAAACATCCCATGGGCAAAGTGGTGGAGATGATTAATGCGGAAGGGGATAGAAATGAAACTATGGCAGAGGACGCCGAAATGGCCTGAGGGGCAACTGGAAGTACTCCCTTGGGAAAATAAGCTCTCCATTCCGATTTCATTGACACCAATGCTAGAAGACACACTGAAAGCACGGAATTAATGAGAAACTGGAATTGGGTGAGGGTGATTGGGTGTTTGAACTCAGACAAGATCATTTTGGTGGAGTTGTTGGACACAATGGACACCACATACCACGAAATGCAGAGCAGGGTGATTTTGAGATCTATGGGAGGCATGGACTGAACCAAGTATTGGGAAATTCTCCATGAATAAATAGTATTTAAAGTCGCAGAACGGTCATTATTGGAGGTAACGTCATACTTGAAACGGTGTTCTTTAACGGGAGTCGATGCATTGGAGACTGGTGGTGTGAGTGGTAATTGGAATGACAGAAAATGGAGATTGTTGGACAAACCTATTCTTTTATTTGGTTTTGGAGCGTAGAAGTTGGATTTCACACCACTTCTTTGGCTGGAAAGATTGCTCAAGTCCGTGGAAGAACTATTAGGGTTGATTTGAGACAGCTGGTACAACGACCCATGGCCTTCCATATTCCGGAGGTTCTCTAGTGACGGGTTGGTCAACATGGTTTAAATTTTTGATATAGGAGTGTCTAAGCGAATGTGGGAATACGGAACGTATAAGAACGGGGAAAAAACGGTGAGAAAATGGGGGTCTCGAGGAATAAGTTTTGGGCAAGCGAATGGACGTTGGAAATGAAGCAAATGGAGTGGATGAAGTAGTTTGAGGTCAGGGTGAAGATGGAGATGGCTTATCGAAAACGTTGTTATGTGGAAAAAGCAACGATAGTGGATCACGTGGATTTTTGCAAGTAAAAGAAATAAAAATAACAAAAAAAATTTGGATCAAAACATAAACAAAAAAGGGTGCTGTCACGTGGAGTGCAGAGGGAGGTAGGGACAGTTACTTCAATAGGAGAGAGTAAGGAGGAACAAGATGGTAGTTTTGAAGAGCTGGGCCTTAAATATATTGGGGTATAGATGTATTTAGAGGAGGGGGAATAGGGGGCAGAAAGAAAGGGGGGAAGGTGAGGAGGACTGGCGCTTGGGCGTCAAAAATCGTTTGACACGAATGTTGAAAAAATATCTGGGTGCAACACGTATATTTTTTGCAACTAACCGTGTTTGTAGTGGAATATTGATACGATGATAGATGATTGATGATTGTTGATATTGTGGAGCTGGGGTTGATGGGCAGGTACAAACTGTAGACTGAGAGACTCGAATCGGCGAAGAACCAGTAGAACAAGGTAAGGCAGGACAAGAGAGTAGAGTGGATGAAAACAAAGCACACCGTAGAACGAAGGATAGTATGGTGGACAAGAAAGGCAGTTTCGGTTAAGGTCTAAATAATATGATGTCAATTCCAAAGCGTTGCTTTGTTTTCTCGTCACCGAACAATGTCGATCAAATTGCGATTGTTTATTTACATTGCAAAAAGTAGAAATTATTGCAAAAAAAGAAGAATTTGAGAATATGAATGTGAACCAAAGAATCAAACTTTTAAACGACCTATTGTTTAGCTACTCTACCGAATAGCTATTCTATCGATACTATCGATACTGCAAATTACCCTTGAATCATATCCTATGGTCAATCAAGAATAGCACAATTGCTTCTTGGTACAACAACTGTGTCAATGAAGATGATTTTTGAGTGATTCTAATTAGCGCGATGTTTCAGTTAAGAAAATGCCATTAGAATACCTTAATTTGTGTGGTGACCAATGTCGTTCCAAATCTCTACGCATAAAGGCGGGGACCCGTTCTTTGCTCTTTACATCTACGAACCCTTCAAAGTTACTGCCTCCCTTTGTTCAATAATCGATCTTCCAGCGACAGCGACTCACTATGCTCAGAAGTGAAAGGATCACGAAAATTCGAAAATTGAGCATACAACTTGAGAACTCTCAATCTTCAGTTAGACCTGACAAAATAAGCAACCTCGACTACTATTGTATAATTCGTAAACTTCTTTCTTCAAGGCTTAGACTTCTGTAGCTTCGGCCACTCTTAAAAAAATTGGTCCTGCGCACGTGACGTTATCTGTTATGAATACAATAGAGGGTGAATGAGCCAGTTCAAAAGACGTCAACTGATGCTAACAGCTCGTATGGCCCTTGAAACATAGGATTTAACATTGTCTTCACCTTCGCATATCTTTTCAACCCCTCTTCGACCCTTTAAAATCCCTAATCTACTAATCTTTCCAATCTCACACGTGACCGCATAGTCTCTCGATCTCCATACATAACAGGTCACTAACAACAGTATCAAGATAGTACTACATATCGACTTTGTTTAAGCCATCCCTACCTCCCAAAAATGACCAGCATAACGCTATATGCTGCCAAATTGATCATCAAGCGAGCCCTACTGTCAGGGGATGACATTGACGAACCTGATGTGTCCACACCCGACGATCAGCTCGAAGAACCCAACCCGGTGACTGAAGAAATCTTCTCTTCTTGGGCATTGTTCATTCTCCTTTTCCTTCTCTGTTCAGCATTGTGGTCGTCATATTTCCTCCAGCAAAGAAGAATCAAAGCCATTCATGAAACCGTGTTGTCCATTTTCTATGGTATGGTTGTGGGATTGATTATCCGAGTGAGTCCTGGTCATTACATTCAAGATGCGGTAAAATTCAATTCGTCGTACTTCTTCAACATTCTCTTGCCTCCAATTATCCTTAACTCGGGGTATGAACTACATCAAGCCAATTTCTTCAATAACCTTGGCTCCATCCTCACCTTCGCCATACCTGGAACCTTCATGTCGGCTTTGGTGTTAGGGATCATTTTGTATATCTGGACCTCATTGGGTCTCGATGGGATCAATCTTGAATTCGTGGATGCTTTGGCTGTCGGAGCCACACTTTCTGCCACTGATCCCGTCACTATCTTGTCGATTTTCAATGCCTACAAGGTGGATCCAAAATTATACACCATCATCTTTGGTGAATCATTACTTAATGATGCCATTTCGATCGTCATGTTCGAAACTTGTCAAAAGTTCCACGGTCATCCCGTTGGATTTAGCTCTTTCTTCGAGGGTATTGGCTTGTTTTTGATGAGTTTTACCATCTCCACCATCATTGGTATTCTTATCGGAGTCTTTGTGGCATTGATCTTGAAACATTCTCACATAAGAAGGTACCCTCAGATCGAAACTTGTTTGGTTCTCTTGTTTGCTTACGAATCCTATTTCTTCTCCAATGGTGCCCATATGTCCGGTATTGTTTCCTTGCTATTCTGTGGTATCACATTGAAGCATTACGCTTTTTTCAATATGTCCAGAAGAACCCAAATCGCTACGAAATACATTTTCCAATTGTTAGCACAATTATCAGAGAATTTTATCTTTATCTACTTGGGATTATCGTTATTTACTGAAGTCGAATTGGTTTTCAAGCCTTTATTGATTATTGTCACATTCATTCTGATCTGTGTCGCCAGATGGTCTGCCGTTTTCCCATTATCGCAATTTCTCAACTTTTTATACAGAGCCAGATTCGAAAGGTTCACCAATAGGACAAACTTGAATGGCGGTATCTCTTCTCAAGTTTTACCGGATGAAATTAGTCACTCGTACCAGATGATGATTTTCTGGGCAGGATTAAGAGGAGCTGTTGGTGTCGCATTGGCAATGGGTATTCAAGGTGAAGCTAAATGGACTTTACTAGCCACTGTTTTGGTGGTTGTTGTGCTTACCGTGATTTTGTTCGGTGGTACTACTGCCTCAATGTTAGAAATTTTGGGTATCAAGGTAGGGGTAGTCGATGATGTTGATGACTCTGATGACGATTTCGATATCGAAGCACCCAGATTGCCTTACGCAGGTACAGCATCATCTCCTCCAACCTCCAATATTTTCTTGGGCAACAGAAGGTTTGGACCCCCACAAAGAACAAATACAGCCCCACAACAACCCCCATTGAAAACATTGTACAAGGATGATACCAGATCCAGAAACGAATCGAGTACAAGTTTGGCTTCTGGAATAATTGCTCCAAAGAGATCTTCAGTTAACAACTCAACCTCTGACTTGCACGATGGAAACTTAAATTCGGTAGATGATGACGACGATCTCATCACTAGTGACGTCGATGATCTCTTACCAGGAGTAAGTTCCCCATCGGCTGTGCCCCAATACCTCAGCGCTCAGCCTGCCAATAACGGTGTATTGGGTGCGTTCTTAAGTGCAGAAGAACAGGCAAAATGGTTTAAGAAGTTCGATGATCTGGTGTTGAAGCCTGTGTTGTTAGATACATTACCTACTTCCGGTAGAAGAAGGGAAGATGCAGGCAGTGGTACCAATGGAAATCCTCATGAACAAGTTTGAACTATTGACTAGATGAAACTATTATTCCTCGGTATCAACTTCTGCGACGTCCCAATACTTTCATAAAATATTAATGCTAATTATTTATTGGTTTCTCCAATTGTATATACATACATGTTACATTCCACGTTAATTCGATACATCATCTGTGGATTCATTCATCCTAAAAATGCTCCTGTTTTCTTATTCTGTTGTTGATTCTGTTGTTGTTGAGCAATGGCCACATCAATCACCCACTTTGCCAACTTGTATGTTCTTGGGTTTAACACCATATCGTTCAATTTGTAGTTAAATTTAACACACAATTGAAAGAACTCGTGCATCGTCAAATCATGCAAGATCACGATTAAATGATTGTTGAGGGCCTTTTTATTTGTTCGCTGGTATTCATTCAAGTAAACCGAAGCTGGCAAGAAGTCTGTGTAATTGCTAGTCGCTCTAATCGGCTTTTCAAGCAATTCCAATATGCTCCTGATGTGAGTGTTGGTGACGATAGAAATCTTATCCTCTTCAATTGAGTGGATCAATAAATTCGAAACAGAAATAATCGCATTTCCAAAATTGACCGGGTTCACGATTCTCGATCCGGTATCTCTCTTCAAGGTAACTCTAAAGAAAACTCCAGCATTGGAAGAAAGAAACCTTCCATTATACTTGTTGTAAGTATCTTTAATGGACTGTAAAAACTTTTTCAATTTCCCAATCAAGGAGGAACTTTTTTCACTCTTTGATGTTTGTTCAGGTTCAAAAAAACCCGAGAAAATTGACTTAAGAGGTACAATAACCTGACATTCCACCAACCTGAACCATTGGTTACTTTGCATAAATGATAACGGCAGCTTTTTTGCTTGGGTTGAGGAGGGCGTGGGTTGATAATCCCTGACATGGGAAACTCTTGGTGAATCGTCTCCGTTTGCAGAGACAAATGAGTTACCAAAAATCTCACTATCATCACCTAACTTGGGAGAACCATTGAATATAAAGTCTTGACCTTGATCCCTTGGATTGTACTCAACTTTTTGTAAAGCCTTTAAATCACTCGAAGTCCGATAATTAATTCTGGCTGTAGTATCCTTGATAACCAAGGAACATTCTTCTAGAATAGAAGACAAGATATAGGCCTTTTTGGATCTGACACTATATATAGCTGCTCTTAACTTGACACCTTGTGGATCATTAGTGGTGGAAATATATGCTAACTCTTGGAACGCACTAAGACGACTCAATTGATGATCAGATTCTAAACTGCGTAAACCGTTCAACAAAGTGTTTAAAGGATCAGAATTATAGGTACTGATGAGCTTCTTTCCATCCAAGCATCCGATGGTTGAGTATACATTGAAGGAATGGTTGATGATTTCCCAGAGGAGCAAGATTTGATATGATGCAAATGAGAGCAATGCAAATGTCTTGATCGGCAATCTGAATGCAGGGACATTGGTGTCCAAGCCGACCAAGTACAAGATCAATATGTTACTCTTGTAGATTATGGGTCTTAAGAAATAGTAGGACACAGGACCCAATATTCCAACAAATATGTTCAAGATCAATGCGTTTCCAAACAAAGAAGGCACTTTTTTGAGTAAGCTTTGGTCTGGAGAGACTTTTTGAGATCCATATTGGAATACCAATCTGTTACGTTCGAAAATTAGGTGATGAGCAGCATAAAAAGTGGCCACAAAAAAAGGATAGTACCAGAGAAATACCCATTCGTCATTCACCAAAGGTGCCAGGCGAAATTCCTTGGATTGGAGATAGTAATCAAATTTTTGAGGGAGCAGTGACACGAAAATACCAAAAACGAACAATGTTGAAATGGTATAGAATGTAGCATACTTAAAATAGTTGACCGAAAAGTAAGTATGATAAACCTGAGATCCAAGCGTCTTATATGGAGATATATCCACAGTAGAGAACTTGATACGAGACTGTTTGATCACCAATAAACCCAAATAGATTATAGGAGCTCTGATGAAAGTAAGAAGGAGATTCCACCAGAATCCACTAAACGGAATATGTAATGTTATTGATATCAATACTGATAAAATGATATTGATGTTGTTAACATATTTAAGTCTTTTGGTAAGAACTTTTGAGAAATATGAATGGTAACTTGTAGCTGGAGTAGTTTCCGTAGGATATGAGGCACTGGAAGCTGAAGAAGTAGGCGCTCCTTGACTATAGATGTTCCTTCTTCCAAGTAATTGTGTATTTCCATAAGAAGACATTTTGATAATATGACGAAGCTCCCCAGATTTTCTGCGTTTTCAAGCTATGGAATGAATGAAATCAAACTCTGTGGTTATTGTCGAGTCAATTTAATCTTTAATCCTCAAGTGTGGTGAATTAAATGTCGTTTTTTCTGTACTATCAACTAAAAAGCAAACTTTGTTTACCAATTCTGTGATTTCAAGGCTTTTTTTTCACAACAAAGAACAAGTGTCGGTAAATATCGATGGTTGTATAATATTCTAGACCTTTCGAGAATAATTGGATCTTATTCCGGTGGTTGATAGTCTTTAAGAAATTCTTGTTTTGAATTGCTGAAACTTAGATCTAATACAATTGAGCTATTTCAATTGGTTTTCTAGCAGAAAAGAAAGGACACCAATCAATAATGTTCAGCAGGATATAATTCTGGCCGTTAAAATATCGTACTGCCTTTTTCTGGAGAAAAGAATGCAATTGTAAGTATCACGTTTAAATATAGTGTAGTGATTTTTTTTCCACCATTTTCATACCATCGCGAGCCCAGGCCTCCTTTACTAAAGATCAAGATTCTGAACCATATTGGGTGATATTCGGGCAGTTGAAACGGGATCTGATACTACAAAGCAAAGGCAAAAGCCCGAACGTAATTTTACCGGTTTCAATGGACTCTTCGGTGATTTATTAAGCTATATACATATTGAATGTGGGTCACGTGAGATGATGGTTTTGGAATTCCCAGCACCATGATTGGAGTTTGACAAAATATTGACAAAATATTATCAATATATTGATAACGAAATGGGTTGGCAAGTGGGAAAAATATGTGATGAAGTAGTTGAGAGGATAAAAGAATTAACCTCTCTATTGGTTGCTGATGGGTAACAATAATTACATTTTGATCTTAAAGTTTATAATGCTCTGTCCTCATTAACCACGACTTGAGCTTCTCTCTTCAATTTTTCGCCTTCTCCGCTCAACACATCCTTGACCACTTGTAAGCCTGGCTTTCCTCCAATTTCTCCCAAGACTTGGTCAGAGATTATTCTTTCATTGTAGTCAATATTGGCGTATCCAGTACCTGAAGACACCAATCTGCTCTCGACGATACTCTGGCTACCATCGAATTTACTAAAATTGACTTCGAATGCTTCAGTTATCGCAGCCTCCAATTCTTCTTCAGTTGTGATGAAATTGGATGCGGCATGGTACAAATCAAGCAATTTGGTGGCTTTTTCTTCTTTGATTTCCAACTCTCTAGTTCTTCTATTCAAGGTTCTTTGTTCCTCTATCAACTGCTGTTCTTCGAGAGTTCTTTGTCTCATGATAGGCCCGTCCAAGTACGAGTCTATTGTGGGAAGGGTCAATTTTTCAGCTAACGACTCTTCGTAAACATGTGAGTCGGCGAATGCCTTCTCTCTTTCTGCAGCCTTGGACTTGAACTCGTCAAGTTTCTTCAATCTCTCGGCTTCTACCAAGTATGCTTGTTTCAAGTAATCTCTTCTGATCTCATCTCTCTTTAATTGCCATATTTGATCCTGGTTCAATTTGGACTCATCGATATCTTTTGGCGTTCTTTCTTCGATGTTTCTTCTAATACGTTCTTCCACAGTAACGACACGTTTCTCAGGAGGGGTTCTATGGAATGTGAACCCCTTCTTGACGGGGAGAGGCACACCTTCGGCGTACCCTTGAGTGACTTTGGAGTCTTTGGCTATTTCTTCTTGGGTTCTAGGCTTGATAGGGAACCTCTTGAAGACCGGACGGACTTTGGGCAAAATTCCCGATTTTCCTCCGTGTTTGAGAACTCCTTTTCCCATCTTTGACTATGTTTTTACTGGTAGAAGGTGCTTTAACCTGTAGTATTGGTGGCTCAAGATTTGTATGGTGTCGATAAATTTCAATTTTTTCATGATTATGGGGTGGCGCACGACCCAATATAGGTTTCTAGGAAGACACGAAAAGGATGATAAATGTGAATATGGGGAGGGTTGAAGGGCTCTATATATAGGTGGAGATGAAGAGATAGATTAAGGGTGATTAGTGGAGTATTTTGGTCAAAAACAAGCAAAAAATGGGGACATAAGAAAGAAAACGGAAGATGTCAGGGGACTACAATTTACTATAACATATGTAGAGAAGCTAGATCGAATCAAAATAGAATTGAGAAGTTCATTTGAAGATACCAAAGAAACATTTTCATTGGCTATCATATCTTCTATCATTTTCAATCTTCTATCATTTCCAAAAACGATGCCGGGCAAGTTCATTAATCATTTATTATAGCAAAGACAAATATTCGTAGCACATACTTTGCTATTGTCTATCAAAATAGATTTATCATTATTCATCTGATGAAAGACGACTAGTAGCAATACCATCTACAACATCATCAAGCATCTTCAAAGATCTTCACCACTACTTCGATCCCCATATGTCATAAATGTTTTCCAGACACACTTTCCCAATTTTTTTATTACCAATTTGGTCCTCGAATTCATTGGCCATCAATTTTTTCAATTCCGATTCACTCAAATCTTTATTTGTGACGTGGTAATATTCGATCAACAGTCTAGGTGTTGGGAAACGATTTTGTATAACAACGGCCCTCTCTAGACTTACACCACGAATAGCCATGAGCATCAAAATAAACATTTCCTTTACAGTCATCATTCCAGTTTTACCAAGTACATCTTGGAAAACAGAAAACAAATGAACACATTCATATGCAGTTGACCTTGTCTCGAACTTTGCTCTGAAAGACTCCAACATCTGTCCATAAGTGGTTTGATTGTCAATTGATCTGGGCCTCAACACAATTAATTTAGTGCTTTGGAGTTGGTTTTGAATGACTTTAGTAGTTGAGGCCAAGAATTGGATGGTATCATCAACGTCTTTGAATTTACGAAGGTAGAATTCCGAAACAGTCATTGTCATGGATAATGCAGTTTTGATGGCATCCATCATATCTCCTACATTATCACTCCCACTCTCTTCAACGACGTAATAAAAATGCTTCATACCGGTTTTTTTGAGTCGATTCTTCTGTTCTTGAAATCTTCCGTCCTTGATAGACATTGCTAAATCATCGAGTTTCTTTCTTTCACAAATGAAGTTGAGAACGACTTCCTTGCCTGATTTGGTATGTTTGGCAATCCATAGCGTATCTCCAACTGTAAGTGCCCTTACTTCACACTTTACATTGAGATTTCCAAGTCTAGTCTGAAAGAAATCTCGTTCTTGCTGTGACCTTATTTCTCTCGTATCTATAAGGAGTATAACTTCATATTCGTCCTCTGGCCATACGTCGTACTTGGTATTATTGTAGATTCGAGCTTGAGGATCATGGACCCCTTTATCTGTAGCGCGTTTGGTACCATTTTCAAGAGAAGCAGGAAGAATTTCGTCACTGGCAGGTATGGAATTAATTCCTTCCTTTAAGCTTGACGACGTATGTAAGTTGTCATGAACCCTTTTAGAAAGAGAATCGTCAGATATGATGTTTCGTTTATTTTGCCTTCTGGAATCTGGCAGAATGAAGTTCAGACCAACATCATCAACATCATAAATTGGAGAATGGAGTATCTTGTCATGATTCGAATGTATGTTGTTATCTTGTCGTTGCTTCAAGGGCGATGATGGTACTTGACAGTTCACGTATGAATTGTCGGGACTCACGCCTATACAATTATCATAGGATATATCGTGTTCATGGACTGGACTTGATTCAATCCCAACCGTATCCTTCAATTGTACTGCCAAATCCAAACCTTCATCAGTTAAAAAATACATCTTGGGCCGTCCGGTGAATGTGACCAAGTCATTACTCTCAAGCACTTTGATTGAGTTCCAAGCTGAGTAAAAATCATTGGCTGCTGGATTCGAAGTGAACGATTTATCAGCATAAGGCTCTGCCCTCTTGATGATCTCAGTCTTGCTTAATCCTCGTCGTTTCTTGTCTCCCACATATAATGCTAGCAAGATGGCAAAGCCCCCAGACCTGTGTCTGGGGACATATCGCTTCTTTTTTCGAGGTTTCTTTGGTTTGGCAGCATCGTCATTGGTGGCTGCTGCCACTGTAGGATCAATAGGTGTTGATGCAAAACCTTGGGGCACTTCAATACCCTGATCCTTACAGTACTTGCGAAGCTTGTCCGTTAGGGTCTTGACCGTCTTGTCGCCCACGAACTGGATCAGCTTGAGGGTCTTTGGATCTCGTATGGGCCCTTCAAAGCCTCGTAATTTGAAGAGTGCTTTGTTGTAGAGAAGTGCAGCCTTGGAACCTTTTTGAGTAGCTATGATGGCAGACTCTTCGATCCATTTGATAAACAACGGTTTGACGTCGTTCTCTATGGACTCCTCCAAGACCAGGCCATTGTCTTGATGTTTGGCTTCCATGGAGTAAGGATGAGCTCTGGCTCCTTTACTGAGAGTTTGGTAAACATACGCGTTGATATAACTCAGGCTCTTCTTACTAGAGTGCATACAATAGAGATGATGAATAAAGGTGTTGATGAGATAATTGAGAACCATCAAAGGAATAAGGTCTACACTTTTCATCCCTAGCGAATTATATTTGACACCCATCATCATGTCGGAAAGAGGAAAGAAGTCTATGCTTCCACCCATCAACTTGATTTTCAAGTATCTCCAACAACAGTCGCCAGTGACCATCTGGTTGTACGAACAAACAGGTCTGAGAATACAGGGGAAGATCAGAGGATTCGACGAGTTCATGAACGTGGTGATCGATGATGCCGTGGAAATATCGATGGAGGATGGAACGAAAGAGCAGTTGGGAAGATTGCTTTTGAAGGGAGAAAACATTACCTTGATATCGAGTTTAGAGGTTTGAGGAGGGGAGAATTACAAGTGAAAGAGATGAAGGGTGTGAAAGGACGGAGTCAAATAGCAACAGATGGATACTCTCCACCACTTCTATGCTTCAAACTGTTCTTGATGGAATATATTCCTTGTTTGGGTCCTGAAGTATTCAGTCAGTTCCTATTGTTTCGACAGTAAGGTGAAAATATCAAAGAATTTCGAGGACTTCCAAGATTAGAAGGGTTCCAGCTACCTCTCCGTTCAGATTATGAACAAAAATTGTACAATAGATATACGAATATACAATACATGAGAGAACATGTAAATATTAAAATTATGGAATTATTTTAGGTGCAAACCGACAAATCCCCATATTTATAAGAATATGTAGTATTTGACTTGCTAGTTGAATAAGATCTTCGTGCATTTTACTCTGTCATTTTGGTAGATATCTCACAATAATAGTGTCAAATTCAAAACTTCATAGGAGTTTCAGGTTTTACAATATATCACATCTTATTGTGACCGATTCACATCTACTCGGTCAGTGATAGCGGATACTGGAAACATTGGTGTATCTCACAGGAGCTATCAAAATTAAATTGAGTTTGTTCGAAAACACCATAGGTATGCCTCAATAGAGAGTCTCCCAAAACATACAGACCATCGTACGTTCCTTTGGACGAGAGTATATATCATATCAACATTCTTGTAATTACTCCACGCGGAGCCATTGGCCGTATCATATTAATTTCAGGAGTAAACTTGACCTATTTACGACTCCTACGTACCATTTTTCCAATTAAAAGTATTATTGGTGTGAAGGATAGGGCGTCGAATGTGGTGGTTGGTGAAGTGCTAGGGTAAATTGCACAACCACGATGGGAAACTTGTAAAAACTGAAGACACAATGGGTACCTAGAATTACTTTGAAAATTGACGACGAGATAGGAAAAGAACCTCAACTCGAGAAAGAATATTATTCTTTGTAGTTGGATTTGTTTGAATACTGAAGTTTTTTACTTCAAATTCAGTATCCTCACGCCTTAGCTTTACATCGAATTTCTCTCGGTCTAATGTTTCCACTCTTTCACCTTTGACTCGATTCTTCGAAACTCACCTTCTTTTTCTTGGGTGAGGTAAAAGGGCTTTCCTTAATTGGACTCGATCTCTGAGAAAGCCTTCTTTCTCGATCTTCCTTCAACGTCAATGCCTTGTATTCCAATATTTGTCGTTCTCTTTTGAGCAGATTGACCTGCTTAGTTAGTGGAGGTTTTGCAGCTATTACCATTTGTTGCAACCATTCTTTTGGAACCTTTAAAACCACCACTAGAGACGGGGTTTCGCCAATAATGTGATGCGGTGACTTGGTTTCAGGTTGATCCCCTTTTTCAGGCTTTAAATTCCCCCCCTTCTTTGTGGGACTCCTTAAGATTGATTGGTCAACCATATATAGTCGACATTTTATGGAATTGGGGCCGAAAGAAACCGAAAAAAAGTCAGCAAGATGGATTCGATTGTATAATAAAAACTGCAACGGTCAGCTTACGAATCAATTGCTCCTTTCCACCTATAACCTATGCTTTTTCTTGGAAAGAGAGTCTGACATCTATTCGCAATTATTTATGATCTAAACATTTTTTTCCTCACATTAAATAAACGCGTTACCAAGCACACGACTCACTACTGATCGATTGTTTTATTGACATGTACCACCCTAAGAAGAGTCACGTCCTATAAATACCAAGTGATCTCCTTGATTTCATCACCAATATGAATAACATAAATGGCGGGAGGCCCAGTGGAATATCCAGTGGTAACGGGCGACAACAACCAGGGTTTGGGGTATCGAGCCCTTCAGGTTCTGGAGGTCACCAATCTGCATTCAATGCACCAAGTGCAAACATATTTAAACCAGTGACAAGTACCACCACAAGGACATTCAATCCGGTGGAATTTACATCAGAAGAGTACGAGCGGATCCAGCTGCTTACAAGCAAGGTTCTTGGGCCGGAATACGTGAGTTCGAGGCCGGCAGCAGGAGGGCAAAAGGTATCATATATCGAAGGATGGAAAGCCTTAAACTTGGCAAACGAAGTGTTTGGATTCAACGGGTGGAGCTCCGAGCTCATCAACTGTCTGGTGGACTATATGGATATTCACAGCGTGACAGGTCGGGTTTCCGTGGGAATTTCTGTATTGGTACGAGTGACAATCAGAGATGGAACTTTCCATGAAGACTTTGGTTATGGATTCATGGATAATGCAAAAACCAAGGCGATGGCTTTTGAAAAATGCAGGAAAGAGGCATTCACCGACGCAATCAAGAGGTGCTTGAGGTGCTTTGGTAATCTCTTGGGAAATTGTTTGTATGACCGTTCTATTGTCGCCAAAATCCTGAAAGTACCTTTACCAAAACCTGACATGGACGAGCTTGATTATCATAGGGATCCAATGCTAGTGGAACGAGAGAAGAGGAAGATGTCGAAAGTAAATGTCTATGAACGACCCAATTCAAACGGAGCTTCCAATACTACAAATCAGGTGAATAATCAAGCGAATGGACCTCGAAATCCTATTCAAGCAAACAACTCCGCACAGAGGAATGCGAATAATCAACAAAATGGAGTCAGTTACAATAACAGTTCAAATACTTTCAACAATCAACCAAATGGAGTTCAAAATAGTAATTATCCACCGTATCAATCCAACAACCCTAATAATAGATCCAATGGGGGAAGTAATAACCAGTCAAATAATTTCAACCAAGGAAATTATACAAACAGTCATAATAATGGAGCCCAAAACAATACCATCACAAATCTCCAACCGCCTCAAAGAGCGAATGCTATCCCCACATCTAATCAATCATCTATACCCCAAGTCCCTGTCATAAAAAGTACAGTTGCCAATACAATTACTGAAAATTCCAAAACATATACCCCAAGTGCTCGAGAATTAGAAGAATTGGATGACTCCTTCTTCAGCGAAGGGGATGACGAATTTCTAGAGAAAGAGCCAACGCCACCAGGCTTTGGGGCCGATGATTCGACAACCTTGCCAACCACAGGTGGTTCCAATATACCCACTGAGTTGCCCTTTTTCGTAAGTGCAAATGTGGTGCAAAAGATACAAAAATCGGAAGACACACCTATAACAGAGTTTGATCCTAAATTTGTGGCACCAAACATGAGGCGAACAATAGATCCAAACAAGTCAGCACCAGTCAAACGGCCTGAATCATCACAGCGAGCTTCTCTGCAAACAATTGGGCGGATATACCCTCCTAGTCAGGTAGACACAACAAATACATTAGGGAAGAGAATTGGTATGCCGCCCAGTCAACGACCTCCATCCAAAAGGCAAAAGGAAAATAATGCTGCAGTGGAAGCTGAAGCAGCAAAATGATCAAATGTGCTAATTGCTAGGTAAGACTAATTTGGCATTGATCAATAAGATGATATATTTCCCACCGAGAAGACCAAAAGAAGAATTCAAATGAATGTTCTTTATCAGAGCCATGTCTATTAGACTTAGCGGATCGTGAGCCTTCAAGTTTTCTACGAATTGTGTCTATTAATTATCAAGTTCGCTATTCATTATTCACGTGCTTAAGAATTGAGGGAATTGAAGAGTCTTATTTATTGCAACTTCACGTAATAGTAAATCACTACCTCAAGGTATGAATGTGTATACGTTTATATATGTATGTGCTGGTTTATCAACATTGTATTGCCTACGTATTAAAATATTATGAAATTGAGTCACGTGACTTTATTGAAAAGCACAAGCTATTGCATTCAGAAGGTACATCAAAGAATTGTTATGTTACAATAACTTCTGCCATCAACCGCGAGAACCTCCTTCATCAGCATCATCAAAGGGTGCTGCTACCCCATATAAATATTGAAGTCATCCATTGCCTTCCAACCCCAGACTCAATTACATAAGCACCCACAGATCAGTATACACATCAAGAGCTAGGCATACTGCGTAAGAGCCATAATCATTACAAACGGCAACAATATCAAAAGACAGCCGACCATGAGCATCACAAACAGCATACAGCGGGACTTCTCGGCGAGTATAACCATTCTCGAAAACATCGGGCCGTACAACGAAGTCCCGGCAGAATACAACCCAAAAGAAGCCATCCAAGCATTAAACACAGCCAAAGTATTGGTGATAGGAGCTGGAGGACTAGGGTGTGAAATCCTCAAGAACTTGGCATTGACGGGGTTCCAGGACATCCACGTGATAGACATGGACACCATTGACGTGTCGAACCTTAACCGTCAGTTTCTCTTTCGAGCGGACGATGTTGGCAAGTCAAAGGCCGAAGTTGCAGCACGATTCGTTGAAGAACGGACAGAAAATGATAACCTCAAGATCACGCCTTTCTTTGGTATGATCCAGGATAAGGACATTGAGTTTTACAAGCAGTTTAACGTGGTGGTGTGTGGGCTCGATAGTGTGGAAGCCCGTCGGTGGATAAATGCCACCCTCATCTCATTGGTGGATAATGAGCTTAATAATTTAATACCGTTGGTGGACGGAGGAACCGAGGGCTTCAGAGGTCAATCGAGAGTGATATTGCCAAAAATAACCTCTTGCTATGAGTGCACTTTGGATATGGTCACCCCTAAAACGACCTATCCAGTGTGCACTATCGCTAATACACCCAGACTCCCCGAACATTGCATAGAATGGGCATCGGTGATGGAGTGGCCCCAAGTATTTCCCCAAAAACGGTTTGATGCCGATGATCCGGCTCATGTCGAGTGGATGTATCAGCGTGCACATGAACGAGCCCAGCACTTCAATATTACCGGTGTTACCAAGCTGCTTACATTGGGGGTGGTGAAAAATATCATTCCTGCCATTGCATCCACCAACGCCATCATAGCAGCTTCGTGTTGCAACGAGGTATTCAAATTGGTCACCAGTTGTAATCCTATTCTTAACAACTACATGATGTATTCGGGAGACGATTCAATCTTCACGTATACCTACGCACATTCCAGTAAGGCAAACTGTCCGGTGTGTGGTAATTTGGCTAAAGTAACAACTGCAGAGAGATGGTGGACCTTGGATAGGTTTATTGAGGAAATTAGCGGTAGGCTGGAGATCCAGATGAAAAAACCATCGTTGACAGCTTCGGGACTGTATTTGTATTTACGAAATCCTCCGAGTTTGGAGCAAGTAACGCGGCCAAATTTATATAAAAAGTTGAGCACATTGGTCAATGATGGAGACGAAGTAGTTGTCACAGATCCTAACCTTCCAATATCATTGAAATTGGTAGTTCATTTCCTGGGATCTGAAGAAACTCCTGTGGAAGATATCTAGCCAGATCCAATACAAAAAAAAACAATATCACTCAATCCAAATTAATTATGAGCATCAGGAAATGATTCATGTACCAAGTGATCTCTCTCGAAATCCCATTAGCACAAGCCAAGGCATAATACTCAGAACCAATCACAGCATGAAGTCTTGGTATATAACATTCTGCGAGAAAACTCGCCCGACGGAAAGCAAAAACAACATGCAAGGAAAGCAGGCAAAGGCCCGTCCTTCTTAAACATGGATATCATAAGGGAGCCTTGAATATACCGCCCATCTATCGGCTGAAGTATATTTGTAACTACTAATAAACACAAACTAGTGGTGCTGTTGTAGATTAATCGGAGTGTGACGCTACGCTGAGTCGATAAGCACGAATGAAGTTTCCACTAATGTAACAGTGATGCTCTATTTATGAATCAAAGAATGTACCTTCGTGAATATTCTCGATCCGGTCTATCTTCATTACCAGCGCTGTCTCGATGAGGCTTTAAACAATGGTAGTGGAGCAATTTATGCCCCTTCAGAGGTCAAAAGCTGCTCTTGTAGAGCTTAGCCACGCATAGTTCCAGATCGCCCTTATTATTCGTCATCTATTGCGCTGTCTTATCGTTATCCCCCATCATCTCAATCTGTTCTGCGCCCTCAATGTGAGTTTCTGATTGGGTGCAAAATAAGGTTTTAGATTGGATTGAGGCTGGGTCGTACACAGTCATTCGTCCCACACTTTGTTATCTGGGTTCATCATTCAGTCAAAGCAGAGCTGTCTTCTTTACGAATGACATCTCGGTGTTGTTGTGTGAACATCAATACATGGCTTTCATATAAAACCACTGGCATTGAAGTAGTATATAAGGGACATATTCCCAGAGGAAATTGTGGTTGTTCTTGCAATACATACTTAAGGTACTATCAATATAATGAGCTTTAACGACCCACAACCTCCCCCGTACTCCGTCAATGAAACCTTTCTATACTCTGCTAGAGGAACCCCCTTTAACTCGACTAGAAATGCGAGCTCAACTCCTCATTATTTATCCAGGCATTTTACTCAAAAGAGCTCCGTTTACCCTAGAGTCCCGGCAACTTCTTCCAAAGATTCGTACTTCAGGAAAGAACCACCGTCAGATCCTCCTATCAAAAAGGTGGGAAGGTTTCTTGCCAAAGTGATACTTACCATACCTCAGTGTCAACGCTCATGCTGTTGTCGAAATTGTCACCATCGACTGGCCAATTTGTGGATGGCATCTGGTAGTTTTGGAGGATTTTAATGATAGACCAATAGCACAAGTTATATTTAAGTATGCTTACCAATGAACGTAAGAGTTGATGCTACATGTATACTTAACATAACACATTAATAAATCAATCTATATAACTTTTAAACGCGAACATGAGCGAAGAAACCAAGACTTGAGTCTAACTATGTCCATCATTATCAACTTTATCACGTTCACTTCATTACTCCCATCTCACTCTTCTCTTTCAAGAGCTCTCATCTCCAGCACTAACATCTCATTAAATTTTTGATAGTTGTCAAGATAAAGATGGTGGCCACTATCTTCTATCTCCACCACGTCACTTCTAACGGCATCATGATAGCTGTTGATTATATTAGAGCATAACTGGCCACCTTTACGATCCATCCAGTCTTCTTTCCCATACCACCACGAAAGTTTCATGTTCAACTTATGAATTCCTCTTTCGATCAACGGAAAGCGGGCATCTGCACCAGGTGCCAATAGATAATTTAGCATGTATTCACCTGAGCCGGGGCTTTGGAAGATCCCGTACGAATATTTATGAAGGGCGGCGGATTCAACCGATGGTAGTTTGGCAAACCTTCTATGAGACCATGCACTGACCACTTTAGATCCCAAGGGCCCTGCATTTCTAACCAATGAAAAAGGCGATATATTTTGTTCCCACAATTTAGCAAAATATTGAGGGACTTTAACGGGTTTTTGATGCTTAAGTACGGCTCCTGGGGAAACCATCAACAATTTGGAGCAGAAATCAGGATCTCTTTTGATCCCGTACGATCCCATGAGGTACGCACCCATAGAATGAGCCATAATGAGGAGTTTACCACCTTGAGAACCACCCTGGGAAAACTTCCCCAACTTACGCTTTTGCATCCAGGTTTCAAAAGGACCGTGGAACCACTTCTCCACATGATCCAAGTCCTCCTTTTCCAATTCAAAAGGCGGTCTTGAAGAACATCCGTAGCCAAATAAATCGATTGCATGTACACACCAATTGTCAAGGGTAGAAACGCCAGGGAAGTTCTTGAGGTAGAACCCGAGACCTGCGCCATACCCGTGAATCATAACTAAATGGTTGAGGGATCCGGAGTCTTGTTCCGATTTTCCCGGCGGATATATCACGAACTCGTTGATAAAATTACCCTGCTGATCAATTTCGGTTTTCACCACTTGACTTGATCTACCCTTCATATCTGGTTCGGGAAAAAACGGTAACGTGGCCAACAAGTCGTGCTGAAACTTCATGGGATTACTTCGATAGCTATAGTCGTCTATCGACTCCTTGATCGATAATGGGAAGTTATTGGAGAAGAGTTTGTTTAACGGAACCGAAGTCGGATGTGTCGACCTTTTGTAGTGAGAAATGGCGGCTTTTGGACCCCGTTTTCTGGAGATGGTAGCACCCACCTGGTTGATGTGGCTGAAGATCTGGTTGAAACTGGAGTTGAAGCTGGGAGACGAGTTGGGTCTCCGGACCGATTTGGAGATGTGTCTTGCGAATATTTTTGGGGCCATTTTGAAGGTGATTTTGCAGCCGGTTTTTTGGGTGTTGACAAAGCCAAACGAAGAAACGGATGGCTCTCTAGGAAGATCAGGGGCGTGTCACCATCAATAAGCGAATACAACGAGATGGTGAAACGTTTGGTGGGTGTTTACATTTGAGTAGATGATATAAATTTTGAATGATGGGGTCATTTTGAACACGTGATGAGAAAAGCAAAAAGGTTGGGGTTTAGTCACGTGACTCGCATTTTCGTGTATTGATCCAAAACAATCACGTGATCGACTGCCAATAAATTTTCAATAGGCTAATTAAAGGGACAAGAGCCAAGGCCAAGGACAGTGCAAGTGTCAGGATGTGTCAGTGGACGGACTACGGACCACGGACTACACCACCTCATACCAAGAATTAATAGGATCCACCTCGTACTTTGTTTTTTATACGGATTTGCGGCCCCGGAGTGGCACTTACGTAATCGAGATCTAGCGTGGGCGGCTACCATTGGCTGCAACGGATAATCGGGTACCAGGGTCTTGATGCCAAGCAGTTGGAGTGAGCTGATTGATCAGATAAGTTAGATAGTGACAGGCAGACAGGCAGACACGAACGGCGTGGAAAGACGAAGGAGCACCAGCCAATGCAAGCGGAAATGTAGACGAGGCTGGTCTGGGTTAGGTTAACGAGCGGAAAAGCAGAGGTGGTACGAGAAGGTGCGCTTGACGAAGATAGAGAAGAATAGGCCCAAAGAGTAGGAGGCATGGAAGTAACAAAGTGACGTAACGGTGGGAGTTTGCGGGATTAAAGTGATGTACGAGGACAGGTAATAAGGGAGAGTGGCCCGTGGATGGAAAAGATAACGGGAATGAGTTAGGGGCACTCGATGAGGAGCGTGCTTGGCATATATAACAGTAATAGAGCGCGATGTAGTAGAGAAGAGGGTACGGGCTTAAGGTACTGGGCACGAGAGCGGGATTTGAAGGTTATAATTGGGAAAAGAAAGAGAGGGAGAGGAAGAAACGGAGATGAAGGAAAAGTGGAAGCGCTAGAGTGAAAAAATGGAAAGAGACTGGATATCAGGGTGGCTGTAGAGACTGCAAAATTGAAAGAATGGAGGCTAATGGCGGGGAAACATGTAATTTAGTCAAAGCACGATGGGTTAATCAGCCAACTAACCGAAGTATGAAAATCCATCAAACCAAAGGCCTATCCCAGTAGCATTGAATCCAATTAACTGTGCTACCACTTGGTACGGTACGGCATCAGTAGTGGCTTGGGCGTGCACATAGGCCGGGGTACAGACCGGACACTTTCTTTTTCCCTATATGGCGCAAAGTTCTGTGTCTGCATGGAAATATTTTTATCAGATAAATTAGATGAGAATCGTAACCAAAGCCTACCCGATGATTGGCTGAAGACTGAGACTTTTGTGAAGAGAGTAGTTAGCAAAGCGAAGGGAATGTGTATGGGAACGTCGAAAGGGTGAGGTCAAGGACGAGGGCAAGATCAAGATCAAAGCGGTGGTGAAGTAGATCGGCGGTTGATCTTTTTCCAACTGCAACGACAAACAATAGTATATAATACCCATGCTTAACCCCCGAAATCATTCTGCCGGTAATAAAAAACGGGCCCACTATTGTTCAATTAAAGGTGAACAAAGCCGTGGATGGGCCAAAAGATGCTTACGAGACTTAAGGTTGGCGCCGGGAATTTAACCAGTTCAGCAGAGGCAGACTGGGTCGGGTTACGAAATAGATGGAAAAGTAGACGTGAAACGGGTAGCGCAAAAACTATTTATGTAGCGGTGGACTTAGTAGGAGATAGAATCGGATGTTTTCCCAAGGCGGAATCTTGGGCATCTGAAGTTATGCACTAGTATGAGCCTAGTTGTGCTAGAAACCTTAAACCTACACGATGTGTAAGCCTGCCAGGGCTAGGCTGGAGCCATAGGACCAGTTGGACTGCGAATGGAGGTAGAAGAGTGGGAAAGAAGGGGAAAGAGAGGGAAAAAGAGGGAGAAGGAAGGAGAGGAGAGGGAGGAGGTAGGAGTGGGAGTATACGAGAAGAAGAGGAGAAGAAGGGAAGACTGATGTAGAAGTCGTACGGTGGGGTGGTGAAAAAAATCACGAGCTCCGGCGATCGTAAGTTATTAACAATCTGAAGTATCCAATGGTGAACAAGAACGGCATGGCTTAAGTGGATACAGATGGGACATGAACCTGGTACTACTGTAACCATCCCAGTGGACAGAGTTTAAGTTGAAGACTAGCGATGGCACTGGATCCATCGGGTAGCGTAGTAGCGACATGCGATAAAACGAAAACTTTTCAGTATAAGCCCAGATAGTAAGGCGGCGATGAGGATGTACTAGTGAATGGACTACTATGTAGACTACTATGTCGACCAAGTAATGTAGGCTACTTTGTAGACTAACTACTTATACCTTTTGTAGCTATACTCTACGTACTGCCATAACATAGGCCGACCATCATACGAGAGTCGCCGGCATCCTCCACTGCCAGGCTTAAGTATCCCCAGATCAATATGCAACAACCACGTTAGTACGGGGATTGACCAAGAATTAGCCCCTAAAAATTAGCACCATCACTGGCTCCCGCCCATGCCATGCCCCGGTGGCCCTGGGAGCTCGCCCATCCATGCTGGATCCCTGGCGCTGTTGTCTTATAGGCGGATTGGTTATACCTCCAGTTACTTATGCGACTCGGAACTTATCTGATTAATCTTGAAATTCAGACACTTTTTTTTGCGGTGTCTGACAACTTTTTTTTTAATTTAATTTCTTCTTCACAAGCTCGTCCCAAACAGCCGCTCGCTCCCTCATTAATTTCCCAGTCTTGGGGTGGAAGAACTACTTCTCCCATTTTGTATATATATTTGCCTCATCATCCCAGTTGAGCATTTTTTACTTCTTGTTTAGAAAACGAAAACGAAAACGAATTCGAAGTCGAAATCGAAATCGATTAACATCCGCAATGAGACTCCTTTCGTTGTTGTCCATCTCGTTCTTTGTTAGTTTCATCTATGGTGAAACTCATACCTGGTACTTCCAAACAGGATGGGTTAATGCCAATCCCGATGGGATGTTTGAAAAACCCATGATGGGATTCAACAACACCTGGCCTTTACCGATTTTAAGAGTCAAGAGACATGACAGAGTCCAATTATACTTGACCAATGGTTTTGATGATAGAAACACCACCTTACATTTCCACGGGATGTTCCAGAACGGTTCCTCCCAAATGGATGGTCCAGAAATGGTGACCCAATGTCCTATTCCTCCTGGTGAAACTTTCTTGTATAACTTTACTGTGGCTGATCAAGTGGGTACTTACTGGTACCATTCTCATACTTCTGGTCAATATGGTGATGGTCTCAGAGGTGTCTTTATTATTGAAGAAGAAAACAAGAGTGACTATCCTTACGATTATGATGAAGAAGTCGTCTTGACCGTGGGTGAACATTACCATGATACTTCCGATGTTTTGACTCCAAAATTCTTGAGTAGATTCAACCCAACCGGTGCCGAACCTATTCCTTCCAATACCTTGTTCAATGAATCCAGAAATGTCACCTGGAATGTTGAACCAAACAAGACCTACTTGCTTAGAATTATCAACGTGGGACGTTTTGTTTCTCAATACCTTTACATGGAAGATCACGAATTCACCATTGTTGAAGTTGATGGTATTTCCGTTCAACCAAACACCACCGATTTATTGTATATCACCGTTGCTCAACGTTATACCGCCTTGGTCAAAACCAAGAGCGATACCTCCAAAAATTACGCTTTCATGAATGCCATAGATCAAGATATGTTGGATACCATTCCTCCTGAGTTGATTTTGAACTCAACAAACTACATTTCTTATGACGAAAACAATGATAAACCAGGTCCAGTTACTGTGGATTCCTGGGACGATATCTTGGATGACTTCTGGTTAAGACCTTTGTCCAACGATACTCTTTTGGATGATGCCGATTACACCGTCACCATCGATGTTGCTATGGACAATTTGGGTAACGGTGTTAACTATGCTTTCTTCAACAACATCACTTACACCAAGCCAAAGATTCCTACTTTATTGACCGCTTTATCTGCTGGCGAAGTTGCCACCAACGAATTGGTTTATGGTACCAACACCCACTCTATTGTTTTGCAAGGTGGTGATATCGTTGACATTGTCTTGAACAACAAGGATACTGGTAAGCATCCTTTCCACTTGCACGGTCACACTTTCCAAGTGATTGAAAGATTCCCTGCCCAACCCGATGATACTCCTCTTTCATATGATGCTTCCAACCATACTGAATGGCCTGAACACCCTATGGTCAGAGACACTGTTTACGTGTGGGGTAACTCCTACATGGTGTTGAGATTTAAGGCTGATAACCCAGGTGTTTGGTTCTTCCATTGTCATATTGAATGGCATTTGGACCAAGGTTTGGCTGTCACTTTTATTGAAGACCCAATGGGAATTCAGGCCAACCCAGAGCAAGAATTGACTGAATACTCTCAAGACGTTTGTACCAAGAACAAGATGGGTTTCACTGGTAATGCCGCTGCTAACACCAAGAATTTCCTTGACTTGACCGGTCAAAACGTCCAACACAAGGCATTACCATCTGGTTTTACTGCCAGAGGTATTGTTGCTTTGGTCTTCTCCATCATTTCTGCCTTGTTAGGTTTGGCTGCCATTGCCTTCTACGGTTTGGCTGATATTCCAGATGTTGAGGCAAGAGTCACTAGAGACTTGAACGTTGATCTTGAAGATGACGATGACCTCGAAACTGAGATCGTCGATGAATCTAGTGATCCATCTCACAGTCACACTAAATAATTGTGATTGAAGAAAATCTCTTATGTGTTCTGGATCCTTGATTGGATCTAGAAACGTTACCATAACTCCTCAAAAGAGTTCCCACTACCCATTGCTGGTCGCTGGCGCCCTAGAGCACTAATTCTTATAAAGTCAAGAAAAATTGTGTGTGTGTGGAGTTTGGAATATACTGAGATTATTCTGCTCCCTGAAATAAACTTTATAATGGATTAGCGTTTGGGTGTTTATGTTGCCGGTACTCTTTGTCCACCTACCATCATAACATCAAGTGGTAAACGGGAATTATCAACAGCACTGATTAAATGTGATCGTTGATAATTTCCTTTTCGATTAATTTTTGTTAATTTGTTCATGAATATAACGACTCGGCTACATGAATATTGAGATTGGTCAGGACTTTCTTCAAGATGAACCCCCCCTAATTCATTTGAAAGACCTATTGCGATCATTCTTGGTGTTTAAAATCTATAGATACTCCAAATTTCCCCCCATTATTTTTCTTTCTACTAATTAATACTGTGTATAAGCTTAATAATAATTTTACCCGTATAAAGTAGAAGAAGTAGATTTTAGTGTGTATTAAAATGTTTGAACGCTCAGAAGTTAGTAAATGTTCATAATAATTCAGTCACGTGCGTTTGCACGTGCGCACTTTTCCATACACTCCCAAGGTTAACACCAACCAGATTAATTCAAGAAACGAATCCAAGTGCTGTTCATTCCTCGAAACACCCGCCAATCGCACGATGTTCCATGCCGTGTACATTTCCGACATCAACAACAATCTTGTGTTCGAATACCTCATCAACCTTACGTCGCCCCGCTTTAAATCCTTGTCGAACGTAGTTGTTCAAGCTCAAAATGTACCAGACCTGTTGCCATTGATAGAGATCAATTCCGAGTACTCTTTGGTGTACGAACGGACAAAAAACTTGATCATTTATGTCCTATGCTCGAACGAACAAAAGTCCAACCCGTTGCTTCCTGTGATTTTCATCCAGAGACTTCTTGAAGTGATGTCCGACTATTTCGGAACACCATTAGCATTGACCAAAATAGACGCCAACAATGACACGTTGACGTTGTTGATCAACGAAATGCTTGACGATGGTATTCCCAACACCACTGATTTCAACAAATTACGTGATTTGGTTCCATTGAAAAGTTTACTCTCGAAAATTTTGAGTAGTCCTCAAGAGATGGCAGCTGCAGCCACCAACAAAGCAAATAGTGTGATGAACAATCAACTGAATGACCAATTGTCTCAAAATCTCAATTCCATACCCTGGAGAAGGTCCAACGTCAAATACACCAATAACGAAATGTACGTGGATATTATAGAAAAAGTCAATATCATTCTCAAACCAGTCAAATTGCAAAACAAATTACAACTATACTCGTCAAATAATCACTTTGACTCTGCATTCTACTCCTCGGTCAAATCTTCATCCAAGTTGGTCCCAATCACAGGAAATATCCAAGGCCAAATCAATTTCATCTCGCATCTTACAGGTATACCACTTCTCCAACTTGTCTTGTCCATTAATGGTCTCAACATCCAATTGCCCAGTTTCCATAGATGCGTTGAGCTTGATAAGTGGTCATCTAACCCGGGGACCTTATCTTTCATTCCTCCAGATGGAAAGTCAGTATTGATGAACTACGAAATCGATTTGGATCTGGTGTCGAATAAAAGAGACCAGTTGGAAATGTTGGGCTTAGTGAGTGTGGATTTCCAATCGGGGTTGGGAAGCAACAAAAACGAATTTGAGATTAAATTGATCATCAATAATGTCAAATCTGTTTCGAAAATAGAAAATTTAAAGGTAGAGATCGTGTGTGAAGGTGATCACGAAAATTCTGGCGATGAAGATCACAACAACAAGTCAGAAATCATTCATATCAAATCAAATAGAATTACCCACGGTGATTTTACATACCTTGGTAAAGGAAAGAGCGAGTGGAACTTGAGAACAATTAATACGGGTATCCAACCTCTATTACAAGGAACTATAATAACATCAAACTTGGAAGACTCATATCTGTTTGAAGAGACACCATCAACGCCTAACTTGATTGATGTAGATTTCGGCTCTGGTTCGAGATCCGGAACAGGACAGGGTAAAGGAACTCCTGTACCACAAGGCCAACCCAGGCCTATCAAGCCTGTCCATTTGGCCTTATCCTTCACTTACAAAGGATCTGTTCCTAGTGGGCTCAAGGTTGACAGCTTGAAAGTAATAAGTGCCAAAGGGCTTGGAGATACTGTCAAGCCTTACAAGGGAGTGAAATATATCACCAAGAGTGGAGATTTTATTGTGAGAAGTTAAAGGAGCAGAAAACTTCATCGAGAGGCTCTTGAAGTATAGATTTTTAAGTACTGGCTTGGGCCCAGTCTTGCGGCAAGACAGTCAAAACTCAAGTTCTAATAGACCCTTATATAAACAAGTCGTATTTCACTGGGAACAGGAGGGCTGTAGTTGGTTGTGGAGAAATGTAGAAGATGTCAAGGAAAAATGGCATTATAATTTATTGTTTTTAAGATGTATTATTTGCAATCAATAGTGTATCGAATTAAAATTACAACCTTTCAAGTTATGGGATGAATAACTACAGGGAGTAATTTGGCTTTCTTCAAAAGCTCTCGTCAAGCGCAAAAGACACCATAATAACTCATGCAGAGTCGCTTATTCTGATGATTCGTCTGCATCTTGAGGTAGAAAATACTAGGTCTCCAGTGGCGTAACCATGTGCCATTTCGATTATGCCCCATGTGCTAAATCTGCAAGAGAGAACAAGTTGATTGAGTAGTATCCAAATGTTAGCAGTTCTAAACGCAGCCAATGGACAAAATCATTCTCAACTATAGGACAGTCAGAGCTTAATTGTAATAATATATCACCCTACAGTATTTGATATCATTAGTTGTGTTTGTATTATTGAAAAATCAGTAAGAGTCGAGTTGGAGATAGGTTCACCATGTGGTCTAACGGCGGGCAGGTCCCTACAGATCAAGCAGGCGCAGCACCGGCATCTGATAAGATAGAGGGAGAGACCAATGCAACCCTATTTAGGCTTTTTCGCCCTGCCACTATACTGTATTGGGAATAACAGTCCTGAAGTGGGTGAAGCTGGCCGAAAGTCGGAAAACTCGGGGGATTACCCAAGAATCACCAATATACTTATGTAATCAGGATTCTTCAGCCTAACCTTCAAACATTGGACTATTCTGGAAGGTCTCTTAACGGGGTAAAGCCGCCATTGGTCAATCTCGATCGTCCTAAAGGTTAATATCTGCCACGGATCACCTGGCGTCGTCGTCCTACTCGGTTTTCTTACTCTTCTTCAACTTTTCTTTCTGGGCGTTCTTAAGCAACACGTTTCCAATGAACGATCCCACACCCAAGCCGGCCAACAACAACAACAAGATGGGCAACTTGATGGCGTAGTCGCGAGGAAGGAAGAACGAGTTCAACACATTGGCGTCGTCGACAAATGGCAACACAAACACCCAGACGGTGTAGTAGGCGAAAACAGCGGTGGCTACAGCAAGCATTGCAACACCAATTAACTTATCAAGGACCTGGGTGGTTAGTAGGGGTTTGGATTTAGTATGGAGGTTCGCCTCCCATGTTGCGCCTGTTAGCTGGTACGTACCATTTTATGTGGAGTATGATGTGTTGATGATGGATTTGATGATGAGACGTGTTGTTTAGTATATAGTGAGAGAGGGAGTGTATAGGAGACTGGGGTAGTGTATTTAGTTCAGCGAGAGGTGTGAAGTATATCCGGGGCTGACGATCATGTGCTCCAGAGAGTGTAGCAGTATGAGAGGTTAAAGTAAAGCTAGAACAAGGACGACAGTGGTAGAAAAGAGTAGAAAGGTGGACTATTCGTCTATAGTCATTATTCTTAAGGCCAGCTATAAGTTTGAGCCAATTCCAAAAGCAACTTCCTCTCTTTTAATGGACCCTTTATGCCCCAACTTCGTGGTCGGAAGTCAATCTCGGGAGACCAAATGCCCCGGAGATCACGTTTTGCAACTGCGACCCTCTATATTTAGTACGAGGCTTATAATAAACAAGTATGGAAGACGATGGAGAACCGTGACAGCAGCTCATATCAACTAGAAGCAGTGACAGTGATACCAATATATATCTATCCCCATTGGCTCTTTTCAAACCATCGAAAATTTCTATTTCCCTCCTTCTTCATACACACATTCTTGAGCCCTCTGTCCGGCATATACCCCATATTTACCTTTATTCCAACTGACTTATTGACTGCCAAATCATTAACATCATTGATTCACTTCTTTCTTCCAATCATCGTGGCAAATCATGTTTAATAAGATCAAAAATAGGAAGGCGCCTCTATCGCTCAATTCGGTCACCAATGCCCTTAAAACAGCAGGCAACCAGGACCTTTCGCCCACTGATTTGGTATCCAAAAACCTTGATTTGGCTGTCATCACTCAACTAGGACTTCCCAAGAACCTGGTGTTGGCCGTGGCATTCGACCCCATCCAGTCACTTCTTGCCATTTCCACCACCACCAAAGAAATCAGAGTCTATGGTCAACAAAATGTGGAGGTGGTGTTTGAGTTCAATACACTGTCTCCAATTTCATTTCTTCGTTTTGTCAAGGGAGTTTACTTGGTCGCCATTTCGGCAGCATCCGGCTCCGTCACCATCCTTTCACTCCAAACGAAGAAGATCTTGACCACATACCTGGCGTCTTCTGCGGTGACTGCCGTGACTTCTGACCCATCGTTGGACTGGTTGATCCTTGGCCTTGCCAATGGTTCCTCTGTATTCTATGACGTCGACAGACTCAACTTGACACCTTTCAGAGTGGATAATTTGCAGAAAAAAGTGTTACCAAAACATAAGCTATCCCCGGTGTTGGCTGTTGAATGGCATCCGAGGGATATTGGTACTCTCTTGATATCATATACTCATTGTGCGGTGGTATTCTCGTTAACAACTGGTCAAATCAAACAATCATTTGTGTATCTGGTTCCCAAGGGTGCCAAGGGTTTTGAGGTTGCCCAATACGTGGACAACGGTGGAAAGAAGAAAATGTTTGGAAACTCGAACGATGTTATCTCTGAAGTAACGGAGGCCCATTTTCACCCAAACGGTTTACATGTGGTTACTGTCCATCGAGACTCAACTCTTGTCTTCTGGGACGCTAATGACGGAACTCTATTACAGGCGAGAAACATCTTTGAAACAGACTTGCATTTACCAGGCAACCCCACAACAATTCCCGAAACCGGACTTTTCCTGATTCTGAATGTTAGATGGGTATGCGCTAAAGATCCTGAATTAACTCAATTGGTTATCGCTGGAGCAGACAATGCACGTCCAATAGGAAAATCTAGTAAAGGGGATATACCCGCTAGCACTGGCGGACCAGGACTGTTACATATACTCGACTTTGGATATACTCTCAAGTACTCCATGACCTCTCATGCTAAGCAGGGAGAATTCTATGCCCACCCTCAAAACGGTCAAAAAATCATTCCTATTTTGTACAATGAAAATCCAGACTCTCTATTAGGAGCAGAATTTGTTGAAAAGATTATCGGGTTACCCATAAATAGTACTCCCTATTTCGATGGGTACCACGACCCGAAGTACTTGCTTTTATTGAGTAACTTCGGATCCATCTACTTCATAAAATTTGATATTAGCGGAGGGGCCATTGGTGGTGTGCCAAAGACTATTGGTGCTTCAGTACAGGGTAGTACCGATTTGGGTGATCTTTTATTGCCTACTTCGGTTGGATTTATTCATCCTCCAGTCCTGTATTATAGCGTGAACTCCATTAAGCGTATTGATTGGTACAGTATCTTGTCGACGAGGGCATCTACTGGTGCCCATGGAGTCAACAAGTTTTTATTATACGGAGGATCTCCAGTAGCCCATGCCGGAGATCCGAGACTGATTGGTGATAGCGAGGGAACTCGTGATATTCTTATCACTGGACATCAGCATGGTCTTATAAGATTGATTGATATATCGAGAGGAGAAGCCAATGACCAGGAGAATTTAGTTCAAATTAGCTTGAAAGAGACAATCTTTGATAATGGGGATCCAAGCGCAACAAGGGTTGCATTTGCCTCTTGTTCTTTCGAAAGTAGAGAATTATTGGTTGGGTTGGGGAATGGTGAAGCTGTTATTTGCAAGTTCGGTAAACGGAGACCAGGTCAAAATAATGCGACCTCGAGCAACTTAGATTATTCGAAATGTCAAGTCCAACACTCGAATGGTAACGCAAAACTTTTGAATATTAGTGACAGAGTCCTGGGTACTTTTTCACAATCGGTGACATTCTTACCTGTATCCATTCTTCAATTTGACGGTGTTCAGGAGGAAATATCCGCTTTAAAGATTAGTAACATTGGATTTGGTGCTATTGGTTACAAGTCAGGAAGATTAGTAGTCTGTGATATCACAAGAGGACCAGCTATTATCCTCAATCTCGAAAAAATTTCCCAACACTTGGTTTCAGTTACCGGAAATTGTTACCCAACTACGCTCGAATTTTCGATCATGGAATATGGCCAAGAAGGATTCTCATCTATATTGTTGTTTGTTGGTACGAACTGTGGCGGAAACTTCTTAGTTTTCAAGATTTTACCTCAACCAAATGGAGGATTCGAAGTAAAATTTGCTGACAAGACAATTGGTTTGAATTATAGAACTTTATCAGGAGAAGATCAAACCCTCTCCAAATTAGACAGAATCATTCCGATCTCTGCCAAGGATGGGAGATCGACGGTTGCTACCCTTGAGACATTCAGAAAATTGAGTCAAGGAATTTTAATTCCAGGATATGTAATCACAGGATCTACAAGAGATTTGAGGGTGTTAAAATTACCAAAAACCAAGTTGTCGCATAAGGTTATTGAGGATACATGTTTGAGCAATGGTGTTATTGAAATCGGCAACAAGGTTTTGATTGCATGTCTTACAAAAACGGGATTCGTTAAGTTTTGCTCGTTACCATCATTGAATGATATCGCTGAAATCAAATTAGAGAAGGATCTCTTTCTTAGATTGAGGGATGCGCTTGGAAGTGAGATTACCAAACAGTCAGAGATTTTACCTAGTGGTAATTTCTTCGTTAGAACTAGTGAGACCGAAATGATAAATCTTAGAGCATTTATGAAAGATGGTAAAGGAAGTAAACAAAAGAAAGATTCTCCAACTGATTTGCTTTTTAATGAAAATGCAATCATCCCACCACGGCCTGCAGCAGGAGCATTGCTGTGGGCAAAGGGGCAAACAACCTACATCAGTGTCGAAGATTTGTGTTTCTTAATCGCTGGTCCGAACAGAAAACCAGCTAAACACGACGAGAGTCGATTGGCCTTCAATATTAGTCCTGAAAACAACTTGCAACAGGGCTATGGTGCATACCTTGCTACAGAGAATTCTCCTGGAGATGCTCTTAATGACGGAGGGTACAAGGACCCTGTCCGCAAAGGTGGTCAAGTAGGTTATGGAATTGGAGCTAATGGATTCATGAAATCCATCCAGGGAGGTTTAGAAACTGCCGAGGAAACGTTTCATGGGTATGCCAACAATATTAGTGAAACCGTGAACGAAGGTATTGCGGATCAAAAAAAGAGTATGTACGGAGCTGCTTTTAAGAGTAAGTTTGGGTTCTGAGAGACGAACGATAATGATAATGATTTTGATATTAAGAGTAAGTAGAGTTAAGATTGAAGCGAATAAAAGTGAAGAATGTATTATATTGAATTCTGAAAAATGTAAAAATCAAGAGACTCTTGTACGGGATAGTTATCATGATAGATATCCTTGTAGATCTTCCCGCATTCCTTAATTGCCTAAGATATCCTTTTATAAGTTACCTCTTTATAACAAGTTGATTTGGGCGCACACGACCCAATATAAATATTCGAGTTGTTTACCTTTTCGTAAAGCAATAACAATCTACAGTATACCCACCACAAACTTACCAGCGACTGTCATGGATCAAAACAAAGAGAATGTCCCTACAACTCCAAAGGGAAATATGAAAAGTGACGAATTTTCCCCGGAATCCAGAAATGGCACTGTTTTAAAGCCTCTTTCACCAAACAAACCCACCCATATTGGAAAGCTTAACTTTCTCCAGAATGACAACATCGACGAGCAATTTCAACAGATCCATGGCGTTCACAGCATTATCCAGCAGCAGTTGTATAACCTTGAGGTTCAGACCAAGCAAACCGGGCTAGATGTGGGTCAAATCAGTGATAGACTGAAGAATAACAATCAACACTTAAATAAATTGTTGGAAAACATCGCCAACTATTCCGAGGAAGTCATCACTGAGGGGAATGCCACCAAGAAGGATATAACCAATATTGTGGAAAGGCTCGATGAGTTCAGTCGACAATTGAACAAACTGTCGGGAGTGACTGCTATAATTTCTAAGGAAAACACAGAAAGAGTTAATGAGATTAAGCGCGTTTTGGATGAGGTAAAGATCTCAATTACCGACAAAAAAGAAGCAGAACTCGAAGACCCTAGGAATGTGGACTTGATATGGCAGAAATTCGATAGTTCTCGGACAGAATCCTTGACTGCTTTGAAGAGTGAGTTTGGATTGGAAGTCAAAAAGTCTCTTGAGGATATCAAGTCTGATCCAGCTATATCTCAGGAATTGTCTGATATCAAGAAGTTGGTGTTACGCAGTCACGAGAGCCTGGATAATCATATCAAGATAATTGCCAAAATAGATGAAATCAAGCAACAACTTCCCGAACGCGATTTAGTAAGACAGATTGTGGACCCTGTGGTTGCAGAACTCAAGTCGGTGTCATTGGATGCCAGGTCTCAAAAGCTTTTAGAAGATATCTTGAGCATTCTCGGCAAGGAGAAAAGAGGAGATGACAAGGTCAAACAATTCCAAGTGGATTCAGAACAACTGTTGAAACATATCAGAGAAAATGGCAATTTGTTATTGTCAACATGTGAAGCTCAACAAAAAAAGATCGAGGAGTTGACTTCAAAACTAGCATTAAAAGAATCAATAAGTGAGTTGGAAAGCAAGTATGAGACCTTACAATCTAGATATGCCGAAATGTCCAAAGCGTATGAGAAGAAGTTCAAACATTTTAAGGAACTCCAAGAGCATTTCAAGGAATTGTCCCTCAATGCAAACAAGATTAACTTAGCTTCAAGTGGAAATACTTCAGCGACAAGAATTAGCAGAGTCAGACAACTTCACGCGTCAAAGATGAACGAAATACTGAAAGAAAACTCTTGGGCACCAACAATGAACAAGAGAATAGTCAGTACTCCTGTGAATTTCAGAAAGGATGTTACTGTTGGGGGCTTCGACTCTATACTGGAAAATGCAAGAAGTGAAGGAAACAATTCCGATGACGAGGTTTTCGAGGTAAATACTAGCCAAGAAAGAAATGCAGAAACCTCGTTTTGAAGTTTCTGCTAAATCACGATTAATGCTATCAAGTCTATATTGATATTAATATATACAAATATTTACACGACGAATGGTACACTCTCTGCTTACTTTTGTGCTACTATTCTATCCTTTCCATCCATGAATGGTCTGAGCACTTCTGGGATCCAAATGCACTCCTTCAAACCATCGTAATTTTGCTCAATTAAGGCAATGATGACTCTTGGAACCGCCATGCACGTACCATTCAAAGTTTGCACATGGTTCAATTTCTTCGTCTCATCATTAATGTATCTTACGCCCAATCTTCTCAGTTGATAATCACCACAATTGGAACTGCTGGACAACTCGCCCCAGTTTCCTCTACCTGGCATCCATGCTTCACAGTCATATTTTTTCATTGCTGGGGAACCCAAATCAGAAGTGGGCATGTTGATCATCTTGGCCTTGATCCCAAGTTCTCTGAAGATTTCTACTTGGAAATCCTTGATTTCTTCAAGCTCTTTTCTGGCATTTTCCAAGGTGGTGGTGAAGTGAAACAATTCAACTTTCGTGAACTCATGCACACGATATAACCCTTTGGTATCTCTGCCTCGGGCTCCAGCTTCTGCTCTGTATGCTCTTGAGAGTCCCACATATTTCTTGGGTAATTCTCTTCTAGGATACTCAAACACATCTGACGAATGGAGGGCTCCAAGAGGTATTTCCGCTGTTCCAATCAAGGCTGTATCTTCATCTTCCAACTTATAGATCTGTTTCTCTCCGTTCTGGTCGTTTGGCTTGAATCCACACGCATCGATAACCTCTGACCTCACAATTGTTGGAGGAATAATCATGGTGTAACCCCTTTGTCTAGCTTTACTGAGAGCATACTGAATTAAGGCCTGTTCTAAGAGTGCACCATCTCCTAACAAGTAATACCATGAAGATCCAGAAATCCGAGACGCCTGGACAAAATCCATGATGCCAAACCTTTCACCTATCTCCTTGTGGTCATACGATCTTTTATAGGAAGACACGGCATCAGCTTCCGAAGTACAGTTGATGAACTCGACAATTTCACCCTCTAATGGGTCTTTTGGTACGTCTGGATCAAGCAAGTTAGGTAAGGTATCAGCCCGTGAATATATTTGCTCTGTTATCTCCTTATGCTGCGCTTCAAGAGGTTTCAATTCGGTCTTGATGATCAGAAGTCCCTCTTTCAAGACTTCCTTGTTAGGAGTAGTCTTCCGTTTCATGAGCTCTCCAAAATTGCCTCTTTCATGGCGTAAAGTATTCACCTGGTTTTCTAGTTCGATCTGGCGTGCTCGGTTTGTCACTATGTAGTTCAAATTGTCTCGTACGGCTTGTGGAGAGCTTCTTCTTGTGATTGATTCTTCGTATTGGGCTTGATTGGCTATTATGCTATTTATGTCAAATTGAGCTCGTTTCAAAACTGCCGTGTTTCTTGCCGAGCTTGCATGACGAGCCCATGTCACTCGCAATGTAGCGATTGGCCCTTTACCCATTCTGTGGTGATATTGACCAACGACTTCTGTGTATATTGATTGATTTGAAAAATCAATAGTGCATCACGTGTTGCCAATGAAATATTTCGCCCTATTCGGAGGCTAAAAGGAAAATACAGTTGTCGAAGATACTGGATAGTTATACAAAACTTTATTAGTTACATATATATAATGAACATCGTGAAATCATAATAATAGTAAATTTATGCAAACATAAATTTGAGGGCTTTCTTAGGAAGCGAGTAGTTCTTATATCTTTCGGCTTCTTCTTGTTTTTCCAAGTTGAGAACCTCTTCATCAAAGATAGTTCTGTCAAGATCGATATCGATATCTTGCAACTTAATGTACAATGACCAATTCCTGGTGTATATCTTGTGGCCAACGTAGAACAAAATCAAAACAATGGCACCAAGGTAATTTTGGAAAAAGTTTTGAGCATCTGGTTTTTTGGCTCCAACAGGGTACAATGCAATCCAGAATTGAGCAATCAAAATCAAAACATGCCATACCATAGCATAAACAGAACCCCAAACACCAGTGGAAGCAACGTATCCCAAAGAGTCAAGAGAGATATTATTGTACTTCAAAGCTTGTCTGAATCTATAGTGACTCAAACAAATACCAAACCAGGTGAAAATTTGAGACAATCCGGAAATAGCCAACAACCAATTGAACACAGTTTCTTGCTTCTTGTAAGCTGCGATAAATGAAAAACAACCAATGATAGAACAAATGACCAAAGATCTCAAAGGTCTACCAGTCTTGTCGATAAAGTTAAAGTAACTTGGCGCAAAACCTTGTTCAGCCAATGATTGCAAGGTTCTCGAAGCAGAGTATAATGCGGATGATGCAACAGAAGTCACAGACAACAAAATCACGGCATTAATAATCGAAGGCACAACTGGAACCTTGTGAAGTTCAGCAGCTAACACAAATGGAGAGGCATGAGAACCTCCACCTCCGGAACCCATTAATCTGTCAGAGTTGTAAGGAACTAATAAACCAACCATAGTCAAGGCACCTAAAAACAAAACGAGAATTCTCCAGAAAATCAATTTACAAGCAGAGGGGATAGCTCTTCTTGGGTTCAGCTGCTCGGCTGCAGAGAGGGCAACGAATTCAGATTGACCTAAGGAGAAGGCACCAGTAACAAAAACAGAACACAAACCCTTAAAGTTTGTGTAGTAACCAGGGTTGTGCCAGTATATACCACCGATGTACTCGTGTTTTGGACCACCACCAACGTTAACAACGATGGCCATGATAATAAACCCACAGAGCATCAAAAGTTTACATGAACCCAAAACGAATTCACCTTCACCATAACCTTTAGAACCGTTGAAGTTAATGAACAAGACGACGGCGTAAAATATCAACACCCAAACATCAGGATTGACACTGGTGGTCCAGTACTGGATAGTAATAGCAGCAGTGACTAGTTCGATTGCAATGACCGATAACCATTGGATACAGTAGTTCCAGGTGATAGCAAATGCCAATGATTCGTCAACAAATCTTCTAGGGTAGTTATTGTAACCACCAGAAAGATCACTATAGTTGACAGCCATTTCACCGGCAGCTTGTAAGGTAGGATATAAGAAAGAACCAACGATAGCATAACCAATGATAAGAAACAATGGTCCAGCATTGTGCAATACTTTACCAGAACCAACCAACAAACCAGTACCCACACCAGTGACCAAAGCCATCAAGGTCAAATGACGTCTACTGATACCTTTCTGAAGTTGTTTACCTGCTGACAATTCATGGCCTTCTTGTCTTCTAAAGCCATCTTTGAACTTTTCCCATCCTTTCAATGGGGCCTCATTAGAAAAAGGTGTATCAGAGTCGGATGCAGTAGTAGAAAACTCACCTTTGACCTCTGAGGTATTAGGCTTCAATGGAATATCTCTCATCTCAGTATGAGCAAGCGTTGAAAGTAGTTTGGATATAGGTTAAGATAATATGGAAGTCGTAACTGATGAAATTAGTTACCAGGATATAGAGTGCTCTATGATTGTTTGACAACAACTCACGATGAACAAAAAGTAGTCACAAAATTTTTGGAAATCAGCTACCTTAATGGATGGTAGAGGATATAAATCTGAGATGCAAAATGGGTACGTAGTTTAGAGTTTGGCGGGAGATTCAAGCCAGATATAATCCCGGAAAAGAAATGGGCGGGAACACAACCCGGGCTTGGGACTTCGTGGAACACACACAAACAAAAGAAAGGAAGTTAGAGCTGTCAGGATTGGACGCAAAATCCAAAAGTGGATATTGGCAGGAGCTTTAAGCAGAACAACAAAATTTCAACTCAACACAACTTGAGATAAGCCTATTGAAACAATTTCACCCGGTAGATCTCTACAATTGTTAACCACCAACTGGTTCCTTAGATAAGAACTATGGATGATCATAGCGAAGTTGGTCCTGTAGCATACCTTTGGGTCGTCTTGAAACGGACAATAGGATCGTCCACCGAGCAGAGCTTCTTTGCGCTGTACTTTCGTACTAAAAAATGGAAGCTATCGCAAAATTCTCACCAATGATGTGCCTGAATCCAGTAGCGTCATAGATGGAACTCCTCAATACTAAGCACTCAACGTTTCTTTTGAAAAATTGCAACACTCTATAATAGGTGACGTGCGTCGGCTGCAATTGCTCTTGGAAAAACTTAGCCCATTTTTAGCATAAAGCGTACTGCAGATGGACGTCGTTCCTACACTTAAGGGACATCTGACAGAAGCACAAGGCATTTATACGTGGTATGCCGTCTGTGACGGGGGGGAACTAACCTGATGTTGCTGGCGTTGGAAAATTCCTGCATCCGAACCTGACTTCTCTCACACTAAACAGGGTCGATTGAGGAAAACTTAGTACCAGAGTCACTTGCGGGACACTTTGACGTGTGGGGAAGTCTGGGGTATATCGAAACCCCGGGAGAGGGGTCTGAACACCCTGGTATACCTGTTAAACTCCCCTCGTTCAACCCTGCTTTCTTCAGCGGGGGTTGGTGTTGGGTTGTAATTGCCTTACAAAGGGCATTTGTGCATGCCGACCCTTTGTCGGCGCCGACAACTATGTGCAGTCCTCTCATCGCAAAATCTTTTCAGCTTACAAGGCAATTCAACAAATCCAACACGAACAGACCACCACCACATTCGAATACTTGGCACGTACTAATTCCGTTCAAAGTATCTATGAGAATGCCACCCTCGGTGGTTGTAGCCAGTTCCGGAAACTGCCGCTCGCGATACCCCTCAATCTATTGGTACGATAACCAACCTCAGAACTCGTTACACCTCCAGAAGACCTCTATAACCTCGTGACGTGGCTTAGTTGACCTCGCTAACGTCTAACTTTTTAGTAATACTTCAAACTTCTGCCTACGCTTGATCGAAATTGCTCTATGCTAAAATCATTCGTCATTAGACCCCTAAACTCCTCTCTGATCTTCTTCCCCTCTAGAGTTGCGTCACGGCCATAGTTATCTCTATATACTTCTGCCTATTATTTCCATTGCCCGTGAATCTCCGTGACTCAACTCTTCGTCTCCCAATGCATCCCCAAGACAAACCCAGGGATCACGCGTACCTCCCCACTTCAAAATGCTATTACGATACCTCTCACCTGCAGCACGACTCCAAGGATCAGCTGCAAAGAGTCCGTCCCATACTCTTGCCGCTATCGCGCGGTCCAATAAATATGAATAGTATACAGCTCCGTAAGAAAATAAGTGAGGGAACTTTCCATGCCATGTAGACCAGCAATCAGCAAATACCTCGAGACGTTCTTCCAAACTGTGGTAAACTGCTGTCGAATCGTATTCGGATGTGCCCCTTTCTAAACCTAAAACTAAATCTTCATTGTGTAACACCTGATCCAACATGGCCATTTTTGATTGCATGTAAGTTTCACATTCGTCCAATACGACCCTTTGCTTTTGATGGGCAGCCAATAGTTCTTCACTCAATCGCTCGCCCGTTTCGTGATGTCTGGCTATTTCACAGAGGACCCTTGGATCTTTACTAAAAGACTCCATCAAAACAGATGGTAACTCGACAAAATCGGTTGCGCATCTCGTTCCAGATAAATTGTGAAGTTCAGTTCGTCCCAACATTGAATGCATTGCATGGCCCATTTCGTGAAAGACAGTGTCTACTTGATCCATGGACAATAGGGTAACTTCATTACCCTCAATACCAGCAAATCTTCCAATAGGTTCAGTTGCCTTGTGAAAATTACATACCAAGGATATCACCGGTAATTGATAATCTTCATCAAGCTGGACCAGTTTTCCTAATTTCTCGCGGGTTTCTGTGCCGACAGCCTCATTCAACCGTCTCAGACAGACTATCGTAAAATGAGATGGTAGTACTTTGGGTGACCAGAAATCCAAGTAAAGGTAACCAAGTTTGGTGTTACTTCCAACATCAAATACATTTAACTTTCGAACTTGATTTCCGTCCCATGTTTCTCCCTTGAGTGTAGCTTCGGGTACAAATTTCACATTATAAAGCGACGAGAACAATCTGCTTAACCCGGAAACAATTGTACCAATAGAGAAATATTCATTGATTGGTTCCAACTGATTATTTGTCTTGGTATTCTTTTGCAATTTCTCTAAGAGATAATCTCTATCCCATGGTTTGACTGCAGAAAGCACATTGGTTCCTTGCTTATGCTCTCCATCCTTGTATTTGTACAAGTTTTGAACCTCTTTCAACACACCCTTTTCTTTCAATGATACTTGCATTTTTGAAAGAAATGCTTGAACATTTTCTGGGTTCCTAGCCATTTTGTGCTCTAATTGGTAATGGGCAAAAGATTTGTAGCCAAGCATTCGTGCCAAAAACGCTCTATATTTAAGAAATCCATTCAATGTTTCGATTTGCTCTTCTGATGAGTTATGTAATGCAATCCATATTTTTTTTCTTACTATTTCCGAAGAGCAGTTGGTAAGAATTGAATATGGTATATGTCCAGCTAATGGTACCTGTACCAGGTTACGTTTGGATTTCCCAAACTTACTTTGATAGCTTGTGATCTCACTTTTCAAGATAGGATCATTTATCGATTCAAATTCATCAATGCTCATTTCACACCAGTAAGATTTCAAATTGTGAAGCTCATTATTGAACTGAGATCCTAATAAGGAGATTTCTTGTGTGATAGATACAAAGTTGTTACGAGTGGTAGGATCCATATGTATACCCGAGCGTTCAAAATCCTGTTTCAAATACTCCCCAACCTGTATTTCTTCAGCGCCCATTTTTGCAGTCATAGCCGGATCTTCCAATATATCCCGAAGATGTTGGTAAAGCTCAACATTTGTGTTGAGCTGATTCATATACTCAAACATAATTTCATGAGTTTGTTGGGCTGCATTGACCCATTTTGTGCTTGGATGTGCCACTCTAATGAACTCTGCAACGTCTATCACACGGCACAATATGTCACTAAGCTGGTCAAGTTTTTTCACATATGAAAGTCTGCCCTTTACGTTATCTTTTGCTTCATGCAACATAGACGATACCAAAGACTTTGCCTCCTTGAGTGATTTCTTAGAGAATTCAACAAGCCCATTTGCGGTTGATAGACTCTCATTTCTGAAAAGACCAGTTCTATTTGAAAATAACAGCATTCCCTTTGAATCGTGTGCATTCTTGGTGAATGCTTGGAAGTATTTTTGATCATCGAATACCCTTCTCAAATGGGATGATTCGGGATCCTCTTGAAGGTAATTGCGGAATTTGCCTGCATCATTATCCAGCTGTGAAGAGCCAAGAGGTGAATGACGTTGCCTTAACTGATTGGCGCGACATAAAAACTGATCTCCTCGAAGGAGTTTAGGCAGTATTTTCATTGCTTATCCTCTGGGATATAACCCTGACTTGGTTGTGCTAGTCTCTATTAGGTTCTCGTAGAAAAATCTGCATTGTACTGCACGTAATCGATTCGTAGACACTGGCCTAATTAGGAATTCTGCTTGCAACCACTCGCACATACCCAGATAAGAGGCAGTTTGCAATTACGCATCATAGTCTAAAACAATGTATACCCAATCCCAATTTGTGGGTAAATGATTCGGTATATGTGTGGGTGATGTTCGTCCCTTTTTGTTTCCCTCTAGCGAAAGTCAAGTGCGTATTTACAACGACGATGGATTAAAGCACACGATTTGCTCGAACATATCAACATGGAATAATAAAATAGGATGTAAAACAAGCAATCATTGACGCTAGTAATCAGTAGATAATATGGGTAACCAAGTAACCCAAGATTAAAGTGTTTGCAACAACATGCCAACAGTTCTCTAAATTGCCTCCCTCCCTCCTCTCATTCCCAATAGTTGCCCTCAGAACCCTTCACCCCCCTGTACCCAATATACCCTCCCCTGCAATAAGCCCATATGCAATCACTCATATTCCATCGTCTCAGTATCTTCCCTATTCTTTGCCCCAGTCCCTCTGTCCCCTTTAAGCCTCCTATTTCCTTAAAATTAAACCCATGAAATTCCCAAAAACAACCGTTCAAAACACCGTTCTCGGGCAGAAAATGGTCGCCAAATATCCCCAGATCACTACCCAACACCCAACAAGCACCATCAGGCCTTCAATGGACCCCAGTTATACCCAATGACTCTCCTTGTAGGAAGAACAAGGAGGAGGAAGAAGTGTAATTATTCGAAAGTCCAAATGGCTGTAAAAACGAAAGGGTCGTGCGCCGGGTGGTTGAGCCTTGGGGTACCTTGAGGAAGGGGGCTTCATACAATCAACAGACGTGTTTCTATAATTGGGTTACGGATCCGGACCTATAGCACTAGTGAATCCTACTGGCGGCTGGCGACATTTTTAGACAAAGGTTAAGCTTTTTAATTGTCACTAATTGAACAATAGCTTAGTGTTGTTTGTATGTGTGCAATTAACCCAGTCGCGGTACCAGAATTGGGGTACCAGAAGGAAAGTGGTGATTTACTACTAAACCGGAAATCTGTATGACAACACTGTGGAAGGGTGGATATGTATAGAATCCACAGTCGATACTTCCTTCTAGCACTGTATTAACCCTCGACGTGTACTATTATGGTAATACTACCGAAATTCAATATGGATTCACTCTAATCTGGTAATGGGTAAATAAAGCCATCAGTAATTCATGATTACGTGTTAATCAAAAGTCTACATAATACTACTGGACGCAAAAGTAGCACCTCTGTCAAGAACTGGGCAAACTAATCTCCCCACTTTGACCCCCATCCTATTGTAAGCGAACCCTTTCCAGGCCGCACACTCCCATCCCCTTTAAGCCTCCTCCTCATTCCACTCCTATTCACCTGCTACAAAGCGACTCTCTACTCAATTCGCAAGGGGAAAATCCGAACTCTTTTCAACACTGTTTAGTTTAAACTATACCACCTTTTTCTTTTACCCAACCCCAATTGTATCATCACCAACCAATCACATTGGCGTCCCATATTCTTACCAGCCTTTGATCAATTCAGTTCTAGCATTCCAGATCTCCCGTCTTGGAACAAACTCATCAGTGATCTGTCATTTCCCGCTCCAATTCATACAACAATAGGGTCGTTGTCGAGCTTCATTTATATGAGAACTCAGCCATCCTGGTAGTCCAAAACTCACTTCTCCTCTTGGGTCATCCAGACCAACAACGCGTACTTCATTCTTGGCAAAGCCCATCATATCGACTCATAGACCCCTTGATTCACCACAACAATACATCATAGAAGATATCACTCATAGATTCATTGCATCTCCACTATGTATAGAAACTCATCCAAAAGCAGCCCTTCTCCCAACTCCTCCAATCCCGTATCAAAGAAGAGATCGGCCAAGGATTACCAGTTTGGAACACGAATCGGGGAAGGTTCCTACTCTACTGTTTTCTCTGCATTGGATGTCCACAATAAGCAAACATACGCCATAAAAGTGCTCTCAAAGAGACATATCGTCAAGGAAGACAAGATTAAATACGTCAATATCGAAAAAACTACTTTGCATAGATTGGGTCAACAACATCCCGGAATTGTCCAACTTTACTACACTTTCCAAGATGAGTCCAGTCTCTTCTTCGTGCTTGATTTTGCCGAGTATGGAGAGTTACTTTCTATCATTCGTAAGTTCGGTTCATTATCCGAGGCTGTGTCCAAGTTTTACATGTGCCAGATTGTTGATGCAGTCAAATTCATACACCTGAAAGGTGTTATTCATAGAGATTTGAAGCCGGAGAATATATTAGTCGGTCATGATTTCAATCTAAAGATTACAGATTTCGGAGCTGCCAAGTTGTTGGGGGGTAATGATGATAGTAACGACGAGAAAATCGACTACAAGGGTGTCAATGAAAATTCTCCGAGCGAATCCGGACATAAAGGCTCATTTGTTGGAACCGCGGAGTATGTCTCACCCGAACTCCTTAAGCATAACATTTGTGGATTCGAAGCCGATGTTTGGGCATTGGGTTGCATTTTGTATCAGTTTTTTCATGGAGTTCCTCCCTTCAAAGGAACTACAGAATATCTCACTTTTGAGAAAATCATCAGTGCGGAATTTACCTACCGTCAGAAACACCCTGTTCCGGCAGAAGTAGCCCTGATTGTTGACCAAATTTTGATTGTGGAGCCTTCGAAAAGGTTGACAATTCCTCAAATTCAAGCATCACCATGGTTTCAAGACGTTCCATGGGACGACCAGAATTACATTTGGAACAGAAAAGTTCCTAGATTTGAACCTTATGGGGGTATGCACTCAGGTACATCAAGTTCCGCGACCCCTTATGCACCTGGTCTCAAGACTGGATCAAACAGAGATTTAAAACAGTCTAATTCATACCAACAACTCCATACTCAAATCCAACAATCCGAATTCAACCTAATTCCATCCTTTGGGGCGAAGGGTTCATATCAGCCAGCATCTAAATTGAAAAAGACCTACAATAATCCACCCCAAACGGGACAAAGTCCACAATTGGGACCACAAGCACAAACTCAACCATCGCCACCAAAATTACAAGCTCCTCAAGGATATCAAAATAGGTACCAGCAAGGTGTACCTTCACCTCAGCAGCAGTATTTCCCAACTCCACAACAACAAGGTTTGCAACAACCATTCCAACAGCAACAACAACCATATCAACAGCAGCATCAACAGCATCAACTTCAACAGCAGCAACAACAACAGCAATACAGGGGTACTAACAGTAATTCTCTTCCACCTTCGCCTATTGATGGTAAGTTCGTAAAAGGCACAAATGATTTAAACCAGACAACTGCAAGAATTCCAGGATCACCAGAATCACCTGGTAGGATACCACAACACACGAATTTGCGCGCCAAGACTGCTTTCAGTTCCATTTCAAATGGTAACAACATTTCTGGGACAAGTCAAACAACTGGTTCCCCAAGCAATGCACAGCTTCAATCGTCAGTCTCAATTCCTCCACCAACTCCAAACTATCCCAATTATCCGCCTCAAAGTCTGAGTCCTGTGCCTACGAATTTGGTATCTTCACCATCCAACCCCCCTCCACCGGTAAGAAAACAGTCAAATACAGTGAACATCCCACTTTCCAAGCCAACGTCACAATTACCAAGTGTTCCGCGTTCTCTGGGAAGTCAAAATGTGCCAGCTTTACCAGCTTTACCTACTCCGCCAAGTGTTCCGCATGCCGCTGCTGCAGCTGCTGCCAAGCAAGCATCACCAAAATTGAAGGCTGTACCAAGCAATAAACCACCACCATTGAAATCCTCACCCTCCATAAACCAGCTGGGGTTTGCGAATACTCGTATTATCAAATCCCCAACCTTTTCATCAGGCCAATTTGCAAAGGCTGTACCAACGTCTACCTCTCCTCCTCCTCCTCCTCCTCCTCCTCCTCCTCCAAAAGAAGATATTTTGGTGAAAAATGCTATTAAATTCAAGGAAGTTGCCAGTCTTCTTGAGTCAAATGAGAAAATCTTGAAAATGGATGTAGTATTCAAACTGCATTTGAGCAATAAAATCGTGAAACGGTCGCCTTCCGATATACTCGATGATTCTGCAATTGATGAATTGATCAACAAACACGAACATGACTTGAGGCAGAATAATGTTGCCGTGGTTACAGTAATCACCAATCAGGCCAGAGTATTCTTCATTGATGGTCTGTTGAATGTTACTTTAGTCGATTTAAAGGCGAATCAAGGAAGTGATTATCTGATGTATGACTATGAATTTGAGTCTATTGCAGTGGACTCTGACGACAATCCTATTGAAGGGGGTGAAGACGTATATGGATACCTCATTTTGGAATTGATCAAAGAAGGAGGTGATTTGATTTTGTTAAAGCGAATTGCCCCTTTCGAAAGTTTGTCATTAGATGATCCAGTCAAGGTTATCGATAGAAGTGGAGTTGAAGTCAAATTAGGGAAAAATTATGGCTGGATCGAGTGCTTGTTAATCGCCAAAGAAATGATGTCAAAACAGCCAAAGCCTAAAGAAGCGGAGACTGCAGATTCGAATGGCAAATCTGCACCCAAACCAAAACCAAAGAAGGCAAAGGCTGCGGCCGTACCTAAAAAAGTAAAGAGACCATCTAGCGTTAAATCAGAAAATTCTTCATTTACTGGGGAAAAGAGACAAATCAACAGTTTTGCATATGCAGCAGCAGCTGCAGCAGGCAACAAATAGAAATGTTTCCAAAGGCACGTTCGCCGGAACATTGTGTAAATGAACATTGAGGGGCACATAGACGATTGGGTTATAAAAAAAAAGAATCACACAGCTGACTACAGAGACTTAAAATATATAAAACATCGGAGTCATTGCATAAATACAAGTATACATTCGATATATATTGTAGGATTTTTTTCATTAGATCAGAAGTTGAGTTTAACTAAGCACTGAATTAAGGATGATTTCTTTTACTATATACATGATGGAAATGCTTATTTTCTTGATGTCTGAAGGAAGAGTTCCAACCAATCTTTGTACGAACACTTATCATTGAAAATCTTGACTGTTTCGTCCCTAATAATTCCTTCTACAGTCTGTTCATTCCGTACCCACCTTTCGACCTCTTCGACCTTGGCAAATCGACTTTGCGCGGTTTCTATATGGTTTCTTTGCGCGTACGGATCAAGTCTAAGATTGAATTGTTCAGTGGCATTGGTTTCACCCGTCAGGGACGAGTTGGCGATGTCTGAGGCAGACTTCTTCAATTCTTGGGCATAATCCGAACAGTATTGGATGACCTCGGACCGGGCCTTCCATTGCGGAACGATTTTGGTGGCAAAGTAGTCATCACACGCGTTCGGACCCTTCAATTCGTTCAAATGTTCCTTGATTGTGTCATCTGTTGCAACTCTAGATAGTCTCAAAAAGGCCTTGACTCGTTTGGTAGAAACACAGTTTTCTGGGGTCAACAAATCCAGCAGTACCTGCGGAGGGGCAGAATCAGAAGATGTGAATAGTATTCCACGTGCCATAGTGATAGACGGCTTTTGGTGAAAGATATTGGTACCCAAGTTTTCTTTTCGCCACCTTTATGAAGTGTGAAGTTAGTAGACTTTAAATCTTGATTATCTAATCCTCTCAATCTATGACGTTGGTAAACTTCGGTCTCTTGAATCACGTGCCTGGGCTTCATAGTATACTAATGAAGAATGATCCAGCTTTAGTGTCGACCATACAATTACTTATCCCGATTTGAGGTCCACGTAAACCCTGTCACATTAAGAAACGTCCTTATCATACAAGACTAACCACACCACTACACGTGTGGAATTGATTGGCATTGAAACGTCTACATTTGATGGTAAAGCAGTGGCGTTGAGTCGTAAACGATCCTACCAAGAAGCTATAAGAACTAGAGCTTCCATAATTGCATATTTAATACCTACAAGCATTGAACATGTCGCAAGAACACGAAGAAGGGTTTAATTACGCCCTTCGGTTGGTTTTACATTCACTCGTTCAGAAAGAACCCCATCCGCTGCCAGAAGTTGAATTGGTTTCCAGAGCTTACTTAAACTATAGTCGAAAGGAAAACCTTAAAGAAAGGAACCCATTGGTAAAGAAACTCCAGGCCATCTTTGTGGGGGTTGATACCATCCATAATGATATATCCCAATCTCCTGAAACAAATGATATCATTGAACAGATCAATGAATCAAAATGCACCCTAAAATCAAATGGTCAAGTCAACCATGAAAAGCAACAACCATTGACCATTGAGGCTCTCACAAAATTTGTGTTTCGAGTACTTGCACTTCATAGAAAATTTACCAATGTCGACGCATCAATCCCTGATATTCACATTTTGAAAGCATACTTAGGAAGAATCCTCATGAGTGGACGTACCGAAGACACATCACAGCAAAAGGAACTCAATGTTGCCATTGATACTTTGCAATCACCGTTGTGTCATGATTATGATTCGTTTTTCTTTTTGTTCAAAGAACAATTACTGATTCTTGTGGATGTAGAAGACAATCGAAAGAGCAGAGAACCATTTGTGTTGCAATTGAGAGAACAAGGTAACAATTTGATGTCGAACCTGTCACATGCCCAAGCCATACAAGTATACACCGAAGCCTTAAGTTTTTGCGACTATAGGACTAGCTGTCATGTTGCTCAATTGTACACCAATAGGGCAATTGCTTATATTGGGTTGAATTGTTTTCCTGAGTCTATAACTGACCTCAATCAAGCAGTATTGCATGAAAGAACTTTCACCCCTGCATGGGCCCAATTGGGATATTGTCATTTGTACATGGGAACTAGTTTGGTTGCCCTTAAATGTTATTTGATGGCATTAAGAACGGCAGTGGGAGAAATAGGACCTCTGAATTTGGATGTGCAACTTGCACAGAGGTACAAAGACGAAAAAATCAAGACTGTTTTGCCACAATTCATTCAAAGACTTTGTCAAGCGATCAGCCTTACAGAAAAAAGGGCATATCAACAGGCACATACTCTCTCAGACATCCGAGGTATAGTTGGAGATGTGCGAAGAATATTGGCTACCTTAAGAGCTCATGCCTCCGAGTCTGAAATGGATTATTTCACTTATTACCCTAACGCTAGGCAAAGTAGTATGAGAACCATGGCTGAGAGAGCAAATCGAAGTCATCCTAATATTCTCTCTCCTGAAATAGCGCAAGATATTATGACATCCAACAACGCTGAAGCAGTCACTCTCAGAGTACCATCAGAAATTCCTCAAGTGCTTCAATTTGACAGAGATATTGCACCTATTTTCAATAGACATGCTCGTGAAACAGGAGTTGCAGGTACTGATGCCAGCACAGAAACGTCAAACGTGACTAATCCAGTAGCTGCTCCCAATATGAGAACATCAGGAGGTTTTCAAGATATATTGAATGACTTGGGAGAATTGATGGAAGGTAGGCCAGAGGTACAAACACCCTCAAATAACCCGGATCGCAGTACAAGGGAAAGAAATGGTAGAGCCAGTGGAGGTGTATGGGGAGCAGATAACCCACTTGGAGAAGTTCTTCGTGGAGTAGTACCTGAAGGGTTTTCGAATATAATAGCACAGATTACCAACGGAGCAAATGGAACCAGAACGTTTATTAATGGTAGAGAAGTTAATGGGCAAACAAATGAAACCCCCGCCAGCGGTCAGAATGAATCAAGGAATGATACAAACGAAGATGAAAACATGGGTGATCCAGATGATTTAGATTGATTGCATGAGACTACTATTATTACTCGCTGACAAGGATTTTTTTCAATAACTGTATATATTAATAAAACACAAAGGCCTTACTTACCTTTAGACTATAGAACAAATGTATATGAAGATATATAAGCTTACACATGAGCTCATATGGAAGATGAAATGGAATGCAATAAGAATCATAGAAGATTCGTCTAGACCAGATTGGAACTGAGCAACGAGATGAACAAACAAACACACCCCAGTATAAAAGTATAGATGGGAGATTCAGGGAATAAGATATAGATGCAAAATCAGGGATACTTGGTATCATCTCATTTCGATTCCACAGTCCAGATTCTTTCAAGTATTGGTGATTTACTTCTTTTCCTTCTTTTCCTTCTTCTCTTTCTTCTCTTTCTTTTCCTTCTTTTCCTTCTTTTCCTTCTTTTCCTTCTTTGGAGACTTGGTTTCTACTTCTTCTTCATCGTCATCATCTCTCTTTCTCTTCTTGTCCTTCTTATCCTTCTTTTCCTTCTTGTCTTTCTTTTCCTTCTTTTCCTTCTTCTCCTTCTTTTCCTTCTTTTCAACCTCAACTTCTTCGGTTTCGGATTCATCATCGGAATCGATTTGAGCATCGGCATCAACGTTGTAAGCACGAGCTTCAGTTATGTCAACCTTTGGTTGGTCTCTAACAACCTTGGAGGTAGTTCTCAAGTCACGTCCTTCCAAAGCACTCAATCTGGATTCAACCTTGGCTCTGACTTCCAAACCGAAGTCACCGGAGTCATCACGTTCTTCGGCCAAAGAGTCGTATCTTAAGGCAACAGCAGCCTTGGCAGCCAACACTCTTGCAATCTTACCCTTATTCTTACCGGTAGCTTGTCCGACCAACGAGGCGTGGTATAACAAACCATACTTTGGTGTATCGTGCTTGGTCTTCAAGGCTCTGAACAATGCTTTTTCAGCACCCAAGATTTGGATGGTAGAAGCTGGGGCCTTGGATAAAGAGGTCAAAGAACCAGAGTGGGCGATCAATCTAGCACCGACCAATTCTCCGACCAAAGCAGTCAAGTTAGGGGCAATGGCCTTCATTCTAGAACTTAAGTAGTTGGATAACTTTTCTCTGTAGGCAGCAAATTCAACGATTTGATCAGCCAAGGCTCTAATGTTTTCCAAATCAACTGGGGTGATTTCGGTACCCATAGACACTTCGGCGGCGGATTTGACCTTTTCTTCATGTTCTTCAGGTAATATTTCACTCAAATCGGTTTCAGCGGCATTAGATCTAATACCCATAACCAAAATGATTCTGGCGTAAGCAACAGAGTCGACGATAATCTTGGCCAACTCTGGGAAATGCCAACCGTACCATTCCTTGACTCTCATGGCGTAGGTGTTTAATTCTTTGTCCAAGTCATCCAACAAAGCAATGGCTTGAACAATCATGGTGTCGACTTTATCAGCAGAAAACTTCAACTTATGACGACCAATGGAATGTGCTAAACCAAGAGACATTTGTTTCAAGGTTTGATCGTTTAAGCCAGGTAACAATTCAGGCAAGAATTCCTTGATGGCTCTGTGTAAATCTAAGGATGCGGCTTCAGAAACAACGGTGAAGTTCAATCCCAACTTGTTGATGGCATTACCCAATTTGGTTTCAGATACGATAAGAGTGGACTTCTTTTCCGACTTGACATCTTCAAGCAACTTCTTCAAGCTGTCAGAGACACGGCCTTCGATGATGGCGTTGGCTTCTTCCAAGGCGCTGGCGGCAGACTCGAACTTTTCGAAACGGTGGATCTTGAAAGCTTGGGTGACTTTTTCAACGGTGTTTAAATCTTCAATCAAACTGGTGGACTTGTGGATTTTTTTGTCCGAAGACTTCAACAAGGCGTAACCAGCCGAGGTTTCAGTTAATACGTAGGCCATCGTGATGCGGGGATGTTTTGGATGGAAACTAGACGCTCGTAGGTGGGTTGGCTTACTTGGTGGGTCAACTGGAGAAGTAGGGGGAAGTGAAAAATTATCGATGAGGGTACTCTTAAAATTTTTCCTCAGTAGCGGGAGTGCATATGGCCTGGTGGTGTGGTCACGTGTGAGATGAGATGGGATGGACTGCTATGGAGAGGGGAGATAGCGACGAGAGAGATCCCACAAGAGGAAACTAGGGAAGAGGATGCTCTTGTAGTATGTGGCTCTTGGAAGCGGCTGGCACTGTATTTTTTATGGACTTTTGAAAACAAGTATCAAATAATACGCCGACAATTATTCAGTTTTATCAAGTTTTTGAAGAATTAGTAAAATGAATGAGATTGAATAATACAAGCGAAAATTATAGCTACCTATTAATTTGAATGTTGTAGGGACTAGAATCATCACTTTTCAACCCTTGTTCACAATTGATCAGTCTCTGGACATAATACCAATTATAGTTATGTTTGAACATGTGCACGTGATACAACTATCACTATGCTAATATAGAGAGTTTATGAAGGAAAGAAGGATCCCAACGAGAGTATTTCAAGATTAATAAGACGAGAAAGCGTTTATTGATAAAGTTTTATGTAGGATCTTTTAAAAGTGTGAAATGTACATATTCGAGAGAATAAGAGGAATAGTCTAGTTCGATACTATCTTATTAGATATCTCGCTAATTGTCTCGCTAAATGCTCACCAACTCCTCGCTATTGTACCACAGTTGTGAATCCGCGTGACTATTCTTCCGCCAATTACTACCACATCTCCCTAAATCGAAACGTACCCTATCTTTTCTCTCGCTACACGTACACGGACGCGTACTAAAACACCTACAAGTTACCACCAACTACTCTTCCAACACCACCACGGTCCTCGTCACTCCCTTCCACAACTGTTCCAACCATGGAAAAGCGACCATTGGGGTCGCCAGCTTCGTCTTCCCAAAAAAGAATAAAGAAAAAGCCCGATCCCCCGCCGCCAATACAAGACGAACGCATTAAACCTGTTAGGAGAACCCATAAGACCACATATTTCTTCGGACCAGTGAACAATCTCACCAATACCAAGCCCCAGAGCATATCAGACAACTCAAAGGATGAGTCGTTCCGAAAGAATGTGGGAGGAGGCGTTTCTGGTGCAAAAATCGGCGTACAGAAACAGAATTGCACCCAAAATAAAGAAAATGAAGCTATCATCAAAAGTTGGAATGATCCCACCCCCAGCACTTATCACGAGATTGAACTCACTCCAGAACTAATACCTAAAGCCACTCCTCAATTTCTTGAGGCTCCTTTACAGCCAACCAAGTCTGATAATGATCCTTTTCCATCGGATGATAAGCTCGAAAATACTTCTGATTTGATAGCTCACCAGAGTTCGGATGATAGTTATGAAGGGATCAAATGGCGTGCTAGCCCCAGAAGACGGAACAAGGACCGGTTGCCTTCGTCGCCGTTGAAGAATCTTACTTCTCCAGTAATGCCCCATCGAGAATCAGCCAGTACCGGTATCAATGAACAAACCAGCAATGTACTCTCCAAATATGGGAATGAGTTTCATAATATCCTCTCGCCAACCCCACCATCACTTGCACGGACGTTTTCGGATATGTCGTCGTCTGAGACCAGAAATAAGCGGACCCAAGACAAGTCTCCCTCTCTACTTCGAGCGAAATCAAATGGTCTAGACAATTTAATACGATCAAAGCCAACACGGTTTGGAAGGCTTCAAAAAACTATACTAAACCCTCCGGGTGTAAACCCATTGAGTAATTGGATCGACAGGTTTGAATTGACAGGACAGGGGGAGAACTCAAAAACTAAAGACGAGTCTGTACCTACTCCTGAGAGGGTTGAGGAGCTTCTCACGAGCGATGTTCCAGAGCTTTTGGTCATTCCCCCACATAGGGACTCGACTCCTCCACCTAATTTGAATCCAGAAGAATCAACACCACTACCAAAAGCACATTCACACTCACCCAACCCACAAGACGATGACTCCAGTTTCCAATTCAGTAGTGATCTGGAAACGAAAAAAATTGAGGACGATTCAGACCCCTTTTCTGATGATGATTCAGAAATTATTGCAGCCCTTGCGACACAGAAATTTAGTGAAGCAGATGGAGCAAGGATAAAACAGATAAGCACCATCGTAAAAGAACAAGATTTGGTGAAGAAACCTCAACTGGAGACTTCTGTAGCAGCACAGAATGGGAGTTCCAAAACTTTACAAATACAAAGTACTATTCAGTCAACTAATGACGCAAACGATGAATTAGAATCTGATGACCCGTTTACAGATGATGATTCAGAGCTAATCGAAATCTTAGGAATTTCAAAATCTCAAAAAAACGAATCCCCAAAAGAATCAGGAAATGATAAATCAAGAAAACGACCGAATTTGAAACAGCCTTCCTCAAGTTCATTACCAATAACTTCAAAAAGTCTGCACGAATCATCACAAATCTCAACTGTACATCGTGAATCTGAGAGTCAGGATATCAGGGATCTTGCTCATGCCAAGTCGTTTCTGAAAAGTATCATCAAGTTCGAGAAATTACAGCTCAACAAGACATCAAAACAAGAGAAAGAAAATGGAGATCTACAACTTTCATACGAAAGGTCCGATTTGAAACGGTTTCAAATCAAAAGAATTATCGAATCTAAGTATGGGGCCAACCTGTCCAGAAGACAGTTGATCTTAGAAGTTCTAGATTCGGGTCTCAATATTCGAAAATTATTGATTAGAGGAGAATACCTTGATTTGGAATATGAAATCGAGGACATTATACATATCATCATAACGAATCCGCAAGCCCCTAACCTAGTTGACGATACAAATAATCTCCTTATATGGAATCCCGATACCTTGATCTCTGCCACCAACATCTCGCAACAATTGAATTGTGCTAGAAAGGTCGTTCTTACGAGCAGATTCAAATTTCCAGGTATCATGTCATTACCATTGATCATAGGTGATATTATCCACAATATATTTCAAGCCTGTTTTATTGAAGATCAATGTTCAATGGAACACATGCTCAAATTAGTGGACTACAACATTGAGGAAAACCTTCTTGGTATTCTAAGTGTTGGACCAGAGGTCGAGAAGGTGAGGCAAGAGGTTACTAATCAATTACCTTATATTGAAACTTGGTTCCAAACATTTTATAAACAAAATGTATCAGGCAAAAATCTTATTAAATCGGGACACAATGATAAAATGATGATTTCGGCCACTGAAGTCTTGGAGGTTGAAGAGAGCATCTGGTCGCCAATGTTCGGAGTAAAAGGAATGGTAGATGCATCATTGGAAATCAAGTATAGAGACACAAACTCCAACTGCGGCTCTCTTTTGATACCAATGGAGATCAAAACTGGAAGAGAATATATATCTCATCAAGCACAAGCATCATTATATGCCTTGCTTTATAAGGATAGATACGAGATGGATATCAATTCATTTTTGTTAGTTTATACTAAAGAACTCGAAACCAAAAAATGTGACATTTCCAAGAATGACTTGAAATCATTGGTGAATTTACGGAATAGAATTACTAAATATTTCAAGGGCGATACACGAGAATTTCCACCGCTTTTGAAGAGAACAGCTTGTGACTACTGCAATATACAAGAATCTTGCATGACAATCAATAAGTTGACTGAAGGAGGAACTGCAGAAGAAAGTGGGATACCACCAGAAATGTATCAACAAATCACCAATCATTTGGAGGACAAACAACAATATAAAGAGTTTTATGAATATTGGGATCAATTGTTGACATCAGAAGAAAGTATGCTGCGGAAAGCTCTGAAATATTTATGGATTCACACTGCCAAACAAAGGGAAACGGATCTGGGGATGGCAGTTGGCGGATTGGTCCTTGTTGACATCGAAGACAAACCATTAGAGGAAAGAATCTACTATACGTTCAGGCGAGAGAAGCGAGAGGATTGGTTCAGCACCAAGATTTCTAAGACAGATGGAATTCTTGTTAGCGATGAACAAGGACATTTCGCTTTGGGACGAGGAATTGTTAAGTTTATCAGTGCCGAGAAAGTAATCATTTCCACCAAAAAAAGGATTCATTCAGCAGAATTGAGCGTATCAAGCCCGTTCAATGGACCATATAGTAAAAGGCAAGAAGTTGACCGACAAGAAATTGGTTCAAGTCCAAATGAAGTTGAAAACTCTTCGATTGGTACTGTCAAGATACCCTCTGGTCAACAATTTAGAAGTGCACTTAGGAATCAAACCACTTATACTTCTCAAACCACATTTAGAATTGATAGAGACGAATTCTTTGAAGGTATGGGACTTGCACGATTCAATCTACTCAATTTGTTCTCCAAGAATGGAGATGATAGACGTCTTCGGTTAATCGTGGATTTGGAAAAACCAACGTTTGCAAAGAAACCATTACCTTATGTCGAGAATACGCTACAGTACAACCCTGATCAACTTCGAGCGTTTCGGAAAGTATTGACTACCAACGATTACTCTTTGATTTTAGGAATGCCTGGTACAGGTAAAACAACCGTGATTGTGCAGCTTATTAAGTACTTGGTCGACAATAATAAAACGGTGTTTTTGGCTTCTTATACGCATTCAGCTGTTGATAATATCCTTATTAAGTTGAAAGAATTCGGAGTCGATTTCTTGAGGATAGGATATCTTGGTAGGGTTCATAAAGAAATTCAGCCATATGTTCCAGGGTCAAAAATCAAAACTTATGATGAGTTCTGTGATACTTATTTGAAGCCACCCGTCGTCGCATCCACTTGTTTAGGGATTGGGGATGTTGCATTTACTTTAAGGACGAGTTTCGACTACTGTATCATAGATGAAGCGTCTCAAGTGTCGATGCCAACCAGTCTTGGACCTTTAAGGTTCTGTGATAAGTTTGTGTTGGTGGGAGATCATTTACAATTGCCACCATTAGTCCAGAATCCTGATCCAAAGATTAGATCAGGATTATCAAGATCTTTGTTCAAGATCTTGGCTGAGGCACACCCAGAAAGTATGGTAGAGCTTACCTATCAGTATCGGATGTGTTATGAGATCATGCAACTTTCGAATGTTCTTGTCTACAATAATAGACTCAAGTGTGGTTCAGAGAGTGTTGCAGCACGAAGTCTCAAGATTCCACATCCTACCAGAATGGAGTCGTATATTAATGAAGAATTTAGGAATGAATTGCCCAAAGTGCTGAACAATAATGACATTGGAGTTTTATGGTTTAATACTATCCTTGAGGAGAAGAATAAGGTGATCTTTTTGAATCATGATCAATTACCAGGACTTGAAAGAAGCTTCGGAGAGAGTATTGAAAACTTGACCGAAGCAGAACTTATTCGTCAAATAGTTGATGGTTTAGGAGTATGTGGAATTAATGAATCAAATATAGGAGTGATGTCGTTCAACCGAGCACAACTTCGTCTTTTGCACAAAAAGCTTCATGATAAGAAATCGATAGAAATTTTAACTGCTGATCAGTATCAGGGAAGAGACAAAGATTGTATAATCATCTCGTTGGTAAGATCCAATAAAGAAAAAAAATTGGGAGAATTGGTACAAGAATGGAGACGGATTAACGTGGCAATTACAAGAGCAAAGTCCAAGCTTATCATATTAGGTTCAAAATCCACCTTATCATCCTCAGACACATTAAGGACATTTATAGAATTGTTGGATGATAGAGGATGGATTTATGATTTGAAACCCAAAGCGGACAAAGTCTATACTTTTCCAATTGTACCCAGTCAAACACAAACAAGCCAGACTGGACTCAAAAATAATTTAAAGGATAAGTCAAATCCAAGATTAGTGAAAAACAACACAGTCTTGAAAGATATCTTGAGTGACATGCTGGAATAAATTATAACGTATATTTCTAAATAGCGAAGAATTGAAAGTCAAAGTTCCCGTTACCTATATGTAGTTGGTATCCGTTGAACCCAAATCGGAATCCTCGTCTTCCAGCGTCTGGATCTCTATTTGCTCCATTTGCATTTTCGTTTGCGTTCCCGTTCACGTTGCCGTTTGCATTTTCGTTTGCATTTTCATTTGCATCGCCGTTTGCGTTAACGTTTGCACCATTGCCGTTGTTCCTCATTCGGCGCAATTGACGGTATACGTTTTGAATGAAGAATCCTGAAAAGACCAAAAGAGTGAATCCAATCACGAGATAATCCCCCATTTCGTTCTCATCATATGCTTCATAATCTGTTCCTTCGTGATGTGCGTTTGCTCTTGCGTTACTTCTAGAAGGTTGAGTCGGGGTGTTTGTACCTCCAGTAGTTCCAGAATCTTGTCCAGATCTACCAATGTTCTTAAATGCACTTAGCCAGCCACTTGTCTCTCCTTCATTTCTTCCACCCTTGTACTTCTTCTTATCGAATAAGTACTTCAATCTGAGACGTAAAAGGGCCCAGTGGACTGGAATCTTGTGGCTGAGATTGACTTCTGAGATTGACTCATCTTTGTACTTCATACAGATATCGTAGTACCGTTTGGCTAAAAAATAGTCAATGGTATTGTTCAGCGTTCCCAATCCATACTCATACATGTATCCTAGCTTGTAAGAGGCATGAGATGACCGTGCTTTGTGCGCTTTCTGATAATATTGGAAGGCTTTGGTGTAGTCCTTCTCAAGAGTGTTCTCGATACCCTCAAGATACAAATCACCTAGTAAAACCATTGCATCAATATTCACTTGTGATGAGGCTCTTTCGAGATATTTTATAGATGATTTTATTCTTTTTGGATCAAAAGTTTTCACTTTGTATGACGGTCTAAGTGGTTGGAGTTGATAAAGAAGATATGACGTTGAAATCTGTGCATTTTCAAGCCCTTGTTCTGCGGCTATGGAATATCCAATTAAAGCATTTTGAAGGTTTCCTTTCACAAATTCATCAAAGGCTTGACGAAGGTGTGGCAAAAAGAAGTTTTCAAGATTTTGGATAAAATATTTGTAATATACAATAGTAGATTTGGTGTCATATTTTCTCTCTGTTTCGATAATACCAGCAAGTCCCGATTGCGTAAACTCACCATAATGGTATAAGGATTCAATGATTCCTTTTTGGGCAGAGTCCTTGATACTGTTGTAAATTAGCATTTTGTACTCACCTTGAGCAGGGTCCTTATTGGGACTCAATCTTGTCAATATTTTTGCAAGATTTAAATTGGCCTCCTGAAATCCAAGGTATACAGCATCCGAATAGTAGTGAATGGCTTCGGTATCGTTACTCGGAGCAAGAAGCCCATTTTCAACAATAACGCCAAGATCATTATAGGACATACCATTTTTTTGAATTGCTAATGATATTTCGTGTAGCTTACGAGCCATTTTTGGGTCTTTGTTAACGCCATATCCTTTGAGATGCATATGGCCTAGTCTTGAAAAGCATTTACTGAGGAAATGTCTATCGAAATCGTTCAGGATATTGGTGAATTGTTTGGTACCGTACATGCTGTAGCCCAATTGAACGCAATCATTGAGGTAATCAAAAGCCTTGGATCTATTAGCAGGCTTAAAATAATCACCATCATAATACTTCATGGCATCTAGGTAAAGATTTATGTATTCATGATCATCAATGAGGTTTTCATTGTAGTTTGCTTGGCTGTCAGAATACACTTTCCATGTATTTTCTATGGTGTTGGGAGATTCACTCATTTTGGGTCCGTATAATCCTCCGTTGAAGTCACATAATCTAATGTTGTAAGTCAAGCTGATCTCCTCACTCTCTTCTTCAATTGATGGCAAGTACTTCATTCCTATAGCGGCAAGACGATGATAATAATGAAGCGCAAGCTCATAGTTGGTAGGAAGTCCTATACCATTAAAACTCCTGTATGCGAGGGCCAAAATGGAATGCAAATCGCCGTTTTCCATGCCGAGTTGGTAGTACAAATTTGCCTTTATCTGGTCTACTTTAACCTGGCCGAATAGTCCCGAAGAATATATGTATCCCAACATGAAGTATGAGTGGCCATGACCCTTAATTGAAACACTCCTATGGTATAATTCCAACGATTTTTTGTAGTTTGGCTTGATGGAGTGGTTCCCAAATATGTAAAAATCTGCCAACGTAATTATCGACTGTGTGTGGTTTAAAGATGCAGCTTCCTCTAGTAAGGGAAGTACCTTAGAGGTAATGATTTCGGGGGTCACTGGTCTATTTCTTGTTTGTGGTGTTGTTTCGTAGTCTCCGATTGTAGTATTGTACTGGGGCACGTAGAATGTCTTCAGGAGTAAGGCTGTCTCGAGTATTTTGTTTTTGGGGGGTTCTGGTATCGTTTCAATGTATGCCATTGCTTCTTGGTATAGAATAGATGCCCGATCACGTGATGTGATATTTACCAGAAGCAGGGTAGAACCGGGGTTAGTCGGCAGAGGTATAGAATCTGCAGTGTCCAGTACCTCATTGTGGTCCGTTGTATTGGCCTGGGACTGGCAGATTGTCCAAAAAAGCGGTAGGAGCTTATAAAGTTTCATGGAAGGGGATTATCTTGAATGTGAGTGGATATGAGCGAACTAGGACGTAATAAGCGAGTACTTGACGTATTTGGAAGAATAATGCAGGATTATGATTGGGCAGAGCCTTTGGAGTTGATTGGGGTGGGAAGAATGGCGTTGAAAAGAGAAATGACGGGTGTGGAATGGATAAGGGAAGAAGATAGTAGCGTAATATTGGAAATATGATACGTAAACGTAATTGTAAAGTGTAAAAGCCTTGGTGCGGGACTGCACACAGCGTGTCCTCGCCTGAGGAAATGACAGGTTGTTTTGACACAGTTTTACACTTTAGCCCAAAGGCGAACCCACCCTTAATTTGATCCTAACTTGATCTTTGAAAACCTCCAAGCTCGAATACGCCTACAATTGATCTTCATATTGCCAACTCCAGGCCGGTCTAGGAATTAATACCACTGGATATTTCAATCAAGGCACGTGATTGTAGTAAAATCCTCAAGCCACATCAACAACCATCTCAATCGATTGGTTAGCGAAGGAGTTATAAATACAACTCCGTATACCATTAATTATCACGATCAATCAAATTACGACATTCCATCACTGGTTCTTCTCTCACAATGAATTCCCCCGAATCAGAGGCCATTTTTCGGTCCTCGCCCATGACTTTGGTGCAATTTTACTTGACCATTGAATTGGCAAGAGACGTGGTCCATTCCTTGGGGAAACTTGCCAACGTTCATTTCCGAGACTTGAATTCTAAACTCACGCCGTTCCAGCGAACCTTCATCGATGAAATACGGTCATTAGATGCGGTGGACGCCCAGCTCGAATATCTTACAAAAGTCATGTCGAAGCATGCAATTATTGCCAATGACGTGTTCGGTCCTGATCCATTCAAACCACTCCCCACTCCCTCGGAGATGGATGACATCAAAACCAAAATCGCATACTTCCACGAACGGATTCACCATTTGGATACGTCATACAACGGATTGGACAGACAAAAATTAAGTATCTTGGAAAACCGATACGTGGTGACAGCCTTAAACGAGTTTCATAGTTCTTCACTTGTGACCTCCGAAGATACTACCAGCAATTTTATCATTGAAGATGAAGACGAAGATGCAGTAGCCTTGTTGAATGAAAATGATCGTTTGGAACGGGGTGAAGTATCTGAAATCACCGCCATTGGCGACTCTGCAGGATTCAATTCCATTTCTGGGGCAATAGAAAGAGCAAAAATTCCCGTTCTTCGTAAAATTTTATGGAGAACCCTTAGAGGTAACTTATATTTCCATGATATCCCCATCAAGGAAAAATTGACCAAAATAGAAGGCAATGATACCGAATTGGTCGACAAAAATGTCTTTGTAATATACATTCACGGTGACTTTTTAAAGTCTCGTGTCAGAAAAATCATCCAATCCTTGGATGGGAAAATTTACGATAATGTCAATGGCGGTGAGCTGGTTAGATACGCTACTTTGGGTGACTTGAACAACCAAATTGAATCTTTGGACAAGATCGTGGAATCGACAAAGAACCATTTGATTACAGAACTAATGATTTTCCAGGAATTGTTCGGAGAATACAGTTTTGCAGTACAAAGAGAAAAGCTTATATTTCAAACCTTAAACAAGTTCGATGAAGACAGTACTAGAAGATGTTTAGTCGGAGAAGGATGGATTCCTTCCGACGAATTCAACAAGGTTCGTCAGACATTGAAACAAGTGGTCAGAGAGAAAACACATCATACCTCTCCGGATTCGGGATCACAAGAATCAGTCAACTTGCAAAGCCAGGGTGATGAAACTTCGTTAAGCCTGGCTCCTTCAAATCCATTTGGATCTGGTGCTGCTTTGATTCCGAGCTCCGCTGAGAACTTTGATATAACAAGTCTTTCAGATGATGAGGAGTTCGGAACCCTTATAGCTGTTGTTAATGAACTTTCTACCAACAGAACCCCACCTACATTTCACAAAACAAATAAATTCACTGGGGCATTCCAATCAATCATCGATGCCTATGGTGTTGCCACATACCAAGAAGTCAACCCAGGTCTTGCAACGATCATTACATTCCCATTCATGTTTGCCATTATGTTTGGAGATATCGGCCATGGTTTCATTGTCTTTCTTGTGAGTTTATACCTCATAATGAATGAGATTCTGTTCGGAGCACAGAAGAACAAAGATGAAATCTTTGAAATGGCCTTCAATGGACGGTATATCATTTTACTCATGGGTATTTTCTCCATATACACAGGATTAATCTATAACGATATCTTTTCCAAATCGTTGACATTATTTGGTTCAGCATGGAAATACGAATTTCCAGAGAACTACAATCCAAAGGATGGACCTGTTAGTTTGGTTGCTCAAAAAATTGCGGGCAAGACGTATGCTTTTGGTTTAGATTGGGCTTGGCATGGGGCTGAAAACAATTTGTTATTCACCAATTCATACAAAATGAAATTATCTATTCTCATGGGGTATGTTCATATGAACTACTCCCTTTTTTTCAGCTTGGTTAATTATAGATACTTCAAATCCCGGGTGGATATTATTGGTAACTTTATCCCAGGATTTTTATTCATGCAAAGTATATTTGGGTACTTAGCCTTGACCATAGTCTACAAATGGACCGTTGATTGGTTTGCTATCGGAAAGCAACCACCTGGTCTTTTGAACATGTTGATCAACATGTTTTTGTCTCCAGGGAAAATAGATGATCAATTATATCCAGGGCAAAAATTCATCCAAATCGTTTTGGTGTTGATTGCCTTATCTTGTGTTCCTTGGTTACTTGTCTATAAGCCATTGGTATTGAAATGGAAGAACGATAAGGCTGTTAAGTTGGGGTACTCCGATTTGCATTCCCAGCGAGCCCATTCTTTTGAACTTCATGAAGAAGAGGCTGCCATCAATTTAGAAAACGAATTAAATTATGATCCTCCGGAGGAACACAATGGTGACAATGATGATCTTTTGGAAGAAGAATTCCGGTTCCCAAATGATATTGAGCCTTTTCATGTTGCATCCGGTCATGGGTCTGACGATGAGTTTAATCTCGGAGATATTATAATTCATCAAGTGATCCACACTATTGAATTTTGTTTGAACTGTGTGAGTCACACGGCATCATACTTGAGACTTTGGGCGTTGTCATTGGCGCATGCGCAATTATCCACCGTGTTGTGGTCTATGACTATTCAAAATGCTTTTGGTTCTACAGGAAAATTTGGAATATTCATGACGGTAGTATTATTTGGCTTATGGTTCATACTTACGGTTTGTATTTTGGTGTTGATGGAAGGAACCTCAGCCATGTTGCACAGTTTGAGATTACATTGGGTGGAAGCCATGTCGAAGTTTTTCGAAGGTGAGGGATACGCATATGAACCCTTCAACTATGTCGAAATCAGCTAACACACGGATTTATATAAAGTTCGTATAATGATGAAGTCATTTACTAAATAAAGAACAAAGGTTAGTAGATAATAAATTAGGTCGCAACAATAATATCACAGTGGAAGTATAATTGAGGAGTTGATACTATTATTTTCAAGACTTTGTTAGATTATATTGTTAACAAGTCCGGTATCGTGACTTGTCGGATAGTATTACCAAATCAATAAAACTGCCAATTTTTAGATCGTGCATGCTTCACTCGAAAGTGAGCGAACAATTATTCTGGTAAGTATGGACAGAATTAGCGATCAGGGTCTAGAATACGAAACGGACGAGATTCAAGGGTAGTGGATTTCATACAAAGTTGGATTCGCTATACAAGTAAAATAATGGTGGCCCAAGGGAAGTTTCCAACCAGTTACAAAACAATTAATACCTACTATTGATCAAATTGATTACAAGATCAACATCAAAACAGAGCGGCGGAGTTCGGAATTCCGTCGTTGACAAACGTATGCTGGACCAACCTCAGGCACAAAAACGAGCTGATTATCTGACAAAGTAGTTGTCATATTGTTCGTCAAATGAGCTAGTTATTATGACAGAAGTTCCGGGAATTTTTGATGGATTTCCCGATGCCCTATGGAGGTTCATTTTACGAGGTACATTCTAGAAGACCCCAGGTCGTCAAGGTGATCAAAAATGCCACATGGCGTAGATCTACAGGATCTAGACTCTATTTGCTCTTCTAAGCCAAAAAGATAGTCTCCCTCTTCTCTCGTACCACACTTATCAACACCAGCGGGTTTTGAGTGGAACGTAGGCAGATGTTCGCAAACGCGCAAATACGGAAAATTCCGAAAATTGCTAAGCTCTTAGAAGGGCGCCGCGCAATATCGGTTAAGGCATTTCGTATCGACGGAATGCAACCATACCTACATGTGACCAAAATCCTACAATTGGTGCCCAAAACACCGGATATATTTGTTCAAGATGTGCGATTACTGTATGTGTTTCGAGCTTGTGATAGACAGGGGGGGTTAGCGGCGTTTTTCTTATTATTGATTGTCTCTGTTGCTGGTGTTACCCCTTTTCATTTCTTGTATTAATCAAGATATCAACTTCACATCCACAAACCGTCTCGGATGGCTTTCAGTTATATGTGGAAAAATGCCGATCTAATTAACCTATAACCTATGCATGATGCACTATCGTTTTGAAGTTTCAAAATATTTTTGGTGTCACATAAACGTAAATCTCATACTAATATTATTATTCAAAAAGAGCCTCTATAATGGTTCTCTAGTTTCATGGTGACGGATAAGGTTTAAAAGTCGGTTCTGTAATGTGGGCTAATTTTATTCCCTAGATCCTTGCAGATCTAAATCTCGAACAAAAAAATGCAAACTGCATCTAATCGCCTAGGTTGTTTTTTTTTGGAACTTGTTCAAACTCGTCAGTTTATGTTTGTTGTAGTGTTGATAGTGTAACGTGTTCTAATCATCTAAATTGATTCTCTTGCCGGAAGTTAACATTCTTTGAACCTCATCTAGAGTCCAAGGACGTAATCTGTTTCTCATTTTCTCATGAAGTTTTTGTTTGATAAATTCAACGTTGCAGCTATTTCTTGCAGCTTCATCTTCAATGAATTTAATGATTTTGAGACGAGTATGTCTGAATTGTCTCTCTGAGCTGCCGTGGACCTTTAACCATTCGGTCATAGTGATTTCATGTTCCTTTAATTCTTTTTCCAATCCTTTGAAATCATCCCACATTTCAAATAATGTGGATGCCTGTCTTGAAAGTCTTCTGTTGAGCACGGTTTGACGTTTCAATTCCTCTGGTGTAATTGGCGTAGGGAGTGAATCCTTTTGGGCTGATTGAGAATGCTTGATAGGTGGAACAAGCATTGGTGTCATTGGTGTTCCTGTATTGATGGGATGTGTAATTAATTGATTGGCATGAATCGGTATCGGTAAACGAGGATCAGGTAACTGATTTGAATGAGGTTTCCCATAGGGACTGTAGGGATATGTTGGATGTACAGCATGATGCTCCTGCTGATGTTGTGGAGTAATAACCGGTTTGATGTGTATAGGGTGCGGTTGTACGTGTTGACTTGAAATGTGTTGATTTTGATGATTATATTCATTAAGTTTCCCCAAGAGTTCCATGGTATTATTGATTCCTTGCCTCAAATTTGCAGCTCCAACAGTACTGAAAAGGTCGGCCGTCTCTTGTAAACTCAGTTGAGCCAAGGGGATCATGTTTTTGTTCCTTGACGTCAATAACACCAACAACCCGTTGGTGGTGTTTTGAATTTTCTGTAAGAATTCACTCTGGACTTGAAAGACATCATTCTGTCTGGTAATAAAATCAGAGAGATGTGTATATATGTACTTGTGTTGATTGTGGTAATTGTTTACCAAGGTCTCGAGGTTCATAATCTTACCGTTCTGTTTCTCGAGCACTCGTTTCAAGTGTAAAAGACTTTCAGTATGAGAGGTGGATATCTTTGAAGAATCCTCTGATTTGATTACACTTCCATCGGAGGTAATACTGTCTCTCTTTATTTCATAAGAGCCATCGTTCTGAATGAATGTCTGGACGTTGTCGAGAACTCCTATCAACATCATTTCTTTAGCAAAATTATTAAATAGATCAGAATTAAAAATTGGGTGTTTGGAAAGACAGTTGTTTGGATAGTGTTTTTTCAACAAGACCATGTCTTGACATAAACTTTTCCGAAGAAGTAGTAGTACTTTCTTGAATTTGAGGAAACCAGGAGTTTGAAATTCCGGGGTGTCGTATGCTAAAAAAGGGAAAATTAAATTTAACAATTCTTCAGGGGGTTCCATTGAACTTCTGATGATATTATATTCGTCAATGTTGTCAAATCCGGCCAACTTGGATATACTATGAAGAGGAAGGTTATTCTTATCCAACAGTATGAGTTTCTCGGGGTCCTCGAAATCCTGGGTACTAAGAAGTTTGGTTAAATTGATGTCTTTATAATTTAACCCACTGAGTTGAAGGGCACTGATGGATGATTTGTGTTGCTGACTATAGGATATTGCCGAAAGCTTGTTGCTTCCCTTGAGTAGTTTTATTTCTTCCAAGCAAAGCTTTGAGTTTTCATTGGGTTGGAGTTCTAATGAGCCGTAAGTATCGGGAATATGGAACCTTCCAAAGAGGTATGCAGAGAGTGCTAAATGAGGGCAGAACTCGAGGTATTTGTTTCTGAAGCTTCCAAAGTAATGGTAAGGATATTCCAGATTACTGGAGGCACTGGTATTTTTGGTTCTTATGATAAGGGTATCGATTCCATTGAGGTTAGTGGCTTCAATATCGCCGAATTCAAGTTCTCTCTTCTGAAGGTTCTTCAAGTAAAGGGAATGAGTTAGGGAAAAATCAAGGATGGTTCGTAGTAACTTATGATGATTGAGGTAATGGGACTCGGTGTTGTGAGCTTCCCAGAGGGGTTTGACCAACTTGAAGTAGTCTTGTATGGAGTAGTCATTGGGATCTATGGATGAGTCCTCGGAGTCCGACATGGTCTATGAAAAAAATGGAGGGGGTAATAAAAAAGAGAGCAAAGAAAGATCAACAATATAAATTCAAACAGAGGTTGATTATGACAATTTTGGAAAGATCAACAAAACACCGGGTGGAAATTAGGACTTTTAGTCCGATATATATAGCAAGTCAAAAATTGTGGGATGGGGGGAACACGAGACTGGAATAGGGTCCTGTTATAATTAAAATATGTCAATTGACAAATTATATGCAATTCTTGCCAGGGTTTTAGAAGGAGAAATCAACGAATGATATAACAATTGCAAGTCAAGGACACCAACCTTATATGTAGAGTAATGTAACCAACGGTAGGAGTCAGAAATATCCAAAGATAGTAAAAGAAAAAATTGGAATAAGTTTATTTTATGTCAATGATTTTGGTAAGAATTTCAAATTCAACCAAGCGATTGAAGTTTTTTTTAAATCATAATAAGGCTACATTCACTAAGTCTCCACCACTATAATATAAAGGGCACAAAATAATAATAATAATATATGGTAAGAAATTATTGGTGGGCGTGGTTCAAGGGGAGGCTTTCTACGTAGCATGATATTTCCGAGCCGTGTTTATTGTCCTAACCACCCGCTACCAACCCACCAGCGATTAAAAAATCCGTAAAAAATACTGGTACGACTGAACTAAAAATTTAACATCCCTAAAATCTCTAGCCTAATTGTTGTGGATGAGACATTATTATTTTGCTTAGGATAATCCATCGTTATTTCCGACGAATATTTAAAAAGTTTATTATGTTTATGTAGTCTGCAAGTGAAAGTGAAATGGCTTTCTCGTACATATCTATGCAGAAGCTGCATCAAGGAGGTATTGTATCCAGGTGGTTTCCAAACCAATGGGTCATTGCCCAATTATCCGACTGAGGCACACGAGCATATTAGCTGCCCCAACCCTTCAACACTACAATAAAGTCATACTGGATCTGACTAAAACAACGTCAATTTCTGTTGCAAAAAAATTTTAGGCGCGAGTTGAGATACCAAGTTTACTCCCCAAATAAAAGACACCACACTATTGAATTGGAGGTAATCGAAGTTTATCTAATCTAATCTTACACTGCCTGATCTTTCATGTGGATATGGAAACCGGACCGCCTTCCCGATTGTTCCCCGTCCTCCCAATCGGGGCAGTAGGAGTAGCGATTGCTGCTTATGAACGTTTATCCACGTTATAATCAAAACACGAAGCAGGAGATTTTTAGGAACGACGTTTCCAATTAGGCAATTAAAGATGTAAATGATACGAATTGAAACTAAATGTGAACAGTATAGAGTGAAAATGATATTGGTTCTATAAAATAGTGCAAACAACAAAATAAAAATTCAATTGCTAAGCCGCCAGAATCTAGGCTTAAACCATGTTAAAATCGGCTAAAAAATTGTTCAGCCATAAATTTGCCCATAGTGGCTGTGAATAAACCTGGGGGCAGGTTTTGGTGGTGGTAACTACAGCCCACCTCGGTTAATGCCCGGCAACCCGTAATTATGTACCATGATGATGAATTGATCCGTTTTCTCATATTTTCCTCGCATCAGACCTCACTGACCCTCTCGCCAGTTCATCACCGCGATCCTCTGCGCAGTAGCCACGGTCCAAATGCATGTTTAGACCTTTCTCATGCCACCTTTTGAGGGTTACATGACAAGCTTATTGTTGGACGTGCAGTATAATAACCAAGTTAGCCTTTTTAGCTCCAAAAATATTTTAACCATGTCTTTAGTTCACTCTGGTGCGATTATTAGTAACCTCACGTACAAAATAATCATTGGGACGTGCACAACGAGTTCACTACCCACTTGTATGCATGGAATGGTGGTTCTCCTGACCGGTGATGATTGTGTGGCAGATATCGTGAAGTTCGTATGAGTGGCAGGTATGTTGCCCTGAAAGTTCACTAGCCCTTGCAAACTTGTTAATTGTTTTCTAGTTTGACTCTTGCTATCCTCCCAACATAACTCCGTGTTTCATCTGGCACTTCAACGACGATCAATAAATCGAACAACATCCTTTTCTCCGCAACGTGACCGTGACGGGCGACTTTACTATCTAACTATCGCTATCTTGATCAATTTGCTGTTCCCCGCAACATTGGTTTGGTGGATAAATGGATTGAATGCTAATTTCGCTTGATTTTGAGAATGTGTAACTACAGAATGTGAAAATTTTTAGCGCCTTCTATTATTCGTAATTGTCACCAAACCTGAATTCAGACCAACCACGAGACTAAAAATCTCATTAGTCAACCTGCTTTTACTTCGATGTTACCCCGCCGAAACTCCTCCGGGCTAGACCTTCTTCGTATTACATCCGCCTTATTGCCTTCTCTTCATACGTATTCTCACCTTTACCTTCGAGGGACAACGGCGCCCATAAACTTTAAAGTTGTTTGACATGGCCGCCCCAACAGTATTCTTCCTCCTACCGAAACCCCGCCACCTGCCATGGTCCACAAGATAACGCATGATAAGACATCAATCTAAGCGCATGGTGCTATTGCTTTGAATTTGCCCGCGTTGGCTACTTCAAAATATCCTTGTAACTTGGCCACTCGAAGATTATAATATTATTATCTGGTTTATTTTTCACCTTGTGGCTCGTACCACAAAGTATTTTTGAAAGAATATTCGGACAGTTGCCGTTCCATTTTCGGAAAGAACCGTGAATGGTGCCTTATTCCCGGTAATCTGCACATTTTTTATTTACTGACACCCGGTGGGTTGTTAGGCAATTTTACTTCCTTTTTTATTTTACCCCTCTGAATAAACCCTGGCCCTAAACCTATCTGTGGATTAGCTAATAGCTGATATACTTGCGGTTTAGAACTCCTACAGCAAGATGATTGCCCTGGATGTTGTTTCTCAGTCCTGGTCCAAATACTTTTTGCCGTAGCCAATTCGCCTTGCGCCGAGATGCAGCATGTATGATTTAGAGTTGTTCACCTCGATTGCCAGTAATAAAGGGAATTGTTTTTATTTGTTGAATGGCTCCCAATTCGCCAGCCTGGAAAATATTAAATTATTTGGTTTACAAATCAAAAATTATTTGGTGGTCAATCACCAACGTTCTGGGGTATTACACAACCCTTGGCCCATTTGTGATTCCGCGATCGTCTGTTCGTTAACAATGCAATACTGACAATTGCCTTAGTGCCGTTTATGACCCGTTTATTTTCTATTCAACAATCGCCTCAAAACCCTGAAATTTCTCGCCCATCACGATCTGACAAATTCTTGATTTACACCACTTCAATCCTGAGATTCTTGTCTTACAGAATAACGTCTCGTACAATTCGAGAATCATTTCCCCTTTAACTCCGGCCAGTTCTACTCTCCTCTCTTTACCAATCAAATGGTCCCTGCCTCATGTTAAACCATGTTTAAACTTTGAACAATTGAAGTCAGATACAAATAAAATAAATAATCTTTGTGTTGTATTACACCATAGTATTGTTCCTAAATAAGTAAAATAAGAATTGACACAAACAAAACCAGAGAGCGCACAACGATGCGAGCCGGACTCAATGTCCCCTAATCATACCAGGATCCCCTGGTTTCGGAGTGTTAAACGAATTGTAAAACTTTGTATAAATTGATGACATGAACCACCCATTTATATCATCTCAATCCCTTTGAATTGAATTCAGGCCTATCTGGTCTGACCCAACTACGGTCAGGTCCAGCATCGGTCTGGTCTCCTGATAAATCTATTCTTGAAATAATCTACCCCGCCTCCTTTTTCATGTACTGTTCCTTTGAACTATATTACAAATCATCGTCGTTCTCAACTTCAACACCATTCAAAACCATACCTTTTTGAACAATTAACTTCGTTAAATCCGAACGTAATCCGAATTCCATGGTGTTTGATCCATTCGATACATTCAACCATTCTCTACTCACTTTGATCAAGTTGTCCAATATCTCGTTATCCTCGATACCAGGGATAATCACGGTCAATAACTTGACCACCGATGTGAAACTCAATAAACTCAAACTCAATGGTTCGCTTGAGTTTAAGTATCCAAGGATCTTGACAGTTTGTTCAGGTTTTTTGTTTTTGTAGTAATGCAATGCAAGCGATGTAGTAAGCACAATGAATTTTTCTTCACTAATCAAATTTAACGAGCTTATAAGCGATTTTTGTGACTTGAGTGACTTAGGGTCAGATTCGACAACACCACGAACATCATCGTGTGATTTTGTTTGTTGTCCCACTTCCTTCTCTTCGTCTTCTTCTTCTTCTTCATCTTCTGATGACTGTTCCAATTTGTCACTCAAATCATCTTCTTCCTCTTCGCTAAATAATTCATCAGAAATTGACGATTGAACTAAATCTCTGAATTCCCCAAGTCTTTCGTTGACATCAAGATGGATATCTTTGAGCAAGGCCTGGGAATTTTCTGAACTGACAGTGGCTTTGAATAATTTAAAGTGTTCATAGATCTTGGACGATTTAAATGAGATTAGTAAATGCGTTTCAAGTTTGTTCATATCCTCTTTGATTTGAGAAGAGTCCGACTTCTTGGTCAAGTTAGCCAAGAATTCCAAATTGAGAAGGTGAATGATTTCCAAAACTCTCCAGTTGATGATGACATCATAAAAGATTGGACTAACATGTCCAAAACTTCTAGAGCTATTCAATAACTCAACATACTTGACTCTATTTTGACCATCAACAACATTATAGTTGATCTGTTGACCTTCAAGAAGGTTTCTAGACCTAATAATAAAGTTTTCAGAACCAAGCATTGATAATCCATCGATCTTTCCAATCAAGGAATTCAACTTTTTCAACGATTCATTTTCGCCTTTGTACTCCAAGTTCAAAATCAAAGATGCCTGTAAGGACAAATTATGATTAATCAACTTTGAAACCAATGGATACTTGCTGATTAAAAGCTTACCTAAGAACAAAGTCAAGAAACAGTTTTCAAAATTAACCTCGCTTGAAGATAATAATAAATAATCCTTGAAAACTTGGGACCAGAGGCCGGAGCTTGTGGGAGTAGATTTTCCTTCTAACCTACTCAATATCTGTGATTTTCTATTCTCGTCTAGTTTAATTGGTAATTGAAAGCCCAACGAAGACAAAATCCAATTCCTTAAGATGCTTTCATTGTCACCTTGTGTATTGGTTTGGCTAGCGTCAGTTGTTTGTTGTTTGTCTCTCTGTTGGAAGTACTTGCGGAACTGGGGGAGTAAGATACTTACAAAACTTCCGAAAATTAGGATTGATTTGAGGAGTACCCATAATTGAATAGTAAGTGGTGAGGGATGTGTGATAGCTTTTGGAAGCAAAAAGGAAATGGGCAACGCACTCATTCCTTTGAAGTCGTTCTGGTTGGATCCCGAAAAGAGAGATGTGGCCATAACAGTTGCCATTCCCCCCAACAAAAACTTGTTGTTAGTACCTGTTGCTTGTTGTGGGACTTGTTGTGAGTTTTGTTGTTCCTGATATTGGACTTGGCCACCTTGCGAGCCTATCGATTGTGGCGTGAATTGTAAGGTTTGAGAGTTGGCACTGTACGATTGTTGAACGGGGGTTGAATTAAAGCTCTGCTCATTCGATGGTGGGTAGTATCCAAAGCCGTTCTGACCGTTGGATCCTTGAGGTTGGTACTGGTATTGATTTGAGTTCTGGTTTTGGTTCTGGTTTTGGGTTTGAGAATTCATATCCGATTCCTGAATCAACTTCTGTAACTGTAAGTTTTGTTGTCTTAACATATCGTTCTTTCCCTCCAAGTGTTTGATATATTCGGTGGCCTTAGTAAGGACACTGGCTTTGTTCAATTTGGAGGCAGGGGTTAATCCTTCCAAGTCCGCCAACGAAACATCCTTCGAACCAGCAGCAATTCTTAGTGAGGGAACTGCATCTCTTAACATCAAAATCTTGGAATTGATATTAGTTCTATACTTCTTTTCAATCACATTGTGCGATGTCTTGTCCTTTGCTTTGGGTTTGGTGACCTTGGATGACTTTCTAGAATTGATAATTGCGCTCCCTTTGACTGAATCTCCAAAATTGTGTTTGAGAGGTTCGGGGGAGGTGTGGGTAGAGCTCACAGAGTTCTGGTTAGTTGGCGAGATACCATTGGAATTCGAATCTTGGGAGTATGATGCAGTAGACATGGTGGTAGAATCGTTAGAGGACGAACCGTGGTGTTGGTGTAAAGCCTGGTCAGTGGGAAATGGTTCGCCGAAACCGTCGTTGATTCCGTTGATGGAATCACCAATGTATTCATTCTGGTCTGCATAACCAGCTATAGGTAAGTTCTTGATGTTGGGATTTATATACTCCTGTTTGATGAGTCCATTTCCGGTATCGGCATCCCACGACATGATGTCTCCCACAATCAGCACGGATTCGTTTTGCCTCACCGATTCGTCGCCGCTGATGGACGAGGGCAGAAGGTTGTTGATGGTCCCCGAGATACTGTCCAAGAAGTTATCGGCAGACTCGAAGTCAAAGTAGTTGTTATTTTCAAAGTCAGCCATGACGGATGAATTGAATCGCAATAAATAATATGGTTGGAATAGGAGTTGATTAACTACTACTCTTAAGTGGTAATGGATGGATGGGTTTGACGAGATAGTAGTGGTGATAATATGGTGACAATGACACTGCTGATCCTGTGGCCTAGTTCAAAGACTTGCAAGGCAAGTGATTGGTGTTGAGATGAGAAAGTAGGCACACGTACTTGACTTGCTTAATGGCTAGTCAACTGTGGGATTTTGCAGGCAAATTGAAGGGTATTTTCAGGCAATACGACGTAGGTGATTGGCTGAGGGCGGGCGATGGCAATGTGGGTCACGAGGGGTTCAGTGCACAGCTCAGACTTGGGGTGGTAGGCTTGTGACGGGTCTTAAGCTTCGAAAATTATCACCTTATAGTATTGATGGATCCTCAGGTGTTTTTATCTATAATTGAGGTGTAAGTCATGTAGGTGTGGGAAAATCAGGTCATTTTGGGTATATGCAGGCCAGAAAAAAATCAGGCTATTTGTTATGTAAGCGTCGGGTCTCGTCTTAGGTAATCGCGGGTGCCGTCCTGTATGGTGCCCCAAGAACCGGACATTTTCGGAATGTCTAGCATCGCGTAGCGATAAACAGTAAACCCTTTATAAGAAGATCATAAAAGATGACTTCGATTGATTGTAACACATGGCAAAATAATTCTTATGACTAGCATCATGACAGAAAAATACGTGAGTCACATTCTTGGCAAGACACTCTTGAGCCAATTGTCTATTGCCTCTCCACATTATTTATCACTTACCCCTTTGTCTTGTATGTAACTATTTCACTCTGTTAACTCGAAGAAATTTTTTAATTATCATTGCTTTTAATTAGTCTCTATCCTATTCAAACAATAGAAATAGTACAGTAATCGTCTTATGCTATCGAGCTCTCCATTTGTTTCCGAGGTCTGTAGTTTGTGATCAATCTCCCTACTGTCTTCCCCACTATCCTCACTCTTCTGTGTCGCCTTTGCGCTCTAATTGTCTTCCGTCTTTGTCCATGACGCGAGCTGTGAATTTTGCAACTTTAAACTTTAGGTGCCTAACCTATATTGGTCACTGGATGCCTGCAACGACAATAATCACTGACGTTTTTGCGAGTAAACGTGGAATTTGTTGGAGCTTGATGGAATCCTTTGCAATCTGTCTCTGGCTTCCTTACCATATCATCACTCATACATTCAATCACACTGTCTGGACTAACTATCATCTCCATAACATCCCCACACATGTACTTATCTGTTACCCTCTATAAGCTGTCTCGCATCTATACGACAGGTCCCCGTCTTTTCCGTAGAATTATGCCAGTGATGCCTGAAATAGTAAACATCGGTAACACATGCCATTGCACTATTCTGCACCTGTCGCTTTCCATTGCCCACCTATACTAGATCACATCGAACGATTATAAGTAACTCTCCTATTTCCTACAGTATGTGTTTCATGGTCCTATATCTCTCTTTATATTAAACATTAGCCTCATTTTCTCTCTATTAATCCCACCAACCTTCTAATACCTATATATACATTGCTCGTGATAAAATTCCTGTTTTTTGTCAGATGCAATCTTGTCGATTATGTTTATGTTCCGTGGATCATATTGGTGGCAATCCGTCTCTACAGACTGGACATTGTAATTTATATTTCATCCAGTTCTCAAGACATTCAGCGTGGAATACATGATGGCATGGTGTAACCATGTACTCCTTGGTGTTAATTTTCTTTCGTGCTTCACGATTGTCTCCACTGCTTAATATTGGAAGATCAAAGTCTGTCATACATATAGGACAGGTAGTCTTGCACTCAAGAATCCCATCATGTTCATTTTCAAGTTTGATGCTGGCCAAAAGATCCGATGCAAACCCACCATTTTCCAAATCTTTGATTTCTAATACTATTTGGTAATCGTAACCCTTAGGAAGCCACTTTTCATTCACCCAGAATCTGGCTCCCAACTTATTTTGCAAGTATAGCAAAAATAGTTGAATGCCCAACCACAAAGTTATCACAATGGCCAAACCAGGATCATAATGATGTCTGAATGGATTATTTTTGTAAAGGGAGAAATAGTACACTGGTAATGCTCTCAAAAGTGATATTCCAATGACAAATTCCCAGCTAAAAGACTTTCTTCTGTTCTTCAATGTGTTTCTCAAAAATTGTGGGAATAAAAAAGAATTAAATGCAAGAAGGCTGATATATTCAAATATTCTTCTGTAGAGTAGTCTCCAACCGAGTGACATGATGATGATAAAGGCGGCAATAAACGTCACCGTAATACCTCCTGCAAACAATCCCATGACGGACGATGTATCTTCCCATTGTGTCTCTGGTCCAGTGTTGTTGTTTGTAGTAGCTGGCGTAACATTCGGTGGAGGCGGTGGTGGAGGAGGTGTTGTAGTCATTGGGATTAAAGGTCCCTCTGTATTGTTGCCATTGTTTGGTGGCACAATAGCTGCATCATCATCACTTCCCCTTGATCCTCCTCTCAAAATCTCCCACCACGAGACTCCTCTTTCATTTGCTTGAGTGGTCAAGACACTGTCCATGAGTCTAATCTCAAAAATTCCACACATAATAAACGAAATGACTGTTATGCAAGCTAAAATCAAGTACAACTCTTCTGAAATGCCCGATCCCAACACAAAGACTACCGTGACTAACGAGTCCTGAGTACCTAGAATGAACAATGAGTTAGATGAAATAGTTGATAATTGACCGGGTGTCCTAATTAGTTTGATTTGCCTCAAGAGCAAAAATAATTGAACACATATTAATACTAGAAGAGCGATCAAGAAGCTTTTGATTCTCAATATATAGACTTCACTCCTTAAACCCGAGAATGTGCTTTGGTCCTTCTTAAGAAATACTTTGGCACAATCTGGAGAGTACATCAAGAAGTTTGTCACCTTCAATTGCGGCAATTCACTTAAAGGGGGGATCGGTGCTCCGGTAGGGTTCCAAAGTTCTTCATCAATGGCGACCAATTCCTCATAAGAATAATTAGTCGTATCTAATTGGAAGTATGTGACAAGTTCACATTTTTGAACGCTATCCAACACATATCTATTCATCTCGTCCATAGATATCTCATTCTCGATATCGGATATGTTATGAAATTGTTTGAGCAAAGTCTGTGACGAGTTAAACCCGTGAAAAGCATATATAGACAAGTGAGGTAAAGCGTATATACCAAAGAACTTGGCAGAATTTGTAGTTGCCACTATTCTGCCTCTAAATTGATCATATATTCCTTTCGTCTCAAACTCGTACAGTTCTATTTCATCCGGGTCACTAATCACAATTGTCAATGTCACCAATATGTGATCTTCAACGACCTTTTCTGGATCATATTTCAATTTTGTATAATCTCTGTGCTTATAGAGGTAATCCCGCCCCTTAATATGTACCGATATTTTTCCTTCGGGGAAAGTGATATTTCCAGCTTTTATGAATCCATTGAGATCATCACCAGTTTCTTCAGGTGGCTGGTTATTTTCTGGATCATTAGCATACCGTTCTTTTTCCTCTTCGTATCTTTCGTGGGTCTGGTATTCGTAATAATCCCTTAAATACTCTGGCATGTCCAATCTCAATTGTTCGAGCAGGATAGATTTATCTAGGGTGAATTCTCCATAGACTCTGCCACTGACATTGAGCGGGAAGAATTCACTAATCGATGTTGGTAATGTTCTGAACACCTCACGCTTGACTTTTTTTACTACTTCATTGGGTAGTATAGACCATTTTTGATCCTCTTTCCAGGGATGGGTCTGGCTATATTCATGCAACGGCCATTCGCTGGCATTCAATCCCTTTATGGAATCGTCATAAGATAAATGGAACCCCGTGATATTCCCGTATCCGGTGGTATAATTCGACAATCCAAGTTCCATATCGTTGGCCTTCAACTGTGCTTCAAACTGTACCAACGTGTCCTTGACTTTGGTGGGTTGTGGTGGTTCATTGCCACTGTATAGATTAAGAAACAAGATCAACATCACAATGACGATCAATCTTTGTGGATCCACCTGCATCTTGTGTTGGGTATTATTTTAATGGCGTCTTTGGCCGATCAGGGATATGATGCTTTGTTGGGCTTTGGCGGTATTGAGTAATAGTATGGTAGCTCGTCTTGATATGAATGATCTTTGATGTTAGTCGCCCCTTGTATGGGGAAAGTGGTCACGTGAAAATAGTGCGAATGAGGATTCAAGGGTAGAGACACTAAGAGTATAACACTAACAAAGTTTGAGGTCAAGGGGTACAAGTTCGTAAAGAAGAAGGTAAGGGAAGACTTGTTACTAAAAAGGGGTTACTAGAAAGGTAAAGATAAAAAATAGTATCAATTAATTTACTTTCTTATAAATGTTAAGCTTGAGAAGTTGTGCTTATTCACTTGATAGCTTTATTGTACATTGATAAAATCAGATTAGGTATATTTTGAGCTTTTAAGGTATAAACAATATAGAGTTCCCAATGTGAGTACAACGGAATATTCTATATAAATGGCATACGATCATGAATCAGCAAGGTTGGATGGATTCGATATTTTGGGAAGGGGTGGGTGCGGTGAGTTCCAGGATGTTTTTTTGCACCCATTATGCCGATATTGGACTTTTGTAAAATATTAAATATGGCATAATATGATACAGATGGTATGGATAGTGTGTCATATAATTGTCCTGCAACTATATCACCATAACCTGCTTGAGACTTTTAGATTATTATTACATGATCATGACTGCAATAATGGAAGCAAGAGCGATGGCTACTCCACCTGAGATCACATTATTGGCAGTGGCAGCGTTGGATCTGGCAACAATAGGGTTGGTGGTTGGTCCGACAGATGAAGTAGATGAAGCTTCAACAGCAGCATTCTGTACATCTGCAATGTCTCTGGCAGCTTTACCAGGGACGGTGGTAGTGGAGACTCTGGTTGTGGTGGTATAGAAAAGATTATCAGAGGTGATAGTCTTGACGTTAGCTGGGGCTGAAGCAGCTGGTTCTTCATCACAGTCATCGTCATCTTCCTCGTCTTCGGTGGGACAGTCGTCGTCATTCTCATCTTCTTCGTCATCGGTGAGACAATCGTCGTCATCTTCATCGGTATCGTCGTCATCCCCTTCATCATCTTCCCCTGGGCATGAACAGGTAGGATCACACTCTTGCAGACCACCACTTCCACTACCACTACCACTTCCACTTCCACCACCGAAAATACCACCACCATTAGCAGGGCTAGTAGGTGTGGATGGTGCGTTGGCGTTACCACCGGTGCCCCTAGTGTATGTGGTTGTGTAGTAGGTGTTCGCTTGAGTGACGGTCACAGTAACAAGGCAGTCGTCTTCTCCATCGTCGTCATCATCATCATCATCATCACCATCATCGCCACTTCCACCGTTGTTACCACCGTTTCCACCGTTGTTACCGTTGTTACCACCTGAAGAACCGGTTGGTTGAGCAGTGGTATAGTGAATATCGGTTGTGGTACCTTCGTCCTCACAATCAGAACCATCATCATCATCACCTGAAGTGGTAGTCTTTGGATAGACTGTGGTTGTAACGGTTGTAAGCACATTGGTGTAAGAAGTAGTACCATCATGAGTTGTTGGTACGTTGGTAGTCTTGGTAGTGGTGACTATAGTTGCCTTGGTAGTTGGACCAACGGTAGGTGGAGTAGTTTCTTCACATTCATCATCGTCGTCGGAGGTAGAAACAGGATCCAAACTAGTAGGATGTTGACCAGTTGTTGAGGTTACGATTCCCGAGTTTCCTTTACCCGTGGTTGGACCTTGGGTACCACCAGTAGTAGTCTCTTCGCATTCATCGTCATCATCAGAAGTAGAAGGAACTGAAGTAGCTCCATGAGAGTTTGGTGTGGTGGCAGTTCCATCAACGGAGCCTGTATTGCGTGTTGTACCGGTGGTTGGGGTTGATGGAGTCGTGGATTCTTCACACTCGTCGTCATCATCGCTACTAGTTGGATGGACACTTGCTCCATTGGAAGGAAGAATAGATCCAGAAGTTACAGCATGGTTTCCGTCAGTGACTGAGGCTGGGTTGGATGTGGCAGGTGTAGCTGTTTGAGAAGCGGTACTGGACTCAGGACAGTCTTCATCATCATCAAAAGAAGATGTAGCGGCGGCAGCAGCCAAAGTTAACTTTGGAGCAGTGGTGCTAGAATTGCTTGGAGCGCCGAACAATGCTTCCAAGAATCCTTCTTGGGATGTACTTGGAGCAGCAGTACTAGAAGCGACCGAACTGGAGTTTGTAGTAGTACCAGCAGCAAATAAAGCAGCAAATGGTTTAGCTTTCAAACCAGAGCTAGTACTGGAAGCAGCAGCAGAACTGGAGTTGGTTTGGGTCTTTGGAGAAGAAAACAATCCTTCAAGGAATCCTTCTTCGCTGGAAGAGGAAGCAATGTCGGAAGAAGAGCTTGGAACAGAGCTACTACTCGAAGAAACCAAAGATGAATCGGAACCAAATAAGCTGTCAAGAAAGTTCGAAGAACTCTCGGTGGTTGTGGAATGAGAGCTGGAGCTGGAGCTAGAACTGGAGCTAGAACTGGAGCTGAAGCTAGATGAGGACACTGGATCACTCGATGCATCCGTTTCAGAAGAACCGAACAATTCGTCAAACAATCCACCGGTGGTGGTTGGGAATTTGGCGAGTTGTGTAGCTATGGTTGAAGAGCTGGAGCTCGACGATGATGATGAGGATGAGGATGAGGATGAAGATGAGGATGAGGAGTTATGGTGACGGCTCAGACTCGAGCTTGAGCTCAAATCAGCCAACCCAGCAAAGACATCATCCAAGGGTGATGAGGTTGAAGCTGGAGCATCAGATGCTACTATAGGCGATGGTGTGCTAGATGCTGGGATTGCAGCGGCTGGAGCAGGAGCTGGGGCCGCTGGAATGCCAGTGTTGATTGAAGCAGGAGCAGGTGCTGCTGCTGGGGCTGGGGCTGCTGGGGCTGGGGCTGCTGCTGCTGCTGGAGCAGGTGCTGGAGTTGATGAGAGACCTAAGAAGTCAAGGAAAGATCTTTTGTCATTTTTGGTGTAGCCATTCTCTACCATTGCATTGGCAACGGCAGTGGTGACCAATACTGTGCTGAAAACGGTCGTTAATTTCATGATGTTAATTGAACCGACTGTACCCTTTTCACACTTGCATTAGACTTTCAACCAGTGTACGTTTAAACGAGAGAATGTTTGGGTATTCTTTGTCAATGGTGGGGGTTCCAGATGAAAAGAGTTTCAACTTAAACTGTTGTCTACAGCATACGTGGATATGGACTAAAGATATAGTGTTGATCACGGAAAAGTCGGGGTATTGGCCATACTTTTTACACCCAAATCAAGTAATTTTGGGGCAACCCCAATTAGTTAAAGTGCATCGTTGGTAAATCCGCATTGGGATATATTTTCGCCCCAACTTGTTGCCGCATTGGGTAATGAATTTTGCAGCTAAGAAAAATTGTTTTATTCACTTCCCCCTTTAGGAGATTGTGCGAGGCACGTGACTATATATTTCGTCTAATGAAGAGACCCCCCAGATATCCATTCATCTTTCAATGATATCAAAGACATCGCCCCCACCATCACGACTTTGGTAAACAATACAAAAAGAGATCTAGTTTTTATTTAGTTTACCCGAGAACAGTCTGGACGAATTGGTATCAATTACAAGAGACTAAAGCCTCGAGACCGGAGCCTGGAGTCTCAAAGACAATAGACATGTTCCGTAAATCGTCGTTTTCTTAAGCACATACACTTCAGTACGTAGTTTCCTGGTAACTCCGGAACCCATCGTTAGGAACCAGACGTCGGTGTCGGTTTAGTATGGCTCGAATTCAGACTAATTTCCTTTTTAGTGGTGCATTCTGGAACCCTGGTGCGCCTAGTAAAAATGGATGAATCCCCCGACTAAGTTGCATTAGATGGACGTACATGAATAGCGAGGCCCCTGTATTTTGTTCCATGCCACGCAACTGGGTGTTTTCTTTACGAATCGGGAATCTGGTTTGCCCATTAGTCGGTTTGAAACTATTTTTTTGAACGCTTATACTAATGGTTGCGCACTTTTTGCAACTTCCCAATTGGGGCAAGCAATTGAGGTGGATAACTGTCAAATTTCTGGGCAAACCAAGCTCAGTTCATTAGTAGGAGTTATAATCTATTCAGCTATTTTCTCGAGATGTTCTTCAAGTCTATATCCAATCTTTTCACTTTGTAAAATCTATTTGGAGTAAGCGGGACATCTCAATTACTAAACTAGGAGCGGTATTTTTAGCATTAAGGTATATGCTTTTGCCCCACTAATCTATTTAAGTCATAATCAAAAAGGCTTAGATTGCAGTATGTGTTGCTCAAGGTAGTCAGTTGAGTGACTTCGATTTTTGCTTTACAATTTATCAGATCATTATTTTTATTAATGTTACTTAATAGGTATTAGAATTAGAGCATTCGATGTGGTAGTATATATGGAGTATGTTTAGTTTGAGTCAAGAAGATCAATGTAATTTTGAGCAGAAAGCTGAGCTGCCCTCTTTCTCAATGCTTTTCTGACCTCCTTTTTGATGTGCCTCTTGATGGCTTTCTTTTGCTTTTTCTCCAAAGATCTCTTCTTCTTACTTGATTTAGTTCCCCCGGCACAACAACAAGGTTTTGCTGCTGCAGTTGAGCCAGAACTAGCACTGCCAGAGTTGTTTCCGAATAAGGAATCCACCAAGTTATCAACAATCTCTCCAAGTAATCCACCCAAAGATTGTGTTGAGCCTGGGACATTATTGGTAGATGGACCAAATAATTCATCAATAAGGTTGGAGAAAAAGTTACCGGTAGATCCAGACGTAGAAGCAGATGAAGACGATGATGATCCTCCGAATAAGAAATCAAAAATGTCTTCAATGAGATTGGACAATGAGAATCCAGAGCTCAGAATGTCTTTGAAAATGCTGCTCAATAAATCTCCAATGATTTGTAAAAGATCTCTGAGGAACTCATGCCCTGCACTTGTTCCAAACAAATCCTTGATAACTTCTTCAAATACTTCTTCAATGACTTGTCCAACCGAGGGGGTAGAGCCGTCAGCAGGAGGAGGGCCAAAAATATCTGTGAGAAGATCATCAATTCCTCCACCAGTAGAAGTACTAACGTCAGCTGAGGGACTAGTTGTAGCAGGGGTATTTGGAGATCCGAAAATGTCATCCAAGAGACCACCATCAGTTGAGGCGGGGGTTGGAGAGGTTGAAGTGGTGGAAGGGGATCCGCCAAAGAGACCTCCGAGTAAACCTCCAATTCCACCAGCTTTAGTGGAAGTTGGAACGGCAGTTGAAGTCACAAGAAGAGTGGTGGTTGGTTCTGTGGATGGAGAACCAAAGAGTCCACCAAGGAATCCACCGATTCCACCACCACCTGTAGAGGTTGTAGTTGGGGCGGCGGTATCTAACACAGGAGTAGTGGTTGCAGTAGTGGTTGCTGCACCGCCTACGTAAGGACTACTTGGGTTGGCAGCTGAATCTGTAGTCACACTAGCCGTAGTAGGAGATCCTAATGCTGCGTCAAGGAGGTTATCCAATAAACCACGCTTTTTAACTTGATCAAAGAACTCGTCACGCTGGCTCTTGCTTTGCAAGATATTGCTTAGGATATCGCCGGCGAGTCCAGATTGTTTGATGGAGCTGACGATTTGAGAAAAGTCGGCATTCTTAGCAGCAGACGATATCAAACTGGTGGCAGCTCCTCTCAAGTCGTCATTGTTCAAGATAGTGTCGGTAATTGAAGAAAGTAATCCTGAGTCCAGAAGGGCATCGTATGCCTTGGAGACATAATCATTGGTTAAATCTCTCTTTTGAACTATCTCAACGTCAGAATCATCTTGAACTTCTCTTTTGTCGGTGGAAGATGATGAGAAAAGATATTTACCACCATACTTCAATGCCGTAGATAATAACTCAGGGTCATCAAGAATATAATTGATTAATTTTGACCCCAATTCTGAGTTTTTGAGGGCATCTCCAATAGAAGAAACAGTGATATTTTGAGAGGCAATGGCATCCGAAAGCGATCTTGTGGAAAACTCGGAGGAGCCTGTGTATTTTTCGAGCAAATCCTGGAGATCTGAGCTCGTAAACAGTTGCAAGATCAGAGAAAGGTCTCTCTTTTCATTACCACTGGCAGGGACGATGTCTCTAATGGATGCAAGGACGGTGTCCAATTCTTGTCTTTTCGTGATGTTATTTTTGTTGGTTACCGGGACGGCATGGACCAACCCAGCAACAGTAACGAATGTTATTATCGAACCGATTCTCATGGTGAGTAAATGGCTGCGAAATTTGAAATGAGAACCACCTAGAGCTTGAGGTTGAAAGGTGTTGTAATTACTGAATCACTGACTTCACAAAAAAATTTATTGAGCTTTTCGAATACAGGGACTTTTGGTACATTTTTAAACGACCAAGATCCGCTGACCTCCACAAATGTGTTTCATCAAACACAACACCTCCACATTGAGCATAGTCGTTACTTCTAGCAGAATTAGGAAATTAATATTCTAGTCCGTGTGCAGGATTTCCTATTTGGGTAAATGACCCTACTATGCCTAATTGGGACGAGTGGGTATTTTGATTTTTTGTATATACGCCAAAGGAAAAGCGGACAAAGCTGGGCAAAATTGCGGAGAATGGGGGTTCCAGTGTGAATAGGCACTAGATCTTATTTTCTTTTTTAGCAGACCCAAGAAAAAAATTCCTATGCCTCGATTCGGAGTTGTTCGTATCGAGCCGTTTGACTAGTGAGTGAAAGAATCATTTGCAAACATCGTAAGACCTTGGAACAGAGGACCATCCCTAAGTTTCATCGAATACTACGGATTATTGTTGTACTGTTATCTCCAACCATAACAGGAGAAGTTTTGCAGCTTTTCCTGGCTTAGATGCATGAAGTCAAAAAATCTAACTGCAAAAGAATTGGATTGAACAAATATTGTTTATTTTTCTGAAACTAGAGTGAAATAGCGTCGATATTGCGTGATGTAGTAAGTAGAGTGTTACAGTAATAGTATAGTTTGCGGATTTAGGTGGATATGTTTTTGGACTAAAGAGTATTTTTTACTAAAAGGTGGTGAATAGTTTGTGAAATTGATCTGATAAGCATGAAATTATTAGTAGTTTTAATTTCTAAAGCTCTCTACCGTCTTGCACACTCAATAAATCAAGTCCAGTAAGACTGGCTACTCTAATGGTTCTTGCCTGGTTGTACTTCATGTTGCAAATCATGAGTTTGGTCACATGACCATAATTTTATCGCACGTGACTGGGGTCGAAGATGATAAAGGTCAACCTCAATTCAACCACATACTCAACCTCACACCATAATGAAGCCTTCAGTAGTGAGACTAGTGAGACCAAGACGTCCCGAGCGGAGCTCAGCTCCATTATTGCCACCGCTCAAGCTCTACCAGGCAATTCTTCGTGCACACGTGCAAAAACTTCCGGTTGAACTCAGACCCTTAGGAGACCAGTATGTCAAAGCAGAATTCAAAGCACACAAGAGTATAGACAATCCGTTACATATAGTGGGTTTCTTGACAGAATGGCAGGACTACTTGAGAGCAGTAGATGGGGGATCATGGACGGATGGAAAATTGGGAAAGGAGGATATTAACAAGATGTCTCCTGAGCAGGTGGGTCAATTGTACGAATTGATGCAAGAAACAAAGAGAATAGGAAAGGAAGACGTATAATAGAGTGTGTTGTTGAATGTATATAATAAACAAGGGATTACTTGTCAGAGATGTAGGTATCCAGTGCCGAACAGTATTGATAAAATGCCAATTTTGAGATGGTTGGCAAGAGTGATGAGGGTAGAAAAATTACAAGAGAAGCTCTTGACTTAATGATGGCTCCGATAAATGGTGCTTTTCTTATTGGGATGCGTGCAATGAATGTGAATGTCAATTTGCTATAAATGAACTAACTCTAGTAAAATAACTGGATCAATTTGAGATGACTTTGTTTTTAGTCTATGCCGTTCCATCTTATGCCTTGTGAAAAATTGCTACAGTTGGACTATTAGGTACTGTTCTTTTAACCTCTTTCCTCTGCTTTAATATGTGTTCTTTCTAAAAGTATTTATCTATAATCCCTTACCGTAGTTACCAGAAGTGAAAAAATCGAAAATGTTCTTGACAATGATTTCCAAAGCCTTCAACCATTCTTCTAATTGTGCAACCACGCGAGTCTGGTCAGCTCCCAACTTTTCAAAGAAATCTTTTCTGTATGGACATGCTTTCATAGCCAACTTAAAGATAGGCTTGACCAACATACCATGGTATTGAGATAAGGTCTTACCGTAAGCATCGGTGAATGTCTTGGTCAACTCCGCACTAGGGTTGTTGACGGTCTCTCTCATGGCCTGGGCAGTGAATTGTAATCCACGGGATAACCACAATAAACCTTGGGTAGCGGTCTTGGTTTTTCCTCCAGCTTCAGACAAAATCAAGTCTTGTAAAGTCCCAGAACCGGCTGGATCCGACAAAAACTTGGTACGGATTTTGGATATGTTTCCTGTCATATCCTTTTGCACAACCGCAAAGGCAGAAGATCCCAACAAGTCGAATAACTTGACCAACGACTCGGAAGCTTCCAAGAATGACGCGGTATCGACCTTTCCGTCAGTGGTTGGGACGTCGGTAAACGACTTTTTCATTTCATCAAAGAACGTAGACATGGTGTATGTGTGTGGATAGGATAATGCTCGATTGGTGGTCAAGTATAATGTGGCTGTGTCTTCAATCTGGTGATGAAATAGAGACTACTAAATTTTGTTGATACTTTCTACAATTGGGAGAGGACACGATCATAGAACAACATAGGATCGGGGTGCGAGGCTGATTCATACAGGAAAGTATGGAGTTGGAATGGGCCAGACACTACCGATTATGGGCCTTGAAGCAGCTGAAGTCAGAACAGAAGAGACCACGATTTACATACTCGTGCTACCAACTACCAGTCCACTTGTCGCCTACTTTGCATTGGCAACCAATCTAACTTGGGCTGGCTTAGCTCGGTTTCCATTTTTCATGTAAATTTATGATTGTATACATTACCTGTATACTCATATATTGTCTATTAATCGTATTTATCGTGGTTATTAGCTATGCCGTAGGCTATGATGTCAATTGATGGATTGGCTGCCTTATTATTATTATGTCAATTGAGGGTATTCTTTTTTTCCATTTGTGGTTGCAATTGGATTAGCATATCTTGCTTTCTTTCTTGATCGAGGTTGAATTCACCATTCAAGATTGTCCGCCCATTGAACATTGCGTGTCTTGGTTCTTTTGTTATTCTTTATTACCTTATCTTCACTCTCTTTCTCACTCTTTCCGGTATAGATTGCAAATTGTTGAGGGGTATAAAATCCAACTGTTTTCTCCGGAGGTGACGTTGATTTGCGAAAAAATTTATTGGCCAATACCTTGATGATGGCCATTTTCTGTACCTTCGACTTCTCATCATTAGTCGGAATCTGTACTATTTCATTTGCATCCTCTGGCAATGGAAAATCTTCACAGTTAGATGCATTGAGCTCGGTTCCAAACTTGGTGGCATCGTTTATCAGTCCTGTCAGTGAGTCAACTATGAAAATGTTCAACTTTGGATCTTGATATTTAATAGTAGGCTTCAATGTAATGTTGTTGCGGTGTTGGGGAACGCATACTCTTCTCGGGGACATAGCTGAGTCTTTCTTGACCATGAAATCCTTACGAAGTTCTACGTTGGTGATATTTGTAAGCGGCTTCAATACTGGAATCGCTGTCTTCTGGCTCCTTCTTGGTGACCTGAAAAACACCTTATTCGACTTTTTGATAGAATTTGAGTCCCTGTTTTTGACGGTTTTCAATGGATCGGGATATGGGGTAAGGTTCTCCTTATTCTCGTTCTTGGCTTGATGTGCAGAACTGTCTCCCTCGAGATATTGGTTTAACAGTATGTCCAAGCCGTCGGTATCCATCTTATTGAATCTTCCCTTGTAAAAGCGGGTCCTCAATTGGTCATCCAACTCAAAGTCAAAGGGATCCGTACCCTTGCCATGCTTAAATCCCATATCGTTAACCAATTTTTCAACCTTATCGTTGTTCAATCTCTTTCCACCAAAGCCCCAACCGTCAACATCGTCATCGGCTCCAAATAAGTCAAATTGGTTCTTGCGAGGTGTCGAAGACTTTCTTAGATTATTGGTGACTTGAAAGAGCTCGTTGGCAACGATATTCGTGTTGCCGTTGTTGGGCTGTAATACTAAATTAGAGGAGCTGAGTATTATGGGGTTCTTGTAGCTGAAAGATGCAAATCGCGATGAGGTCAATGCTTCGCTGTTGTGTTTTGATTGTTGCTTGATAGGTTCTATGCTGTCGTTGTTGATGTAGTCTATGCTCATTGAAGGGTGTCTTTCATCTTCCCGTATCGGAATTACCAGTCCAGGTCCTTCGTCTTGTATTAATCCATTCCAGTCTATTTGGAAGTCTTCATCCTCGAGCATATGCTCTGTATCATATGAGTCGTTCATCATTAAATTGAAATTGGCTTGCTCATTCACTTAAGAATAATACCAAACTAATATTAATCTATTCTCCGAGGGTTGATCAACTCCAATTCCTTTGAGTTTTCGATGAGATGCCTGGATATTGTGGTACGATAGCGTGTGGCTCTGATCCAATTGCAATTGTTTAGTGAATGTTTGTTTCTGTTTGTATACTTGAAGGTCAGTTGGTTTCTCTCGCAAATGCTAGTGGGCGACTGTTTTTTCTTGCTGATTTTCTTGTTTTTCACTTCCTTATATCTTCTTCTGCTGGATCTCACGTTTAGGGTCCGCTTGAACTTTTTTGGTTATCTTTCACTGTTGTTGTTTATGCCCTTATATGATGTTTACAAATTCTCTACTTTCGGTAGAGATGATACTCTACTTTATATGCAGGACAATATGTAAGTTTAGAGGTGTTCAGAGTTTAAAGTATTGGTCCCAAGGGACCAATATGGATAGATCTTTAAGAAATTGATGGATATGGGGGTGAGGTACAAGTTTACGGAAATTGGTGTTTTGTTTAGTTTGTTTCAGAAATGAGGCATACTCAATGGGGTTTGTTTGTGTGAGAATGTACAGATTTTGCACCCAATAGGGAACAAATAACGAAGGAGAATACAGGAAGAATTACCAAACTCAAACAAGCACTTCAACGGACCCATCGTTTAGTTCTCACTTAGCGAGTAGTTTTATTCCAGTTACCAATTGGTAAAATCTGAAAGCTCCGTATTGTTAGCGCTGAAATTTGTACAATCGAGGAGCATGGAATTCTGAGACATAAGTCTATTGTACTAGCCAATAACAAATGCCTTAAATGGCTAAACCAGTCCAAGCCATCTATCAAATTCTATCTGAATGTACAGGTTTGAAACAACATCTTGGGAACCTGGATGATAAATGGAGATACCCAACCTGTTGTTTCGATATTTGGTGTACATTTGACCAGAAGGAGCAATTGTTTAATTCATCCTTGAGTCAGACCACAAGTAGGGATGAGTTGCTGAAACGGGTTGAAGTCTTTTGACATATCGAGTATCGCTTTGATAAACACGGTAGTAATTAAGGATCTGTAGTGGGATAAGTTTGGAGTGTTTACATATTTAAACTATATATTATAGATGTAATGTGAGTTTGAAGCATTTGAGAGATCTCTGGTTTTGAGTGAGAGAAAGTAAGTCGAAGGAGCTACTTGTTTTAAAGTCAACTTTCATTCGCTTACTGCTCAAGAGTATACGGAGTACTCAGTGTCAATGCACGTCAACCTTTGTTCATTTAATTCTGGTAATTTTTGACAATTTCATTCGACGGCAAACAAGACACAACTAAAGACAGTCCGTTTTCGAAGGAAGCCATTCGGACGACTACTAATGAAGTAACTTTAAAGATAAACCCGGTATTATTGTAATAGTCACATTCCATAAATAAACCTTAAAGTGGAGGGTTTAATACATTCAAGTTTACGTAATCAGCAGGTTTTGCTTCTAATTCTTAACTGTTGCGCTATTACTTTACCCCAACTATCTTTAACCTAGCCATGAACCTTGAGGAATACTTCTATCGAAGGTTGATCCAGTCGCCGGGGTTTCATAACTGGGTCCGGAAGGTCCATGCCCGTATCAACCGGATCCCGTACGTTCCACCAGAAGGGTTCGAGAACATGAAGAAGGTGGATGCAGAACACTTTCATCCTACCAGAGTTCAAAAGGTGAATGCCTTCAAAATCATTTGGTTCGACGAATTGAAGAGATCTTTTGGGCTTAGGAGATAATGGACATTAGTTGATTGAATGACGACGTAGCGACACTGAAGGACAAACCGTTTGTCAAAGAGAATGCTTTATATGCCCAATTCATAGAATTGTAATAGCTACCGTTGAGTTGAACCATACCAAAGCTCAAATAAATCGCACCCCGGATACCAGAATTCTTCCAAAATACACCTCTTCTAACTACTAGGAAGTGTCCCCTCATTCCAATCTACGTGTATCTCCTCAGCAACCACAGGTTGCTATAGAACACTCAATACTTTTCAACCCTTTCACGAACCTGTTGTTGATACTTTCAGCATACTAAGGATGACCTACCAGCTGAAACTTACTTTCAATAATATGCATAACGATCATTACGACGCAATTCCTTGATGAAAATATTCGGACAAAATCTTCCATCTAACTTTATAGAGACGTTTCATTCACAACAATAATTTATTATCTATATACTATTATTTCTTGCCCCTACGTAATAACTTTCCAGGGGCTTGCAAGCTCTTCTTCTTTGTCATCGACACATCATCTTGTAATGCTAGAATAACCTCTGAATTGGAATCGAACTTGAAATTGTCGGCGACCACATTTTGTTTGTATCTCTTGATAACATACTGGTCAGCCTCATTCAATAATACCTTCTTTAATGACCATGAGATGATATAAGGGCCAGTCGAGGTTACAATACTTGTCTCCTTTGTATTCAAACCTGTATTGAAATATGCCTTTGTGAATTCAAGAGGTTTACCGCCGGACTCCATTTGAATGTATGCCGAATGTTCTGGCTTAATATTTAATCTTGTTGGCGTCGGCTTCTTGTCCTTATCGAAATACTTGGTGTATCCCAATTGTCCAGCATTCTTTTGATCCTCGCCTATCTTGGTGTCAATCAACAAAATATAACTCTTACAAGTTGCCAAAAGCCACCTTCCGTCTTTAGAAACATCGACTCCAAGAATAGGTTCACCCAATGAAGGCAATGCGGTCTTGGCATTGAGACCAAGCTTGTCATACAATCTAATATCACCTTTCTTTGATCCAACTGCAACATAGCCTTGTGCAGTGGTAGCAAAACTCAGGAAGTCATTATTCGTTGTCTTGTATGCTTTGTATGAGCCATCTTTGACAATCTTTTTGCCAGATAATCTGGGATCAATCCTAAACATACCATTAGTCGAGAGACCAGTCAATGTTTGTTCGGTAGTTAACTGGGAGAATTTACTGTTCGGGCCATAGGATACTATTGGAATATTGTCATCAACTTCCCATTCTTCAATAATTTTCCCTCTTGTCAAATCTAATTTGTATAAAGAATGATTATTGTGGTTCTTATTCGAGAGAACCATAAACTGATCTTGCTGATGTAACATGGTATTTTCGGGCACAAACTTTTTACCTTGTAAGTCCTTTAAGTTGGAGATGGTTGTTTGGTACTGAAGTGATTTGCTATCGTCCTTGAACACACCCAATTTATCGCCTCTAACAACGTAATTACGACTGTTGGCAATCCCGGTTGACAAGTTACTATTTTTGACGTTATTGGATTTGAAGTTGTCATATTTAACATCATCTTCTTTGTCTCCATATTCGTCATCATCACCACGCTCTTTACTGTAGATTGATTTGGATTTTTCCTTACCAGTCGTTCCTTTAAGTTTCCTTTCAATAATTGTATCCACATCTGCTTCTTCTTCGCCATCCTCTGCATCTGTTCCGGCACTAGCATATTCTTCCTCCGAATCCTCTTCAAGCTCTCTGCGATCATCCTTGGTCAAAGTTGTACTGAGATCAAGTTTTGAAAATGAATCAACAATATACCCTTGATCGGATTCTTGTACGTCATTCCACAGAACATGATTGAGAGTTTCGTACATGGCTTGGGTAAATTTGTTCTGGAATTCTAACAACACATTAAAGCTTGGGAATTTGAAGAGCCACACATAGGCAGATATTTCGTTGTCTTCGGTGGCTACGTAATGGTTGAAAACAAACGACAGGTGTTCATAATTGAAAGTTGGGTTCATATTCAGGCTCAAGGTGACATTGAAATGGAGTGGATGCTCCTTATTTGTACTCAGGACGTACAATGTGTGTTCAAAGTGTCCCAAATCGTAGAGTTCGACAGTGACATCTGGAGACGATGCTTGTAGTTTAAAAACTCCTTCAACTGGGTCGTTCAAGTGTAGATCGAAAGCGGAAGAGGTATAGGTAAGAGTACCTTTGGGAGCTTTCAGTGGCCTACTAGAATCGGTTTTGAATTTGGAGGGCAAGTTAGACTCTGACACTGCGTCCGTGAAATCGTCCTCTTCTTCCGACTCTGTGTCCACAAAGAGCGGGGGAGAGTCAGTCTCAAGAGACTTCAATTGGTCTAAACTTGGGTATACCAGCTTGGGCAAAACAAACTCTTGCAATTGGTCCATGGAGGTGATTTCTGCGGAACTCTTGTGGTACTTCAGCTCGTATAGTGACTTGAAGAGTGCCAAAACAAAGGCATCAACCTCGGTAAGCTTGACGTCCTCATCCACAATGAACTCGAACTTGTCACCCTCGTCTCCATTCAAATCTGCCCACGAGATGGCCTTTTGACCGCTAGCCTTTTCATAGTATTGAACACCTAAATCGTGTAGAAGAGCGAAACTCCATTCGTCTTTGGAGGTGTTGGCATCGGTAATGGACCTTGGAGTGTCGTGGTCATCGAATTCAGCTTCGGAGTCGGAATCACCAAAGCCATCTGTGCCATTGGCATCGGCTTCGCCCTCTTGAAACACTCTGATGATACACAATTGGTAGTAGAATGGGGTTGTTGTTTGACGAATGGCAGCAAAAGCATCGTTATACAAGCATTCCAATTCTCCCTTGGGCAGCTGGGGCAGCCTAGTGAGGAAAAGCTTACCTGATGGAATCAGGGCGACTTCATCGGTGGCACTGGCTCCTATAAACTTTTTGAGGAAGTTCATCGTGGTGTTAGATGCAAATATTGTTGTGTGATATGTTGATATACGGTGTTATGTGTCTTGTTGTGTGCAGGATGCCCCTTGGTTGCTTAAGAGTGTAATTAGGGTTGGATCTGGTGAAGGCTATAGTTGAACGATTTGGGGCTCAATGGTTCCAAAGGGGTCCAGAAGGGTCAGGTAAGGGTAGAAGGTATTCTAGAATTTGACAACTTTAGTGGCTTAAAATATACGGTTGTTCGAAGAGTATAATATTTTAAGGGTAGAGTATAGTTATCCAGACTCAGGGTTCAGATGTCAGAGCTAAGCGATAAGACAGAAGGACAGTACTAAATATTTTAGCTTGACTAGATTATAAAACTATACAATCACTTTAATGTCTTCAGAAGTTCTAGTAGTAATTCTTTACTATTCTCATCCATTTTTGACGAAACCTTGCCCTTTTAAAGTATTTTTTCCACAGGTTGAGTCATTCATTCTATTACATTGCCTCTTTGAACTGGAAAATTCTCAGACAAATTTGCATGCACATGAAAAACTCCCAGTGAGCCGCCTCGCTGTGTGCATCATTTGGGTACTGTGACTAGCTACCAGAAAATCGATGTTTTCCCTCTGATCTACCTTAACATTCGGTACCCCTTCTCGTATCTTTGACCCTAGTCATTCCCACCTAGTTGGCTAAATTTATGCGAATGGCCCTTCCTGCACCATGTCCTCTATCCAGACATGTACATAATTATCTCTACCTATTTAAGTCATTTCGAGCCTTCATTCGAACGGTTTGTGCTGATCATTTGCAGCTTAAATGGATAATAGTACCGCAAGCCGTTTATGGATCCTGGCCCACGTCAACCTGCCGCCAGTACACATTTTTCATTTTGCAGCCGCTTCGCATAGTGCGTCTGGTGACGAATAGCCGCGATAATCCCTTATCTATGAGGAATCTGGTGAGTCTCAAACAGCCAAAGGCAGGAGATGTGGGTTTGGTATCACGAGAACAACTGGCCAAAGGTGTTGTTTTTGGTGGGTCGAGTTGCGTGATCTGGGTTTGAGCCCAGCGAATGCGAATAACTATGTACGTCAACCAACGATAATGACACGGGGCTCATCGCAATCAGGGTATAACTTCTGTGATCGGCCCTCCCGCTGACATATATATAGAGCAACGTCTGTCGTACCAGCGTGCGAGTTAAAATTACGACAGCAATGTGCTAGAAGAGAGTATCAACATGAGTAATAAGGATACGGCTGATAAGCCAGACAAGAGAGACAATAACTATCATTATCATCTGGGTGAAGAGAGTAATGAAAAGGATGAGGGTGAAATAACTGATACCAAGGATAGCTTATCCAATGAGAACAAGGAAACTGAACTTAAGAATGATAGTGAACTTTCCCAACCAGAGCATGTGGCTTCCAGCAATGCATTTCAATACCTTCAAGAGAACGACTCTAGTGAGTCGCTTGGCTCTTCCATCACTTCGGGGGTCGTACATCCCGGAGTAGAGCCAGTTGCTTTAGACCACTCGGAATCAAAAAGGAGTAGAAGAAGAAGGTCTTCGGTACTATCCAACACCTTTTCGGGTCAAGCTCTCCAATCCATACGGTCTATGACCAGAACCAACTCTGCGTCATCATCTGCATACTCTCGATCCCTTAGTCGGATTCCTTCAACGTATACGGTCCGGGATATCTATGGGGATATGCCTGAGAATGATATCATGCTCAGGAGAAGTGCAACCAGATCAACCATCCTCACCCACTTATCCCAAAGAGTCCAGCTGGAGCTCGATAGACGTCCCAGCATGTACATGCACCAAGATGATTTAGAGCAAGGATTGAGATCAGAGAATAAGATTGGCAAAGACCAAGAATTCCCAGAAGAATATGAAGATGAAGAATCGGAACACACCTCTTTGTATACCAATACACCCGATGTCTCTGTTCCTGCGAAGGATTTCGGAGGAGAATTCTCGTCATTGGATCCTGAACTAGTCACCTGGGACGGTCCCGATGACCCATTGTATCCAAGAAACTGGCCCTTGCATCAAAAAGTACTTCAGACCCTCTTGGTTTCCGTCTTCACTTTGATCTCACCAATGTCTTCATCCATGCTTTCTCCTGCTATGACAGAAATATCAGCAGATTTACATATGAAAAATCAATCAGTGGAGACATTGAGTGTATCTATCATGCTACTTGCATGGGCATTGGGTCCATTGTTGATCGCGCCAATGTCAGAGAGTGATCGTATTGGTAGAAGGCCGGTTTTAAATATTTCCATTTGGATTATTTTTGCATTCAACTTAGGATGTGGGTTTGTCAAGACTCCAGCACAATTGTGTGTGTTGCGTTTTTTGGGAGGTTTGGGGGGTTGTGCTCCTCTTAATGTTGGAGCCGGAACTTTGGCAGATTTGTGGAGTGATAGCGATAGACAGGTTGCTATGGCGGCATACTCCATCTCTCCAACCTTGGGTCCTGTGATTGCTCCTGTAATCTCAAGTTGGATCGTACAAGAGAAATCATGGCACTGGGTGTTCTATGTTCTAGCCATATTCAATGGATTTGTTGGAGTTGTTGGTACCATTTTTTTCCGTGAAACCTATTCTCCTAAATTGTTGAAACAGAAGGCAGACTTCTTAAGAAAAGAAACCGGGAATGAGCATCTCCATACTATTTATGAAATTGCAGATGGTGAAACAACTTGGGGTAAGATTAGTGTTAGCATAAGTCGTCCCGTCAAATTGTTGTTCACACACCCAATGATTATCGGGTTGGGATCATTCATGGCTTTTGTTTATGGTTTCATGTACTTGATGATTGTTACCTTTCCACAAGTTTTCAGAGGGGTTTATGGCTTCAGTGTTGGAGTTTCCGGTCTCATGTACTTGCCCATGGGAATTGGATATATCTTAGGAACGGTCGTTTTTGCCTACTTAATCAACGTGACATATGAGAGGATGAAGAAGAATAATGGCGGTGTGGCCAAACCCGAGTTTCGATTACCATGGCTTTGTTTTTCGGGAGTGGGAATTCCCGTGGGACTCATTTGGTACGGGTGGTCAGCTCAAAAGCATTTGCATTGGATCATGCCAGCCATCGGATCGGCAATCTTTGCATTCTCATTCGTTGCAGTTTTCCAGTCCATTCAAAATTACTTGATTGACATGAATAATCGTTTTGCAGCCAGTTCAGTCGCAGCTGCAGCCGTGTTCCGACTGTGTTTTGGGTTTGCATTCCCGTTGTTTGCCAATCAGATGTATGCCAAGTTACATTATGGATGGGGCAATACGTTGTGTGCATTCATTGGATTGGCTCTTGGGTTGCCATTCCCCATCTTTTGTTTGATGTATGGTGAAAGATTGAGAAATTGGGCTAACGCCAGAATTAATAGAGCACAAGCTGCCAGAGACGCCAGAAACTTGGCAAGATTGAGAAGAATGAACGGAGAAGTGGAGATGGGCACTGAAGAGAAGTGATATGGAGTGAAATGTGGGGGAGAAAGACGTTTGAAATACAGTGGTGGATAATAGAATAATAGAATAATAACAATAACAGTAGAAATAAAGAATAAGAACAATTCATAGAGCCAATTAAGACAATAAAAGTAGTTATGTTTTGTATTGATTTTTCAAGTTGCTCGTGTAAACCACTGAGACAGGAGCTAGACCTAGTTGCAAACTTCATTAGCTTTAACTGGTCCAAGTGAGTCAAGTTTTTCACTTGACGTGAGTGTGAAAATTGATGAGATAAGAACAACAATAGAGCAGTGAAATTCAGACCGTTATACCCGCCTTGACGAGCACCAACTTCAAACCTAAGTGGTAGGGCGCCCTAGGGTGCCGCAAAGAACTGTGGGAGCCATTTTCTTTGGCTTATCTCAAAGAACCTGATATGTCAAGTGAGGTGATCTGCGGTGGGAACCACAGAGGTGATCCACGGTAGTGATACTAGATTGGGCCATACCCCGGAAAGATTGATTAATAGAACGGAAGAACACAATCTTTCCAGCGGAAGAACATAGTTTCAAGGGCGGGCCAGAATGGAAAAGCTGAAACATGGGGTATAGTGTGGAGACTAGTGGATGGGCCCGCCTTTGGATTGTGGGGAATCAGAGGCACAATAAGTGCAGTGGTGGACTTATCTATGTATGATTAGATTAGATTGTAGAGGGCTAGGAGTGTATAATGGCCATGGCAAGGGTGCTAGTGTTGTTATTATGGTGGTAATGACGATTATTAGCTAATTTTGGAGCGTTGACGAATGGTAGGAGTCAGATTACAATAGCAAGAAAGACAGTAGAAGGGCAGTCGAAATCGATGGAAGACGGTAGAAACTTTGCCATCCCTGTGTTGGTATGATTGCAGCCATCTTGTGGACCAAGACGGCGGTACTCAGATACCCGAACGCTGAACCGTTGCAATTGTGCATAATTCGGACTTTTCTTTTGCGGGACCCACAAAGTTTTTCATGGTTGTGAGATGGCCCTATTATGTCACTGAGGTTATGTCTAGAGCAATGAAAAGGGTTTGTGAAGCGGTACGGCTCCACCAATCCCAACTATAGATCGTTGCAAAGGTATATGGTAGTAGTCAAGGCCCAGGTTTGGACACTAAGGTGTTGATCCTCCCGTTGCCCTCATCCAATTAGCCCATCTCGTCGGGGTTCTCTTCGGAAAGACTCTACTTTCAACTCTAATCCTGCCGCGCTAAACGTGTGGCTAACACAAAAAACTGACATAATCCCGCGTCGGCTCATGCTCTATGACAACTCGTGCCCTTGCAGATAGCGATGACTTGCTGAGGTAATTGAACATCGCCATGTTATGTAATGGATCAGGCTTAACCACAAACACCCGCCTGCCTCCACCGCCGCCGACTCCGGTAGCTGGAGGGATCGTCTTTTCTTTTCGTTATTGCTTTTGGCCCGCCTTTGATTTCGTCTTACCTCAAGTATATAAGGCTGCAACTTTGGCACGTTTTGTTTCTTGATCACCACCAAAGTCATACCACCCCACTTATCGCTACACAACTAACTCTTTACAATGTCAGACTACTCCTACGACAACGTTGTTCCTAACTTCAGATTGGACGGAAGATTGGCCATTCTTACCGGTGGTTCTGGTGGTTTGGCCCAAGTGATCTCCAGGGCTTTGCTCGCCCAAGGTGCTGAAGTCGCTCTTCTTGACATGAATTTGGAGAGAACTCAGAATGCCGCTAAGGAATTGTTGACCTGGGGCCAAGAAACCTTGAAGGGAAAGCACGAATCTCCAGTTGGCCAGGTTTCCGCTTGGTCTTGTAACATTGGTGATGCCGAAGCCGTTGAAACCACATTCGCTGGTGTCAATGAACATCATAAGAAAATCGCCGATTTGTTGATCAATTGTGCCGGTTACTGTGAAAACTTCCCAGCCGAAGAATATCCTGCTCTTAACGCTGAAGGGATCATGAAGGCCAACGCTTTGGGTGCTTTCTACGTCTCCCAATCATTCGCCCGTCCTTTAATCCAAGCCAACTTGAAGGGATCTATTATCTTGATTGGTTCCATGTCCGGTACCATTGTCAATGACCCTCAACCACAATGTATGTACAACATGTCCAAGGCCGGTGTCATTCACTTGGTGCGTTCCCTTGCGTGCGAATGGGCCAAATACAACATCAGAGTCAACACATTGTCTCCAGGTTATATCTTGACTCCATTGACCAGGAACGTGATTTCTGGACATACCGAGATGAAGGATGCTTGGGAGTCCAAGATCCCTCAAAAGAGAATGGCTGAACCAAAGGAATTCGTTGGTTCTATTCTTTACTTGGCTTCAGACACTGCATCTTCCTACACCACCGGACATAACTTGGTTGTCGATGGAGGTTACGAATGTTGGTAAGCGATCCCTTTAATGACATGGTGAGATCCACCAACAACAACCATAAATGGTCAATGGACCAATGTATATTAGGCAAGCTTTATGAGTTACAATAAATTAATGAATAGATTTTAAACGCTGAATGTAGTAGAATGTAACAGAGGGGAGATCAATAGAAAGGATGATCAAAATAATAATTATCTAGGGTGGTAACAGAATACAACGAAGAAAGATGATAAGTTCTTTGAGGGGAATTACATATTGGGAAGGAATGGTAAATACAACTTCTTAGTGCTTAGTCAAGGTTGCAGAAAATGGGCTATAATAAGTGGGCCAATTTTTAATAGTATGTATACTAGGGGCTTCACAGTCATCAAATTAATTGAGATTCATGATTTTAGGGGCCAGCATCATTTAACCTGATCATCAGCTAATCCATTCAATTTCGGTATCAGTGGATCATCACTCAGTTAACAGGCTTGGCTAGCTCGTAGACCGGAACAGTTACTGAAGATGGAACTGGTCATCTCTATAATTCTGGGTCCCCCCACCACGTGATGCTTACTGTTGTATAGGTACCTATGGGATCATGCTGGCTGGGTCGAAAATACGCTGGGAGAATCCTGGTTGTCTTCCAATTCAAGTATAGAAGGTGATCTTGGTATACGACCCCTTTAATAGAAGGTCGGATCAAATGTTCCCCTTTCTTGCGATGGCTTGGTGGACCCATATTTACATAGTGCTGGTGGTTATAGCTGGCTCAAATTGAGATGACTCCGTCGGTGCACATAACGCAATCTGAGTCACATGGCATGGGCGACAAGCAGCGTAATAGTGATGAAATAGGCTATAATAGATAGATAACAGTCTATATCTAGGAAGAATCCATGCATGCGAGTCTAAGTAACATAGTGAAGTCTGAGTCTGTATAGTGGACAGAAGCGGGACCTTCGGGCCCACCATTTGGGGTTCCTGGATATACCTATTAGTAATTGAGGCATAGTGATTTATTACATTTAGGTGCATCACGTGCCTTACATCTCTCAGTTATGTTCAGTTTTCAATTGCAATACTGCCAGTACTTAGACACATGCATAAGAAGATTATTTAGGCACTAGAACATAATATACATGTAGAAACAAATTGGTCATTATCTCGCATCAAAACACTCGTCATATATCCCAATCGGTCACCTACAATTTCGATTTGATATTCCTGTTCACTTGAATATTTCTCAAATTTTCGTAAATACTACAATTTTGCAATCAAATAACAAATTACTACCAAAAAGAAAAAGTGTAAATATTCGAAGGGCTTGACTTACAGAAAGGGTAATCAAAAAGAACTGTGGGGAATCAAGTTGATGCCATTGGCGATCAATAGAACAGAGATTTGATTAGTTAAAACGAACTATATCGATTCGCTGGACCCAGTTACCCAATGCGGATGAAAGAAGAGGGACGGACGATTGCACTCGCTCAATTAGGGATTTCAGAAAGATGTTGATTTTAATTATAAAATATACAGTAGGCCAATGAAAAGTAAGAACAATAGCGGCATAATTGGTGCCACGGCGGTCTTGTGTAGGAAATTTGCCAGATAACACTACAAGCAAGCGCAATTAGGAAGTTGTCGACTCACCGTCGTCTTGGAATCAAGCATAACATTCCCTTTGACTCGTAATAGTAGGTAGTGCCCTGTGGAGAGCATCCTGCAATCGCACGCGAGCCCTGGTACTTGCTTTTGTGCCTTTCTCCGAAAACAGTAGTCCAGCTTCCCAATGTATGCAGACTCGCCCTCGGAAACCAAGGACCGGGGGTGTAAATTTGCCCCCAATAGGTGAGTCCCGGGGGTGGATGAGAGATATAAATAAACAAAAGCAACGTGAGGATGCCACTGAATCTGGTTGTTTACATTTTAGCCGCAGCAGACACCTTATTCCACCCATTCGTGTGCGGTGCCGTAGTTTCTTTTCTTTCCCTGAAAGAAATAATCGCCCCAGATGCAATAAACAATTTTGCAGTATAAAACAGGCTCAATTTCCACCAGTTCTAAGTTTCAATTTTATTATCTCAACTCATACACTCGCTTCAAACTACACAATGCAATTCTCTAACATCGCCGTCCCAGCTATCTTAGCCGCCACCGTCGCCGCCGGTTCCAACGTTACCGTCACCACCGATGTTGTTGTCACTGACTACGTCACTTACTGTCCAGAAGCCACCACCTTGGTTGTCAACAACAAGACCTTGACTGTCACTGAAGCCACCACCTTGACCATCACCGGTCCATGCACCATCCCAACCACCTACGTCACCTCCAAGGCTGCTCCATCTACTGAAGCTCCAGCTGTCACCACCGCTAACGGTGCTGGTAAGGTCGCTGTCGGTGCCGTTGCCGGTGTCGCTGCTGTTGCCGCTGCTTTATTCTAAATTTGATATAAGCTGATATCCTTTATAGAACAATACACTTAATTTTGCAAAAATGGTATTGCTCTGTAGCGGTTAATCTTTCATGTATATCGAGGGGTGTGGTTTCTTCTACGGTTGAAGATGATGCTGCATCTTTTGCGCATAGTCTCCCGATATAGTTTCGTATTCTTCGGTTTCATGTTGTAACATTTAATTTAATAAAGTTCGTTTCGGAAACAAATTGTAGTAAGATAATGTAGTGATAGGAAGAGAGGTAAAGAGTTTCTATTGAATGATAAGTATAGATAAGGCATCGAAAATAGAGAGATACCTCGAATCGACGAAGCCTCAAAGCTCTTAATTGACCATTAGGTTTAGTAAGAATCTCTGGAGATTCAAGAGTTGAGATATGAAGCTCTGTGATAGAAAATACGAATTAGCTAACCATAATCATACGACCAACTGATGCTTGGTCATTAATGGTTGGCCACCAGCCTATTAGCTCTCTAACTTATTAGTCATAGTCGCTCACTGTAGAATTCTATGACCATCCAATCTTCTTGGCTATAGTAAAAATTTCTCTCCCACGTCATTTATTGACGATTAGCTATTTCTTTTCCCCTTGATGTTCGGTTACCCAAAATAGATTACCGAAAAACAATCCTAACCCTACGACCAGCCTACCATACGGCTACACTCTGAGGGCCAGCCCGGAGGTATTCTCGATACCCGTGGTCCGTATTTGGTATTACCTCACTACTACTAGTATTATGGAAGTGGTGAGTACTTTTTCTTTCTATTAAGTTAGGACTTATCAGTATATGTTCGCCGCGTTGAAAAAAAATCGACTATGTTTCGAAGTTACCAGGGTCCAAATCCACTCGAATCAAAGTGTTACCAGTTGGGAACGTTGCCATGTGCTGTTTCAGGTGATGCCAATAAGCCTCACGCTAGGATATTACAATATGATGATACTTATATTGGTCAACCTGTAATTAGGGTTATTTCGTAATTGCTACAACAATAAGTGCAAGATTTTATGAAGCGCAATCTTGTTGTTGCCAGTTTAAATTGAAATTTGCCGGATTATCCAGATTTGGGTTCGAATTGGAATTGAAATTGAGGATTTGCTAATATATCCTCCACAAAGAAAGTAGTGGTAAACAGACAAAGTGGGGGAGGGGGCGAGGGCGAGGGCGAGGGCGAGGGCGGTTGGGGATCAATTGGAGCCAATGGATTCTGGCCTATAATCTAGTAACCCCTATAGCCAGTCATCCAGTCGTTAAACTCATCCTCGAATATTATTATTCATTTATAGGGGCATAACCATTTCTGGCGGGATGTGACCGTATCCGTATATCAGCTGGGGGAGTGCCAAGACTAGAAGGAGGTGAAAATTTTTTCAAAAACGCGCAACTTCCGAGGGTGGTGTAGTAGAGGGGAAATTTTCTCGAGGAAAAAAATTATGAAATTTCGGGGATGTCCCCTGGACACTCAAAAGTCCGGGAATACATTGACGTTTGAAGTTGTTATCTCTACGAATTTCGGGCACTACTGCCGGTACTAGAGTTGTTATCGTGATTGCTACTCACTAAACTATTGCTACTTTCATTACCACACTATTTTCCCTACTAACACTTGATCAAAACTCTCGCCGCCGTGTTTGAGTTATGAGTGGATCCTTCTTACCCTGGTCTTCCCTGTTGTAACCGAGTTGAAGCGAGTGTTTGTTTTGGTGGTTCGTAGGTCTGGGAGTTCTCACCCTCGGAAGACGCCAAAAGTTTTGTGTTCATGCACGCTCTTTTTTTTGCGCGCATAGGTGTGGCAGGTACGGGGTTTGACAACTTTTGCCCAGCGTACAGTATCAATATTGACCTTGGTACCTCCTGTGACCGGTGGATGTTCACACTACGTGGCTGCTGCGTAGTTGGAGCAGTTCGTGACGATCGGTGCCTATCTCTTTAGATTTACGGTTTCGTTCTTGGATCTCCGATTTTCATCTGTATCCCTATCTGGTTTTGTTCTCTCTGTATTTATTTTTGTATGTGCACTCTCTTATCGAACAACTATTATTAGTAATGGTACAGGCATCGAAAACAATTTAGACTAAACAACAGTGGTGATCGGGAGTGATCAGCACTCACGTGTCGTGTTCAACAAAGGATCACTGACTAAACCCATAATAGCTCGATTGTTGGTGAGGTTGCAATTTCTGTCATGATCACAATAGCTCTTGACGTTGAAGTAATTACAATAGTTGGAATACTATTGAAACAATTCTACAGATTTCATCTTGAGATCTAGATTGGTGATTTTCTTCTTGACTGTTTGTCCGGCAGCAATGCTCTTATTCAAAAAGTCTTTGTCAAAAACTCCTGCTCAACTTCTCAAACCTAAAATACTACACTCGAATGCTATAGTAGTAATAATAAGTAATAATAGTAATAATAATAATAGTAATAAAAATAATGATAATAATGATAATAGTGAGTTATGACCATGGGAGAACTAAGATACAATAAAATACAATACTAGTGATGATACCTATGCTTTGCGACTTTATACGATTCTTTCATACAAAAGAATGTATGCGTTTTTGATGTTTCCTTCAACGCTACCTTTCACAACATCATCTTCACTGATAGGCTTGAGTTGAGTGTCATCGATGCGAATCCAATCAGACTCGGACTCAGAATCGGCGACGTCCTTCTTGCCCTTCAATACATCACTGGTATAATGTCCACCTTCCGCTCCGCTTCCATGATGGTACACCACTCCAATCAATCTATATTCATTTTGCTCATCGTTAGCAACCTTGCTCGAGATAATCTCTTCTGAAATATGCAACTTGTGGTTGTAATCAACTTTCTTGCGTAACTTTTCAATTCCAACATCTTTATCTTTCAAAAACGAAAATCTCTTCAAGTGAATAATTAGAATTGAGGGGAGTTTATCGATGAAAGTCTGCTTCTTGATCAATATCTCTTTACCACCCTCTTTCATCTTGTAACTGATCTTTTCTAGCTTATTTAAATTGACAAGTGCTACTTCGATGGAAGAAGCTTCGGAAATGTCTAATTGCACATGTTGGTATGGATCCAAAGTGATAGACTTCTGAAATTGTGTGGATGTCGGATTCTTTGGGATTGTAAGTACGGACTTGAATTGTCCTCCGAAGATCATGGTTATAGGTGTTGGCTCAACCTCAACCGTTCTCTTGACAGAGATCTTTTTGTTGTTAGAACCAACCTCACTCCACTCATCGGTAGATGGAGAAGGAGATGTAGCTGATGAGTTAGTGCTAGCATCAGTGGAAGCCAGGGAAGGTTGCTCGGCACCTTCCTTGATTAATTTCACAGTACTTTTAACATCATACTTAAACCTCTCGATTTTGATCGAATCTCCAGAATTGTCGTTGATATAAACTTGAATTAAGGTGTCGATTTCAGTTGTAGTTAGGCTCTTTATAGTTTGCAAAAACTCGTCATTCAATCCATCCAAATAGTAACCCAAGAATTCTTCAGCATCTTCTTGTTGGCCCCATTTTAAATGCAGGAACTTCTCATGAGATATTAAGTTCATGTAGAAGTTTTCGGGTGATAATGACGTCGTTTTCGGGGCATCATCTGATGTCTTCTTTACAAATTCATTGAAGAATTGCAATGTAGCATCAAGTAATGGGGTTTTGGATGTCTTGCTGAGAGATCCAATTGATTTATCTTCAATCAACTTCAAAAGCTTGTTAAATGGTTGACAATAAAGCAACACTTGTAATATGGAATTCATATAACAAATATTTCCCGTATTGGTTAAACCCCTTGGTTGAATCTGATATGATGGAAGTTCATTCTTAGAATTGATGACCGAATAATTAGGGTCATACATAATTTTAAGTAGAAGAACTCCTAGAGGTTGAACGGATTCGTTCTTGATATTGAATTCGGAAGATACGGATGAGGTAGTTACACTAGATCCATTGATAGATGCGGATATAGATGAGCCAGATGCAGAAGTGGGGGTTGAAGTGGTTGTTGTTGCTGACCCTGATGATGATACTTTTTTAGATCCTTCCTTCTTTGCAGGTGCTGAAGATTGTAAGATAGAAGCCCAGTTCGATGATGGAGCACTCAGCAATCCAGAAATAGCTGAAACTGGGGCAGATGACAATGGTTGTGAATTAAAGATTGAAGTCTCGTTTGTGTTGTAATTTATTATTCTGATGAGGTCAATATTGAAAGTGACCCCAGGATTTCCCTTATATTCTAAAAGTTGATCACGCCTTTGCTCTTCTCTCAATTTCCAGGAAGAGGCGCCATCCTCTTGGGTCTTCTGAACTTGTTCAAGTGTAGTGTTAATAAATAAAGGGTAGGAAATATAATTTTCTATAGGTGTATTATCATTATTTTTGAGCAATAATGATGAGTGAGTGTTCTTTTGTGTTTCTGAATCAGCGTTCAGTATATCATCACTAGTTTTGGAAAGATCATTAGTTGGTTCGTTTGTCTCATTATTGTTGTTATTATTAGAATTATTATGCTTGGTGTTATTACTATTTGTATCGATGCTTTGTGAATATTCATTACTGTATTCTGATGTTGCAAGTGGGTCCGAGTTTGAATTTTGATGTTGTTGACTTCTTGAGTGGGGAGATTTAATTTCATGGAGTTCAGAAGGGGTCACTGGATCTACCGAGGAGTGCCCTGTCGATGGAGAAGGAGTCTCCTTTTCCGTATCATAGCGACCTTCCTTCTCGCCTTCATCGTAGCTCAACGCAGTAGGAATGAAGTTTGTGGATTGTTTGGGGTTGAATTGAGGGTTGTGGTTTCTCTTGTAATTGTTCTTTTGTCTATAATTTCCATTATTATTGTTATTATTATTAATGGCTGGGTTGAACTGCACGGGAGGAGGGATGAATTGTTGGTTATGGTAATATACATCCGAATACATGGGTTGCATGTACATGGGATACATGGGCATCACTGGATATTGGGCATGTGCCGGGGCGTACTGCATGTACATTTGAGCCTGCTGCTGTTGTTGGGCATGTTGTTGCTGTGCATGCTGTGGATGTGGCTGGAGGTATTGTTGATGAGGCTGATAAGGGAAGAACGGAGGTTGACTGGGCGAGAAACTGGCAGCATCTCCACGAAAACGATTGGACCCAGTATTATTTGTAGATGACGACGATGAAGATGATGTAGACATGTATACTTTGCAAGATTAATTGAACATGAATGAATACTGATTCGAGGAGTGAATCAATGGTAAGAACAAATGGGATCCGATGATGATACGATAACTATGCTACAGACAGTTATGTGGTTATAATAGGATTACCTTGTTTAGATATGAGCAGGCAATAAAATTTGATTATGCTAATGTGCTCAAGTATGATGATCTTGATTATGTTCTGATTAAGGGAACACTTCCGAATATGCTGAATTATGCTAAGGGGAATGGAAAGGGGGAGGCAAAGAAACTCGAGGCCGGATGCAAGGACAGGGGAGGATCTCACGTGAAAGATAGGATATGAAACGTATGCGCTAAGATACGACGTTCCCTGATGTAGTTGGGAAGGGAAATATTATGCTTAGGTACTGAGTCAGAATCTTCCCTACTTGCTGTTGGTAAATTTTTCTCATGGTGGTGTTCGTAGGAGGTTGGACCGCGCACGACTTAGATTTTCAGTGTATGTGTGAGTTATAGAGGGACAAGGCTTTGGACGAGGCGGGAAGGACAGAATTGGTGGGGGGCATTGAAACTTCGGCTAGACCTTTACTTATGAGTTACAAGCAGATTATCCACCTTCAAGCCCTAATTTGACTACGAATTTCCCCTGGATCATTGACCTAAGGTTCCCCTGTTTCCAACAGAAAACCTACAAACTAGGAAAATTTTTCACTGTGCTTACATAACCCGAACCTACCGTAGAGAGAAAGAAAGGTAGACAAAGATGTACACTCATTGGCAAGTTAATCGAGTGCAAGGATGTGACATTACGATGTCTATAACCGGTCGTAGAAAAAGTCCAGGCGTCAATTGAAGACATCTTGGAAAGACATGCTGCAACCGCCCTTGACAACACTCAATTGACCTGATGATAATTGGATAATTCTATTACGTCAGCGGCGATTTTTAATTTCGAAATGCATGTATGGTTGATCAAATTGGTCCCTTATTACATAATCTTCTTCTATTGTTAGGGTAAACACAATTGCAACAATCGGAAGGGATCAATTGAGCTTGATTATTCCAATATTAATCAAGTGATAGTATAACCAATTTCAGATTGTAACCTTGGACTATATGTCACATGTATCTCAACCTATCAAATGATAACTCGCCCCTATTAGTGAAGTTAACACTAAATTAAGCAAAGCCTCTATTAGTTCTCAATTTCCGTCTGCCCCTCCTCTCGAATTTCTTCGGACCGACTTGCATCCATTATGAATGATCGTGTGAATGGTGATAGCGTATAGTTCACCTTCGGAGCAGAAAGTGAAGGGTATTGAATGAAAATCAAAACAGCTAGTATATGAGAACAGATTGGGGTGACTTCATTCAATGCTATGCAGAAGTTAATTAAGGAGGATACAGATATATCGGATGGAAATTTTGGAGTTTGATCTCGGTTCTGACTCAATTCTTCGTAGGATAGACATTTTGATTGACGCGCCTTAGTATCCAAAGTGTTATCATTCGTACTATTATCTCTTAAGGTATCCGTTATTGTACTTTCGTTGAAGCTTGACTCTTCGCTTCCAATCTTCTCAGATTCTAATGGTTCCAAATATTGTTTCTGATAAGATCTGCATGTACAATACCATTTTCTCATATCCACCAATTGTGTTTCAGTGAACTCTTGTTTAACGTCACTGCTCGTCTCTGTGAAGTTAACAAAAAGGGGCCGACCAGGTACTTCAAGTGACTTCAAGAACATATCTACCACTTCAGATGAAGTATATGGAACATTGGCAGGATCACAAACCAATGTAAGTTCCAATTTTGGTACTAGATCAAGAGATTTGATGTAGATTTCGCCAAGTGCCATAGTGAGTATTAAAGTGGCATGCTCGTTCAATTGGCCTGATTCTAGAAAGAGGTCATTGAGCATAGGTGTAATCAAGTGCAAGGTTGCTTTTCGCCCTAGTAATTCATTGAGACCATCAGTGAACGATTGGGATTCTTCTATAGAATCACAGTGATCTTGAGCTGATGTTAGTTCAGCATGGTCTTGAGAATCATATACTTCTTGTTGAAGTACTTCATTTATTCTGGTAGTCTCATGTAGTGCTCCAGGAGATATCTGAGTAGATTCGTCAAGTCCCGCGATTTCATCAGTTGCATTCTTCTTGATTTCAGCATCGTCATCTTTCAACTTCTCAGAGCTAGCTCTATTTGTCTCATCATCCTGATGGTTGACGATCTCGTCAACTGTATTGAGGTCCTGTGACACCTTAGATCTGCTCAATATTGAGAATTGGAAGAGATGGTATGAGCCTGTATATTTTTATTGAGGTCATTCAGAGAACCACTTCAATCTCATCAATAAAGTTTGCTTTAAGTGAGAAGATTTGTCTTTCATCTCTATATATTGCCTAAAAGTAACCTGAATAAAGGTATAATGTCGCACTTTTATCAACAATTGTCGTGGTCGCAACTCAATGTCGCACAGTATCACCTCACCATACGGTTTATTTACTGATTGATGAAATATCAGTACCAAACGTCTGCAAGGCCACAACAACTCATCAAAACAAGCAACATCGTCAAATCTTCGAAACTGCATACTTTTAGAAATACGTCCGGCTCCCAAACATTTTTTTTGCACTCCGTTCAAAACGCCAAATCAACATGCCTGCCTGGATTCAGACTTTGCCTCAAGACTTGCAACACAAGATCACAGCATTAGTGGCAAGCAATCCCGACAGTTTGACGGTTCTTGACGAATTATGGGAATATAAAGAATCCCGTAAAAGAAAAAAGCCCGCGGACGAAAATGAGAGTATTGAGCCAACTAACGAGCATAGTGGTATCAATAGTAGTACTAATGATAATGTGAAGCACCAGAATGAGACCAACAAAGAAACTACCACCACTATCATCAAAATAGAATCCATTCCAACTTCCACCATTATATTTTCGATCTCTCAGATCTCATTCCAGTCTCCTTTACGAAAGAAAATGGACTTGACCTTCCATTTGCTTGAACAAGATAACCAGCCATATCCAGTATTGTCAATTGTGAATAAAGAGACACCCGAACTATCAATCATCAATCTTCAAGAAGCAATCAAATTGTGTGTTCTCTTGCCAATATTGGGGAATTCAACCACCTCCAAGAAGAACGTGGTTTGTCTTGGAATGTGGTTGCAGCATCAGAAAGACCCCATCATCTGCCAATTGAACTTGGATTTGATCAAGAAACAAATGGTCCAAGAGGGAAAACTACCCGAGTCAATATTACAGGAACAAACGCAGGAAAGAGGCCACTCTATTGGTGCCGTAAATGAACGTATCATTGATTACTTCCAAAGACAATTCAAATTATGTGGGGTGGACTTGGTCAATTATTTGCCTTGTGATAGTTTGTTCAAGAATGAGGTCGAGTTGCACACTGATTCAGCAATTTCTTTGAAACTTTCGGGCCAACCAGACAATGGAGTAGTCATAATTGAAGCCCATAAAGGATCGAAAGATGGCTCATTGGTATTCTTGACTAGTGGCTATGTCATCTTTGGGTTCAAAAAACCTACTTTAATGTTCGATATTGATAAGATCAAACATACTTCATTTACGAACATTACCAGATTAACTTTCAGTCTTTTGTTGACCATAATTGACGAAAATGGCGAAGAAGCTCTGATTGAGTTTAGCATGATTGACCAAGCTTACTTCCATGTTATTGATGATTTTATCAAGTCTCAAAGTATTAACGATAATTCGTATGATGACAAGCTTAGAGAAAAAGCAGAGAAAGCAGAGAAAGGAGACGACGGAGAAAATGCCCAACTGGAAACGGCACAACTCCTCGAAGAAGGCAATGAAGAAGATTCTGAAGATGACGAGGATTATCAGGGAGAGGGGGACGATAGCGACGCAAGTGGTGCTGGAAGTGATGACGACGATGATAGTGGAGAAGATGAAGATACAGGAATTCAAGACAGTGAGGATGGTAGTGGAGCCGAGGAAAGTGGAGTAGAAGAAGAAGAGGAAGAAGATGGGGTTTTCAACAAAAACAAAGAAGAAGATTCAGATTAGAATCTTAAAAGTTCACTGGACAGGTAACATAGATTGGACTTTACCATGGAAGTTGAAAGTTAATACCAGTTCTTTTAAATGTTTCCGAATTGTACTATAGTTTTTATATGTATATTTAACTGAAAAGAATAAATAGAATGTATGAACAGGATGACATTCTAAGACATCCTCGCTTAATACGAATGTCATCGTTAGGTCGTTGAGTTTTTGGTGATGATAGAAGGGAAGGTATGCAAGGTGGGTGAAGCAAAAGGGGATAAATGTGGAGAAAATAGCAGAATTTAGGTTAGTGAATGATAGATGAATGGATCCTTGCAATATGAAGCATGATTGAAGTAGACCAACAATGCTTAGCCCCAAAATTTATTCATAATAACCTTGAGCCATTATAGATAGATTCACTATGAGTTGATCTTATGTTCATTGAAAGAGTTCGTATACTTCCTGAAGGTCATTCAATGCCAATTCCTCCTTCCAATGTAATTTTCCTTGTGAAATGTTGAGCAATGGATCTATGATCTTGACTCACTTGTATCCGGCACCAAACTTGTCTAATAAAGAGAAGAATCTACCTCTCTTTTCAGCCGTGAATCTGTGGTCGGGTTGTTCGTCGAATTCGTGGAAAGCAGCCTTGTTGGCTCTCTGCTCACGTAACACGTTCAATCTTCTCTCCAACAATTGTCTGTTGCTATCCACATAGGATTCCCCTACGAGGTATGCTCCAACAAACGCAGTTGTAGATAATGCATAACCGGGGACTCTGTCCCAGGATCTTGGGTAGGTTTTTCCAACAATCGACACCTGCATCCTTCTGGCAAGCAAGCCAAGGAAGGTGCTGAACAATAAACCAGTAGCGGTAGGCATTTTAGTGTGGTTTATAGATAGAGTGTAGTAGTTAGTACGTGCTTATTAGTTGTTTTTTCATTGGTTGAGTTCGAAAATTTTTGTCCTTTCGTGCCATATGCAGGATGTTGAACTTGGTATATGGATTGGGGAGTATAAATGGAGAAGAAGCAGTGGTGTTGAGGGTTTTTGGTTGGTAAATATGGATAGTATAGAATTCTTGTTATCCGAGGATTTTTAACTTTGAAGTTGATGGTGATTTGGAGGAAATTGCATGTCAAAGAGAAAAATTGCTTATATAGATTAGGTAGACATTAACGTTGAAATTGATTATTAGTAAATAGAAACTATAGAAACTAATCGAATGAGCCAATAATTCATTTTTAACATGTCATCAGTTAAAAACGTGTTTCATTAACACCTTGTCTTTTGGTAAATACCTAAAGACTTGATTGCAAAAAAAAATAATATTTGGCATATATCTGTACACTTTTAAAAAAGGTAATTCCACAAGACTGAAGTAGGGCTAGCTAGAACCCTAGTATCCTTCTCACTGGATATCACCTCTGGGCTTTCTTCTACTGGTAATTGCATCCACACTTCATCAAACACAGCTCACGTGATCAAATTGCTTCAATAACTGTTAACGAACTCAAGAGCACATCTCTGGTTCGAATAGTCATAGTGTCTGTGACCATGAAAATGTTTTCCAGGCGAGCCAGATTTGTTAATGTTCATTTCTGGGGAAATGTGGCTGAAGAAATGCTGATAAGGTTGCATCCATAGTACGTCACATGACTAAAGTCGACATATCAACAGTTTTGATAAATCACAGTCGATAACAAGAAGATTCTAAAAAGGGTGGGTGGTAAAACACTTTTTATTTGACTCTGACTTTCAATATATGCCCTTTGTAAAGTATAGCTTAGTACCAAGTACGGCAAGTCTGGAATTCATATGTCTTCGTCCTGCACCTGTATCGTAGGCGGCTACTCCGTATCAAGTAACCAGTATCCTGCCCCACTAAAGTTTATTGAAAGCGAACTGAGTCACGTGCAATTTCTTATTCTTGGTATAGTCCCAATACAATGTCAATTTCTTGAACAAGACAGCCACAATGGTAGAAATTGCTTGAAGAAGACCACCAGCGGACTATGACCAAGACTATTAACTTCTTCAAGGGCCATCCCTCCAGAGAATTGCTTCCTACCAAACAAATTGCCGCCGCATACCAGAAAGTACTTATCGAGACCGATTATCTCGCCTATGATAATGATCCCTCAAATCAACACCCCCTAGCTTACGGTACCGACCTCGGGAACTTGGACGTGAGAAAGGAGATCAGTCAATGGAACAACCGGATCTTCAAGACCACCAAATCCGACCCAGAACATATTAATTTGACAGGTGGTGCATCTTATGGTATTGCCAATGTATTAGCTTCTGCAACCGATGTGGCTTCTGGCATCACCAAGAGAGCATTCATCGTATCTCCCACGTATTATCTCATCAACAGCGCTTTTGTTGATGCTGGGTTCCAAGAGAAATTGACAGCTGTTAATGAAACTCCCAAAGACGAGTATCAGATTGATTTGGCCTATTTGGAAGAACAATTAAAGCGCTATAGTGAGGGGGCAGAATCGAGTGATGGCCGCGAAATTAACATCATCAAGGATCCTTTAAGACCAGACAGGAAAATATATCGATTTGTTATCTACTTGGTTCCTACATTCTCCAACCCTGGTGGATTGACATATACCATAAATACTAGAAAGAGGTTGATAGATTTGGCGAGAAAGTACGATATGTTGATTATCAGTGACGATGTCTACGAATTATTGGACTATACAGATGACGAAACACCACTTGCTAGGTTCAATTACTTGGAACTCGAGAGTTTGCCAGAATACAAGACTTTCGGGAACTCCATCTCCAACGCGACGTTCTCCAAGATTATTGCTCCAGGATTAAGAGTTGGATGGCAAGAAACTGCTACACCAAAATTGGCCCTGCAATTGTCTATCACAGGTGCTAACAAGTCTGGAGGTACACCAGCTCAATTAGCCACGCAAGTTGTAAAATACTTGATTGAATCTAGAGAATTAGATAAAATTGTTGCCGAATTCAATGTGATCTATAAGGCCAGAGGAAAGAAAATCTTAGAAAGTATTGCTAATTACTTGCCCAAATCAACAATTGTCTACGGTACACATGGTGGATATTTTGTTTGGGTCGAGATTAAGGGAAAGGACAAGCACTTCGACCATAGTAAGATTGTCAAGCTTTTGGCAGACGAACACGATGTGATCTTGGCTGGTGGTGAGAACTTTGAAGTAATAGGAGACTTTAGGGAATGGGGTCAGACCTCGGTAAGATTGTCATTAAGTTTCTTGACAGAAGATGAGATTGATACGGGTATCAAAAAGTGGGGAGAAGTATTGAAACAAAGACATCCTGAACTTTATTGAATTACTTCCGAGATCATATCAAAATGAATCCCATTGAAGTATCCAAATAACTGAAGGGCAAGAGAACATCACATTAGAGGACAACTGAAAGATTCGTTGACTTGACAACACACAAGTTCACGTAATCCTCAATATATGTTATATACATTCTGTAATAACATAATGTTGAATTAATCATCAGTAGTACATGAGCATACTCCCCTACTGAATCAATATAATTCAATATGAATACTCCAAAATACAATAATAAATAGACTACAAGTTGGGACAACTCCCACAACATTATTCATTGCTCTCAAAAACTCTCATCAGTCTTTTTAATGTTAGTATTATTGTTAATCAAAGTATTACTATTTTTGCAAATTCAGCGAAGATCTTGGTGTAAACTTTATGTATTCTCATGAGGATCAATAAAGGCGAAGTTTTCTCATCAGTTAATGCAAACGTAGCTAATTGTTTTGTTTTTACTTACTCTTTAACGTATCATTGAATGGATTAGGTATAGTGAATGTCAATCAGTAAAACTTTTCAAATGGGCATTTATATAATTTTTTGTAAAAGCACGTGACATCAATAAGGGTTACCCGGCCCAGTGTGAGCAAAGGGTATACAAAGATTTTGCAGCAATGGACCACATATAAGATCGATGTTTACGGGGAAGAGAAATAGATAAACTGCATCTAATAATAAGCAGCTGATATTCAGATTTAAGATAAAACTATTGAATCTGTTTCGCCAGAATCAAGTTTGTGGACGCTTGTTGAAGAAGATTGTATAAGAAACCATTGATTTTCAGAGGGTACAATTACTTCAAACGGACTTGAAAGACCAGTCTTTGAAACATTTAGTTGGCCTTTTAATCTTTCAAAATTTTTCTGATTGTCTTGATTCAAAATACAAGAATAGACAAGCTATAAGTGTATGGTGGAGTTCAAATGAGAAATGAACAGAGATTTTGGATAGAAAGCAAATAAATTACCACTTTGACATACCGTTGACAACCAAGTACCCTGTTAGAATAGCTCTGAGCTGTTTAATTGAGTCTCAAGCGAGTCGTCATGTGGCACCCCAATAATCGACAATAGAATTGAATGAGTTCCAAGCTCTTTTGGTAGTTGTATAACTTAATTATACTTAAATGTATTGCCCTACCTCTTCTATAAATGGTGGCGAGATGAAAAAGATTGAAATTTTGCTCTATACGTTTGCAAAAGTCACATCTTACATCTAATTCAATATATTTCTTGCTCTTTTTCTTGCCATCTTTACCTTACCAGTAGTAGCATCCACCTCTTCATTAAACTGGTCCAACAACTCGTTTTGCTCATCCACTTCTTGGTTGATAGCTTCACCTATAAGTCGTTGACGTTGGATAGCCTTTCGGAGCTGTTCCAATTCTTGGTCTTGTACCTGTTGAATCTGGACCTGTTGCTGCAAAAGCTCTTTATTGTTTAAAGGTAACGTTTCCTTGGTCTCCTGAGCCTGTCCAAGGACTCTCCTAGACGTGGATGCTGCACTGAGGACCTCTTGCCTTTGAGCGGACTCTAAAGATTCCAAAAGCCCACCTATGTTGTTCTTCAAGTCTTCCAAGAGGCTTTGACGACGTCTCATTTCGTTAGCATCAAGTTTCAAACTAGACAATGACTTGATGAGCTTGACGAGACAGGGCTGATAAACTTTGTTGACTTTATCTCTGATTTGTATCTTTTCACTCATAGGTACTGCCAATCTCTTGCTGGACTGGTCTAGTATCTCTGATTTTAATATGCGGAAAACCTCCAACCAATTGCTTTCATCTATAGACCCAAGGTCTATGTGGAGATCGGATTCCTTGTTGCTTCCATTGTCTTTAGAACGGAAGAGACTAGGGTTGAATTTGAAGTTGGTTGGGATTTGCAAGAACTTGTGGAGGATTGAATTATTCTGAATGGAACTGTCTCTTATCACCGAATCCAAGAAGCGTGACAATTCGGCTTTCCTTTCGCTCACTATACTGTCAGTCTTATGCTTGAACCAGTTGATTCTCTTCAGTGGTAATGGGTATGGAAAGTCTTTGGTATCTATTCCGAGGTCATGACTTAAATTATTCACTAGGTCTTCGAACTCAGAGTATCTTCTCTTGATGATGAACGATCGCAACGGGAGTTTGAGCGAAATCTCGTAGTATATGGTGCCATTGTTATCCGTCGTACTGGGTATCGATATTACTTCTACCATTGCATGGAAAGAAAGCGGGTGGTTAAGGGAGAAGGCCTTTCCGTAATCCTTCGTGTTTATCAATTAGACGAGTCCCGTGATATACTAATCAATTCCGGGGATGGTGGCGGGCTCTACAGGCAGAAGTAGGTCATTTTTGACTGTTTTGGGACGCGAGCGTAGCCCCCAGTCGGAACTGACATCATCACGCGACTTCAGTCACTTAGCAAGATCGGAACTGATAGCACAGTACCAAGATGCCCTTGTAGACGTTTTCTTGCTATCAACTAAACCATCTATGAATGATGGAATCAAACAGCCACAACATCTTTCGAATTGGAATTTAAGCAAAACAAACATAATTGTTGTTCAAAGAGCAGTTTATATAAGACGCTTTGACCAGCATATGAACTAGAAGCACTTTACAATAGTCCACCTTTTATATTAAGGTCATAGCTCACTTGGTCTTATTACAGCAACCAACATTCTCCAAGAAAATAATTGACCTATCGTATATTTACACGAGGCTCACACAAAGTATCTATTGTTTTATCAGTCATATAAAAGAAGCCGTATATCCTTGAATTGATACATCTCTAGGCTTGTTCTTTAAAAAGATGTCATACGAGTCCATTGAACCAGAAGGGGAGATTCCCGAGACCAGGACCGGTACCAAAGTTAATGCTACTAACAAAAGTACTTCCCGTGCTTCTCCCAACGAACTGACCCGTGACCTCGAAGATTCACCATTACTTTCACCAGACCATGCACATCATGAGTATCTCGACCCTGATGACCCCAAGGTTTCACCATTGAACCTTTACAAAGTGAAGTTATTGAAAACTGGTGTGATTTCGTTACTTATTGCCAACTCAATCTTCTTCTTTGGCCTTCTATTCAATGACTTTGTCACAATCCCTGGTCTCAACAACAGAGGCAAGTCCTTTTTAGAATTGGACTTAGTGATCATTAGTTTGCTCACCAATCTCTTGACCATTTGGTGCTTCGATATTCCTGTTTACTATGAGAGGATCTTGGGATACATCAGCAGTGGGTTGCTTTTCGTGGACTTCATTATTATATTTTCGTTGAGAGCCACAAGAGAACAATTCGGTCTCATTGGAACGTTCATATTAATATGGACAGCATTAAACACTTTACTCAATTCTCTTGTTGACTTGGGAGTTGAAAAAGGAAGACATTATCAAGAAATCAGGTATACTGGTAGAATTGAGAAGAGACGCTCTGTTTACGAATTATTGATTATCACTACTAAAACCGTTTTGAAATTGGTATTGCTTTTGATTATTTGGAACATTTCGTTAACTTTATGGATTCAAGCGTTCGATACGCATGAAAAACCATGGGGTAAGTTGGTTCCTGTTAATGACAATCAACTTTCAGTACATTTAACTTGTTTTGGTAATGTATTGGATGAAGACAAGAAAGAGAAGCAGCCCATTTTATTGGTCGAAGGAGGACAAAAAGTATCCTCTGAAGAGTTCCAAGAATGGATTGAAGAATTATACCATTTGAACAAAATTGATAGATACTGTATTTGGGACAGACCAGGGTTTGGTTGGTCAGACAGTTCTCCATCCCCAGTTTCTATTAGTATCATCACTGAGTACTTGGTCGATGCGTTGAAGTCCGAAGGTATTGAGGGACCATTCAGTTTGGTTGGTTATGACGTTGGTGGTTTATACTCGAGAATGTTTGCATCAAGAAACCCAGGCAAGATCCATTCCTTATTGTTGGTTGATAGTTGGCATGAAGATTTGCTCAAAATCCGTCCATTCAGCGGACCCAACCGCAAAAATGAAAACAAAAGAGTATTCAAACATATTTTGGAATTTATGGATTATTGGACTGGTTTCAAATTATGGGTAAGAGGAGTTGTTAGTCCCTTGGGAATCGTCCCGAACTTCCATTGGTTCTTCCACCCCAAGAAATTCTCAAGTAAAAGTAGAATTTTCGGAAGAGATATGAGATACCAATCCAAATATCTTAGAGCAAGACTCCAAGAGCAGGTGACGTCTTCTATTTTATCCTATAACGAAGTCAAGGGAACCGATATCCACAATTTACCAGTGAGTGTAATTTCGTCGGATTTTATGATCAAAAACAGTTTGAATTGGGGTAAATGGCAGAGGGAGCTCTCTAAGTTGAGTGAAAATACCATTGAATGGGTTATTGCAGAGAACAGTGATCATAAAATTTGGAAGAGTCCAAAAGGTCGGGAACAATTGCAACAATTGTTATTAAGATTGGTCAGTGAGAAATCGAATTATTTATCACAATAGTCAGATTTTCAAGACGACACTGTTGAGCGGGTTATCTTGAGCTTGAACCAAATTCTGTTCTGAAAATTCAATAATGTTTTAATATAAATATTGATACTGTTTGGAATTGTATTGTATGGTGCGGTTGTGGATACCAATAAATAATTCAAGTGAAGAAAAGGCCATCCTTGATTTCGTATCTACTAACGAAGAATATAATTTGTAAAAACAGCTCTACCGATATATGGGATCTAAAACCGTATCAATTTAGATGCAAATAACGATTTTTCATGTAGTATTCTAAAAAAAAGGCTCATTAGTCAACAATTCCAAACTCTGTTTAATGAATCAGATGAACTTGACCTCCTTGATTGTATCTACAAGAAGGTACGAACTCGGCAGGTGGTATCTCAACAGCACGTTCCTACTCCTTCCTTAGTGACGTAGTAGTCAAGAAACCACAGGCGATGCACACACGTGATCAGAGTTGTCTCCTATTAGTGAACCCGTCGTCTATCTAACACTATTATTTCTTTTGAGTGTGATCACTCACGATTGTGACTTCACACGACTGCACACATAGGCCAGGAAACGAACATTCCTACACTGAGATATGTATACAGACTCCTCCTTTTCTCCCTTAACTTGGTTACTATCCCCCCACACGCGACAGATAACTAGGTATTCTGCTTCCCATTAGGTAGGTGATCCACTTTTGTGATATATCCCGTGACCTGTACCTTTCCAGCCCTCTTGGCGGTTTCATTAGCCTCAGATTCATAGTCTGACACCAACTGTAAATAACACATCGTTTACAATCCATCAAGTCATCCCCGAGTTGAGACCGCCGTAACGGTCCATCATTCTATCCTTTACTGCCACGTCTTGCTTATTCACCTCCGAGTCATATGTGTTTTCAGCATGCAAGAGCCATCTAGAGACGTAAAGCCACCCACGAGAACCATGTCTTCCAAATCCAATCATAAGAGCGGTACCCCCCCTCCATTAAGCTCTCCTCCCACAAGCATTCCTCCATCACCCGCTCAGGTGGCGGTAGGCCCCCATGGCAAGACCAACCTTTCCCTGAGTCTTTCCAACTCAAATCTCAGTAGATCCATACTGCAGACCCAATCGCATAGCAATCCCGCCAATATCATTAGCTCGTCTCCAAGTGTGCCCACGGCCACAAATGGTGCTATCAGCGCTAGTGCAGTACCACCTTCAACATTGGGAGGAAGAAGATCATCATTTGGGCTCAATTTTTTGAACACTTTCTCCAGTTCGAGTAGAAACGCCCTTCAACCACCGTCTCCCACTGAGCCACCGCATAGTTTCATGTCTAACAGTCCTACAATTGCCAACTTGAACAACTACGCGTCCACAACCTTACACGATGAAGCGATTGCGAATGGGCGCCGTAACCTTGCAAATGGTGGCTCCGATCTTAATAGCATTTCCAACGGCAATAGTGATTCAGATATCCCTGCCGCTGCACCACCCAACCTGATTACTCTAGGACAAAGTGAAAGTACCACTGACCTCAATAATACCACGCATATTGGCTATTCTAATGACATCAACGAAATCAACAACTTGACTAACAGTGACGAAGATATTATTCAAGCTTCGACAAAAACTAGTATAATAGCTCCAGAAGAAGCAGAAGGCACCAGCCCCGATATTTTAGAATCGGCTGAAGATGACAAATTAAATGGAATGGACAAAGATGGCTTTTTTTCAGTCAGGTTGACCCCTTTAATCGATCATTCGTCGTCGGCCTCGGGATTATACTTCTCACCAATAATTCGAAAAATAAAACCAACGTCTAATATCACCATCGGAAGATATACTGAAAAGAACAAGGCTGCAGCACATGCGCCACAAGGATCTTCAGCACCAATTGTATTCAAAAGCAAAGTTGTTTCAAGAACTCACGCGTTGTTTCAATGTAACAGTGATGGTCAGTGGTTCCTCAAGGATTGTAAATCGTCATCAGGTACATTTTTGAATCATATAAGATTGTCTCCTGCTTCACAAGAATCAACCATGATGCCTTTGATTGATGGTGACATTATCCAATTGGGAATGGATTACAGAGGTGGCACAGAAGAAGTCTATAGATGTGTCAAGATGCGATGTGAATTCAATAAAAGTTGGCAAAGAAAGGTAAATCAGTTTAATCTCGAAATCCATAAGAAACTCAAGAATTTACAAATAAATACAGATGATCATCCAAGTGGAAGCACAAAGACTGTTACCAATCCCATCACCGGCTCTACTGGATCAGTTGAAGACTTGGCCGAATGTGCTATTTGCTTAATGAAAATCGAGCCTTGTCAAGCCTTATTCATAAGTCCTTGTTCTCATGCATGGCATTACAAGTGTATAAGGCCGATCATAATCAAGAGTTATCCTCAATTCTATTGTCCTAATTGTCGTACTATGTGCGACTTAGAAACAGATTTAGATGAAGATGATTGATCTGGCAATAAAAGGATATATGCTTGCATATTTTAATAGCAATTATGGTTAGCATTTATTAAGTATGTGAATTTACATTATGTAGCAACACATTCAAAATCGGAACAATTACTAGGTATCGTTTTCTACACCAAAATATACTTGTATCTATAATATCATTCTATATTTCTATGTTATTATCAGTTTTCTTCATCCCAAGCAAAAAATGCTGATGGCACTCCAGAATTAGACATTGTGGAAACAGAAGAACCTCTTGTCAGTATGGTATCTGGAAACTCTTCATCCCCGAAGAATCCATCCTGGTCATTTAGCAAAGTGTTTCCTTTCTCGAAATCATGTATGCCTGATGTACCTGGTCTATAATGAAAATACTGCAAGTTAGTCTGGGAGTTAACTCTTGATTCTTTCCCTGTAAGATGACTTGCATTATCGTGTCTCATTTCACTTGATTCTTTGAGATCGTTCTCTGCAAATTGGCCTGCAACCTGTGAATTAACAATTCCTGAAGCCTTCGAGTAGTCAAGCTGTGGTCTATGTGGATTTTGAGTTTGAACCTGACCTTGCCCGACATCTTGCGGTTTCAAATGATATTCCAAAGCTTCGTGCTGTTGAGGGCTGAGTGTTCCATATTGCAAATTCAATCCTTGCCATTCTTCGAAGTTTAAGGAAATAACCGTACCAGGAGAACGAACCGCAGGAGGAATACAGAATGCCATTGATATCTGCGTGAAAGGTGATGCTCTCTCATTACCTGGGGATGGTGCTTGATTCTGTAATGGAGGAGTTTGTGTTTGCTCTTCGGTATGTGGCAGTGGTATTTTGATGTCATCGATCACTTCATGGATTTTCTCCACTTCAGAGTCATCCTTGCCCCTACCATAATTGTCGTGAAGCTCGGATATATAACCTTTCTTCGTTAAATTCAACTTGTTGATTTTTGAATTAGATAGCATAAAATCCTTGATCTTATTGTATGCTTGCATAGAACGGGTAATATCAGTTTTCAATTTAGATATGAGACCAAATATGGAATTTAAGTATTCATACCCAAGGTGTGAAGCGTCGCTTGAACTTCTGGCATTGTTTAAGGCAATTGAATCAATCAAACCACCTGCCAACTCTAGCAACTTAGTACAGACACCAGGTCCATTGGATTCAAAAGCAAAAATCGGTAAGTCTTTAGTGTCATCCAAGAATTCTTTTGCGATTGTTAAGGGAAAAGTCGACATCAAACTTTCAGTATCGATGGCATCTTCGGAGAGCTTGCCTGCATTGTTAGAGTGAAAATTGGCATCATTCAATAAATTATTTTTCTTCGCAATGTGCCATGTCAAGGATTTCATCCAGTACTTACTTAGGATAATATTGAGTTTTTGAATGTCAGGTAACTCAGTCATAATTTTGATATAACTAAGCTGTTGCTGTACATTCACGACCCATATTGTAGAACACCAACCAGTGGAACCATTTGCATTTTGATTGGACGATCCAATAGATGCAAAATCAGATCCTATTCTCATCGAGACAATTCTTTCGAAGAATTTTTTATCAGGAATTGCAAAGACTCTGACCAACTGGGTAAACCCACGCAATAAACTAGGATACTCTTCATCCTCTAAAGATGGATATGGTAACGTGGGCTCTAATATTACTGGCAAATCGTCTTCAATACACATGAATCTTTCAGTGACCAACAATAAATAGTATATCTTCCTCAATCGATGGACCTCTGCTGGAGATTTGTCACGGTAAATACCAGGGTTATGCAATCCTAATATCTGCGCTATTGAAATCGACTCTCTTAAATAACACATGGCAACAGCCAAATTACCCTTGGTATTGATGTAGTAGATGTACAAAAAGAACGATGTTAATAAACTGTCAGGACATGGATGAAGCCTATAATTGAAGGATTCTCGTGAACGGAGGGCTTCGCGTACCAAGTCTTCGATCTCAAGATCATTTGGTAGTTTTATTAATTCAGTATTGGATGAAAGAAATGTAACCTGAACAGCTGCTGCTGCTGACACAGCACAGGCCAAAGAATAGGAGGAAATATTTTCTTTTGTTAAAGTGTTTATGAAGGTGGCATTGGAAATGGTGGTATTCAATACTAATTTGGATATTAAATGTGCCACAGATATCACCGGCCATACACCGTAATACCAGGTCTGATATATCTGGAGACATGCGAGTAATTTGTCTATTGGGATTGAAGGGATGAAACAGGGTACAGTTGAAACACTTGTAACCGATGGACTGGAATATTCAACAGCATTTCTTAAAATCGTTTCTCGGGTTTCCTGTTTTAGCTTTGCACCACCTTTCTTCCGTTGTCTTCTATTTGTACACGGAAGAGAATGCTTGACACACCTTGAACATGGCGTATTCTGGTCACATTTGACCTTACGAAGCGAACACGCATCACAAGGATGGGAATACTTTGCTCGAGATCGGTTGGTCGAGTTTCCTGGCTGTGGAGTGCCTTGTGGTTCTGCCAGCGACGTACCCAGTCTATTACTACTCCGTTGGCCAGATTCATCGCGGTTTCGAGACAACTGGGTATTGTCAGGGGTTTGATTTTGAAAATCCTTTTCTTGAGGAAGATTGGATTCGTTAACTCCTGGATTGGAACCTGGTGCCTCCACAAACGGTGTCTCGAGGAGAAAAGCTATATTTGTGAGCGACGAAGATGTCGATAAGGACATTTTTTGGTGAGCTTATGTATCAATCTTATCTATTTTGATGCTTATGTCCAGGCAACCACCCTATTTATCGAAGGTCTATTCAGCAGTATTTCTCGTTTTTTTTTTTCTTTGGCCTGTTTATCCGTCTAACCAGTCTAATGTCGTCTATGGATAGTCTAAATCGAAGTATGGCGTTCAAAAGTGGCCCCTTTGCTTGCAAGAGCAGTTTTGGGAAGTTTGGGGTAGTGTTTTTTTGATGATATGATTAGTCTCATTCTGGGCTCATTTAGTCTATTGTGAGATCGTAATTTCTAACCGTTTTGTGTGGGGTAACTCACGTGCAGCGAGGCACGTTTAGGGCGGACCAGGTTCCCAACCCAATATTTTCGATTAAAGCTGAGGGGTACCAAGAGGGGGTATAAGGAAGGAGGGGTGGATTGTGGAAAGAGCGCTTACTAAAGTTATGGTAAATGAGGTCGAAACTGACTCAGGAGAATAGTAAGCAAATTATTATTTCTGTATGGTGGTTACCTTGGAAATTATACGCGAGGTGAGCACTGAAAAGTTCACTGATCGTGGAAGGAGTTTAATACCGGGAAGTTATCAACTGAGTCTTTCCCTTCAAAAAAGAATGCAGCATTTTAAAGATTTGGATTATTATAAATATAATTGGTAAATCGTGCCTTGTTGCAGAGCATAACGAGTGGTTATTATATACTGCAGTTTTGGTAAGTATGACTTTTATCTCTCAGGTAGATAGAAGAAAAGAAGGTGCGAAGTCCCTGCCAAGTCCGCTAACTCCTGGGACGAATAAGTGAAGAATAGGTACAAACCTAAGCTATTACCCTCAGGGGTGTGGCAGTACCCTAATGTAGACTAAAGAGTTATGGGTGGAATGTAATGGATAACTCTTGATTCCATGCTAAGGTCTTGCAATGTTGGTGGAACATCTTTTGATTCTATTATTCATGTCAATAATTTTTACTCATTAAGATGTCCCTGTTTTACGATTGGGAAAGTTAGTTGGAGATATTACTTTAGAATATCAAGTTCTGATGGCCAAATGACATAATGAAATGGATTTTTGAACCAAATTCATATTTTGTTTGGCTTTCCAATAGAAAACCATTAATCCTTTGAATCAGTTGGACTCGTGGATGGTTGCTGAAGGTTCGGGGTTCACGAAGAGATTGAACAAGAACCTTATTGCCAGTATTGATTGATTGACAAGAGTCAAAATGTTCTGCCTCAAATCATGAGTTAACGCTAAAACCCCCTATTACTATTTGTTGATAATTTTATGGAGCTTTGCACTTCGGTTCGTAGGAGTGATGCCAGAGTCTATTTCAGACATTCACAGATAGATGATATTCAATATAGATTTGTGAAAATACCTTGGTGGTGGTAATTTTGATGAAGTATATTGAAGAAATATTCTAGTCCATCCAAAACCGTTGACTGTGGATCGGTGGCCTAACGGATTTATTGATCCGTAGAAGCTCCCTATTTGGCGATGCTGGGAAAAGAAATCTTCTGAAATTCATCCAGAGTGCACAACAGCACATGGGCCTACTACAATATGCATTAGATAAGGACTGATAACACTCATACGGATTGGTGGGCGGTAACGATATTCACACCCCTGGATTCTGAAAATCCCGCAGCTTATCAAACCCCAATTTACTCGTACGTTACGCGAGGTTTTTTGCAACAATAAGAATATCATGAAACAAACGATAGGGAGATGTGGAGTGAATCCAACGAACAATCACAATGTAGTTTCATGTATCACCAGATGTGGTCGTAGGCTCTCAAATCAACACGATGTATAGGGGCAGTTTATTACGGCCAACTGAAAGATAGCGGGTCGAAGATAGTGATCATTCTCGCTGAACTGGTGGTCTAGTTACATCCGCTTGTAGTATTCTTAATATAAATCCGCACGCCATGTTCTCAAGAATCGCTTTAAGGAGAACGCATATAGGCGACACCAAAGCCGTTAAATTGCGTCAGTTTGAGAAGAAGTCTTGTACCAGCAGCCTTGACCATAAAGGGTCTTTCCTTAATGTAGACATGTTTCTTACATGGCTTGTCAACGCAGTGTTCGTGGTGGACCTAACCCTGAATCACCACACATTATTCGGAAAAGATTGCCGGGGACTATACAATAATTACTCAAATCGACTATAACGTCAAAAAAAATAGGCTTAAAAGCCCACCTGGAGCTTCGCCTTCTCTCCTGTCTTGCTTCTTCCCCCCAACTCAATCGATACCTTTATGATCTTCCGAACGTTCCATCATCTCACACTTCTTGTTTGAGTAAATCCTGCATACACGTCAATATCAAAATTCCCCTATACTGCAATCAATTAAGGGGGCACAGCACTGGTACCTGTTGAAGGAATAGAAGTTAATTATAAATCAAAATGTCAATTGATACACACGCTAACGAGATACCTTATAATTGCGAACCACAACGTATTTGAAAAGGTATTTAAATCCCTAGCTTTGGATTTTTAAAGTATTTTCTTGTCGTAGTTTTTCATCAAATAATTCTCTACCACGTTCAGCCTTTAGTTGACTATAATTTCGCAGCCAAGACTTCAAAATGAAATTCACATCTATCTTAACGGTCATTACTGTTGCAGTTGCCGGTTTAGCTCATGCAGCACCAACCCAAGATGATGTCAAAAGACACGCTATGGAAGCCGTGATCAAAGATGACGGTTCGACCATAAAGAGAGACCTCGCTCTTCAACATGAGGTCGATTCTGATCTTCTGATTGTGTCCAAGAGAGATTTAGAGGTTGAAGACAAGAGGGATAGTATCTCTGACGATGCTTCTGCTGCTTACGCTGCATTCAAGAGATCTAATCTTCTTTCAACAGTTAAAAGGGATGTGATGAGTTTACTTAACTCTGCAGCCGAGAATGATGATTTCTCCAATGTCTATACCTTAGTTAAACGCTCGGGTGCAGTTAATACCCTCATGGGCAAGCGTGACGTCTGGGAGAAGAGAGATTTCGAAAAGAGGTCTAACATTTCTGCAGATTTCTACCTGGCTTACCAGAGCTTTAAAGATTCGGGAATTGTTCCTGCTCTTAAAAGTGACTTGAAGAGTTTATTCAATTCAGCTTCCAACAACGAAGACATCTCGAACATTTACAGTTCAGTTAAGCTGACCCTCAGTGGTCTTTCAAGCCGTGGCCTCGCCAAAAGAGGTGCTATTACTGATATCTACAATGCCTTGAAAAATTCGGGAATTCTCTCTGCTGCTTGGAATGGAATTAAGAGTCTTGCTTCTAGTCTTCTCGGAAAGTTCACTGGCGGGTCCGCCGCTACTACTGCTCCAGCTTGAGTAGAGTGTATTGATTTGCCACTTTCTGGATCAAGTGGAAGTACTATAACTAGTATCTCGACAAGAATCTATACCACGTTTTGAAACTATTATATATGACTTTGTATTTATGAATATAATCTGTTTTTGCAATCTTTTCTCTGCTAACTTTATCTTGTGGTTGACTACCATACTAAATAACTGATATCATTGATACTTCGAGAAGCCTAAATGATCACTTAATTGCATAATCTGATGGCATAGTGCATCATGAGGTACGATTACTATAAATCAAGTTGCCGGATTGGTGAATGATTTTTCTATCGAACGGTCTAGGAACTGATCAACACTTTACTCTATTCAGTCAGTAGAATCATGTACGTTTACTTGATGAGAAAATATCTTGAGCATTTTGATACTTCTTGATATGATAACTGAATATGATACCAGTGAAGACATTTACTGATTGGGAGTGGTTGTTGGCTCGTTAGTAGTTTCACATTAAAATTCTTGAGGTGGACATTCTGAACTCCTCAAATCATATGGATCAAGCTAAACTTCAGGGATTTTGGCCAAGGTATGACATTGGTTTGGGTTGATAAGGAATAATTTGAAATTTAATGAAGTCATAATCCACGGTTATGCCTAGAACTATCTCATTGTTTTAAATATTGTTATAGTTAGAAATATAACACACCTCTAGTAATAAATCACTTAAAGTCTTGAAAGTAATACTAGTTATGGGTAACGTTTGTATATTCAGCTGTAATTGAAGACTGGGTTTCGACTTTATTGGCTCAAAGTGACCAAACCCTATGTTTGAATTATATTATGAACGCACCATCGGATAGTCATGAGAGCATATTGTAGGATATAACGAAAATTTCTTGCATGCTTCACTTCGGATAGCTGATTATTAGACTTCAATTGATGATCTTGCTTCTTTATCATTAAGAATAGACAAAAACGACTGTTGAAGAACTTTCGCTGGATGTATTGACGTCTTTTTTCAACAATTCACGTGAATCACCTAAGGAGGAATGCAAATACAACTGTTTGGGAACAGAGTTACCTTCCTGTGAATCTCTGGAGAAGTTCAAGTTTTGATTAGAAATTTATCAAAATACTCATCTTCAAACTCATATAAAGGCATTTGGAAAGCGAATTGGATTGTGAAAAAAGTACGACATATCAAAAAAGTCGTTAGGATTGTATCCCATTCATTGCATGGTCTTTTTTTGGCATTTTCAATAACTGTGGACAAGCAGAAGTTGATTTTGGTCTTGTTGGTAATAGTTGACCCCTATGTATTCTCTATCTGCAGGACTTTCCGAATTTGACGACAAATGTATCGGAGTGGCTCGGGTGCAAAAGACTAACAACAACACCTTCATTCTCCTTCAAAGAGATTATTATGATGTTCTTTCAAGTTTAGATTAGTGGGATGATATAACTGAACCAAATCAAATGGTCTAGAACGTTTTTTGGTGCAGCTTATGAGATTTGCATCTCACTTACTTCGTGATGTGGGTTCCGATCGTGGTCCGAATTGATCATAACAACAACAGATACAACGGAAACGGTGAAAAGACAAGCCCGATTGATCATTGAAAGATAAAATGGAGTTTGACAAATCCTGTACTTGTTCTTGAACATTATGTTGTGCTAAGGAGGGAAAAGAGGGAGGCGAATTTTAGGTACTTTTGTTTGATATAATTGACCAAAGAAGTAAAAGGAATTGGCACCTAATACTACAGGTCGAATCTCCCATAGTCAATACAACACTGACCATAACGCATTCAGCTCGACCTATGGGAGTCCCCAACTTGATTTATTCACTTTTAAAAGAAGTCAAATCTTGAGTATTAGTTCAAAGGTTCCTGAGATTGAATTAAACACGTACAAGAAGTGAAAGCCAAACTTTAAACAGAAAGAGGAGGCTAGGTACCATTGATATCAACCAATCAACCCTGGTGGAACCAGGATCTTCTCGAATGCATTAAAATATTGTACCTCGAGACTTTGTAGATCTGATATAACATTTCATTTGGCTAAGTGTGGAAGAGTTGTACATATGGCTCTTGAATTGAAACTATGTCCATTATCTTTCTTCTAGAACTTGAACACCGTTGAACCTTTCGTATCGCGTCACAGCATTTGTATAAGTTTCGGTCTGTCATAGTTCATATGCTCACGTCGAATCATGTAAAATTACTTTATGAGCAAATATCGTAAACATATGATACTTGTTGATATAATAATTGGACATGATCCCAGTGAACGTATATATCAATTGGAGTGGGTGGTTGGCTCATTAGTAGTTGAACACTAGAGTGAATTCTTGAACAGCAATTCGAGTGGCTATTTGCTTATCTGGCAACAATTCAAGGATGAATGATGCCGAAACTAACAAATGAAGCACACAAGCTCAGCAAGTTTTCATTATACCACAGTCGGTTATCTTGGTATGAAGATCTTCTTTCTCTCGTCGAAGTTAACACTTCTGGTGATATGTGGCAGGAACAAACTTGAGTAAAGGGCTAGAATATGTAATGAAGAAAGTAATTGACTCAACGATGGATAATATCGAGCACTCTTTACCAGATTGAAAGGGCTAATAGCAATGGATAGGAGTCAATCGGTCATGGTGATTGTATGCAT